>CM076571.1:770035715-770420806 GCA_034641835.2 Pinus albicaulis | reverse complement strand
CATACAACATGAAATGGAAGCCCCAACTCCCATGTATTTTCTGCAGGCTACAGCCTACAGGAGGCTTCTACCTCACCCAGCTCCAACTAGAAATTCATCAAGCTACAACTTGAAAGGAGACTACAATCCCCTCACTCAACATGAAAATCATATGTTGGCTTGCCTCGATATCAGCTCTATTTTACTCCTTCTTCATTGTTGTCTTTTCATTTTTCATATCTGCTTCATATCAGTTCTGGATGTGTAGAACATCTCTATCAGCTCTCTCTGATTCTTTTACAGTCCAACCTTCTGCAACACTCTTACATTCTTCTACTCTCTTGCATTCTACAGCTTTCTAACAATCTTCAACTCTCTTTAATTTTTTTGCTCCCACACCTTTTCTCTTTGTCTTCCCTCTTCCTATATGCACACTGATATTACATGTTTTATATAGATAACTACATGAATGTTTGTATTCTGTAGGGAATACGAAGTGAACAGGGTTGTCTCTCTACCTTCCACCCATTCGATTCCTTACCCTTGAGTTCATGCTATTACATTAGAAAAAATCATTACAACACTCATTGGAGTTTTTCCTATGCCTACGGCGACTTGCCTTTGCATCACAAATAATATAAAATAATTAATGAATTTACATTTACAGTTACAACAATATTTCAATTCATCTCTTTCAACTTCTTTCTTTTCTCTTCATTTTTCTTCTCTGCTTGTTGTCCCTTTGTCTTCTCTGCTTGCTGTTATATTTCCAATTGTGCTGAAACATTACTGTCTTAGCTCGACTTGACCCAATTATTACATTTCAAACAATGCTACTATACCCTTATTTTTCTAACTCTGTATATTATATTTAACCGCAACATTCACCATTCTCTAAACGCATTGTCGGGTCTATTTGCCCAATTCCTTTTCCCATGCATTCATGCATTTTTTGTGTGACCCGAGTCGACCTCCACTTCCAAATTTTTCTTCATAATTTACCAACACAAACACACTAAACCTGGACATGAAATATGTTAATATTTACCTCTGAACTGCATTGCGTCCGCTTCACAAATCACACTTCACACTTTAAGGTTCCATAGATTTTACATTATAATCTCCTTTTCCTCCTCTGATGTGATTTAGCACAGGAAAAGCTTTACATTCAGATTTGAAATTCTTTGGATTTCGCCTTTGAAACTACATCACATCTGGGCCTCTTTATCGCACTTCACATCTTTACCAATTTATAGATCTCGCAATACTTGCGATTCTACGATTTCACAAATCACAACGAACTACTTGTCACACGTCACACCTTAAAACATATAACTTGTGAAGTCTTAACATATAAACATAAGAATCGCTAATTGTGATGTGTGATATGTGGGCTAAGTCCATGTCATCGTGCCACGTCACCTTGCCATGTCACTGCCACGTCATTACCACGTCACTGGCACGTCATTGCCACATCACCATAAATTAATTGCGATTTGTGAGGTTGGGTCCACGTCATCTATCACATCAACTTGCCACGTCACTGCCACATCATCACCTGCACTTCACATTTCACATTTTCTGTGTTTCTAATGTTTTGCGATACTTCTTCTGTCGCGATTTGCGATATGCGATCACATCACATCGCAAACCAAATTACTTACCATGCAAGTCTTTAACTATAAATTCAAAACTTGTGGATATGCGAAATACTGTGGGATTGCAACTTAATCTCTACCGTTGATCAAATCCCACATCTAACGGTTCTCATGGCTCCTTAGCTAATCTACTTCACATCACAACTTAAATTAGTTACCGTGAGAAGTCTTAATGTAACGATAAAAGTCGCCGATAGCAATATTCTGCTAGGTCTACGATTTATTCTCCGTCGTTGATCTATGTCGAGATCCAACCGCCCACGCTGTATCTTCACTCTAGTTTGTCGAATTTGCTTCTTTCGTTGCACCCATTCATTTATTTCTTGTTGTACATCAAACACCTGACTCATTCACGACTCTGCCCACGTTCACAACTTGACCCGCTTAGGGTTCACAAGTTCACCGGATATTTTCATGACTTGACCGAGCTTGTTTCCTTTGTTGCCTTTGCCCCTTTGCTGCCATCAATGATAATTCTGGTGTTACTCCTTTCTTTCCTTTTCCATTAGTGACAACATTTCCTTCCAACAGCTGGAGTGTCTTAGCTATGATTTTAGTGATAATTTAATTAGTGCAATGGCACTATATCCATTGGGTTCCTCCACTTTATCTTCTTTAGTCACGAGAATGAGTAAGATGGCATCAAAAGCTTTGAGGATGGATGGAGACTGTTGGATTCCTCCACCGCCTGCCATACAACATGCCCAGTTATGGGTTAGCATGCCTGGAAGAACTCGATGGTGAAGCCATGTGATCTGTGGGCTTTATTTCTTAGCATTTCTTTTATCGTTTCTTCCATTTCTTTGAAGGAAATTACTAGCATAGCCTCGTTCTGCGTTGAAGTGATCAGTTGGGAGATATAGTTAGTAATTTGCTGAATAGCCTGTGATATGTCATTACTGGAACCAATGAGGATCTTTTGATAAAATCAGATGAGATCTTAGGAGATATCTCGATGATTCAACAACATTTCTCGAGCAAAGCTTTTAAGAGAGGATATGCGGTTGTGGCGGTAATGTTGGGGCCATGGATTTGATTTAAAAAACAAGTGTTATTTTCCTCTTCTTTGCCTGTTACATGACGACAGTGGGATGCCATAGAGTTACATATAAACTACTTACCCTATTTCACAGATATCGATAATTTCGTCACAATTCGAATCTTTGTTCTGTAGCCGAGACAAAGTTTGATAATGGACAACTGCAAACAATGAACCACAGATTGGATGCCCAATGCCTGGTGTTTGAATCATGAACGCGTCTACCCACTATGTCGTTTATGATGGTTTCTGTGCGACAGAAACACGCAGTGTGGACTCAATCGTAGTGTAAGAGATATAGATGGGAAATTATTGCCCACTCACTGAACATCCAATGATACGGAGGATAAATTCCCACCAACACGCAGAACATGCTGCAAACAGATAATTGCTTATAATGATTGAATGAGATGACAGGGATGAAGGATTACTGGACCGTTCTCATTCCACATCAACATTTTCCTGGTGTGGAGTAAGGTACTGCTCATATCCCAGAATTTAAATTTAAAGAATTTAGGGGTTTTGTCGAAATTTAAGGGTTTGGCAATTTAAGGTTTTGGTATTTCTAAACATTTGAAGATATATAAATTTATTACTTATCTAAATTTAATATAAAAATTGATATAATGATCATTTATGAATTAACAAATTTAAACATAATATGGTTTGGAAATTTTTTAAAGTTCGTATTTTGGCATTATGGGGTTTTAGTACAAATTTAGGGTTAGGGTTTTCGAAGGGTTTGACTTTTAAAATTTAATAATAGTAATGTAAATTTAATATGAAATATTAATATAAAAATAATTTATAGATTGACAAATTTAAACATGGAATTTAAAAAGATAAGTGCACGAGAAAATATAAAAAAAAAATGTGTAGAATACTGCCGCCACATAAATGTCTCACAGTGGGGAATAATGCTGGGCCATAAATGTTTGCCGATCAGCATCCCTTCCATCGTTTGGAGAGACGATGTTTAATCAATGCAATATAGCCCCACATTCCATTCCTGTTTTTTTCTCAAGTGACGTCCCTTCCGTCTATTGCAGAGATTGCTATGGATAATTACAATATAGCCAAACATTTCATTCATGCCCGTTTGTCAATTGGAGGCCCTTCCGTCGTTTGCGAGGATAATAAAAAATCATTGCAATATGGATAGAGATTTCTTCCGTGCCCTTTTGCCAAAGTTTGTGCGCAAAAAAAATTTAACCCCAAAAAAAACCATGTACGAAATTCTGTGGGTCAACGGATCATACAGGTTCGCTTTACTGACATCTTTGTCTCGACTCACCTGAATGTTATTGCTGTGCTGCAATAGCAACTTCGCATGTCCACTGCACCACTGACTTTGAATCTTTTCGACATGCGCTAATGTCCTGTGCACTACTCAATTTGAATATTTTCGAGAGGTGGTATAACTCGAATTCCCTATTTATACACATGTAACTGTAACTTGAACAGACGAGAGGCGAGGATGGGTGAAATTGAACGATGGGAAATTCTAATAGCGTGCGAATCAATGATTTTATTGGTTAAAAGGTTGCTTTTTAGAATTCAGTATGAGAGAAATCTTTTGTCAATTTAGGAATACTTATTTGACTAGAATATAAAATATAAAGAGAATACCTAAGATAAATTAAAAATAAAATATTTGGATTATTGTTGTGTAAAGAGGTTATTTATAGTTGAATATAAGAGAGATAAAGTAATTGAAGCTATTTAAAATATTTGGATTATTATTGTGTAAAGAGGTTATTTGTAGTTGAATATAAGAGAGATAAAGTAATTGAAACTATTTTTTTAAGGGAGATAAAGTAATTGAAATTATTATTATTTTAATTTATTTAACATGTAAATTTTTAGATTATTTCATATAGAGTTCAAAGATAATATGTAAATATAATATTATTAGTATTACTTGATGTGTAATTTTTGTACAGTTGATATATAATATTTAAAACAAAAATTTATTGACAACAAAATTGCATTTCATTCTCATTTGTTAGATTTGGGTAACAAGATAATAAATCATATTATTCATCGTGATAATTCTTCTATCTGTGGACAAAAGTGGTTAATGGCTTACGAATTAAATTTACTAGAGGAATGGCATCAATTCACTAATGCATTGTTGACATCATATATAAAAATTCTTGATCACGATGATGAACTCATTTGGATCCATTTTTCCCAAGGTATTTATACAGAGTTGTCTATCGACACAACATAATAGCCCGAACATCAATTTTTTGTTAGAATCTGGTAAAATAATAAAAAAATGAGTGTTTGAATTGAATTTTTTATGGTGGAAATTGATTCAACACACTAAAAAACCCTTAGGGAACCCAAATTACTATATTTTAACTAATATAACCCAGATTTTCAAAAAAATTCTCATACTTTTTGGTTATTCTGCGAGTTTTTTAGACTGCAGTTATGTATAATCCTAATAAAAGATATCTTTTTATCTATGTTGGTCATGAACTTGAATCACTATCATGATGGTGGAGATAGTTATGGAAACTAAAGAGTTCGACCAAAGTTATATTGTTTATGTGGTGTTTCTTACAGAACAAAGTCCCCACTGGGAAAATATGAAATGAAGACCCTTTCACGGCCGATCATGGTGTGCGATGTCTCATGATAGCAAGGAGATTGTTAATAATTTATTTTTACAACGTACTTATTCTACACAAATTTGGAATCTAATTTATCATGCACTTGAAATTTGTATTAGATGGCAGGGGGATAATATCAATGAAGCTTGGATGCCATGCTGGAAATTGTGGCAATCAGATAAACTAAGAAATCTCCTTCTCTTGGACTGTTGGGGAATATGGCTTTGCAAGAATAAAAAAAAAATCTTCAACTAAACAATCAGATCAAATAGGAGCTGTGATAATACCTATTTTCAATTTTCTCCCTAACGAAGACCATCAACAAAGCTCTCATAACATCATTGTTTAGACTATTAATCGTTCAATTCCATGGGCATAGTTTGAGGGATAATGTCAATAGGGAAGATGTGGAGGTCGTGCAATTGTCTATCTGAATGATAACCATTATTTCGAATTAAAAATGGGCTTGGGTATGAGTACAAATAATTATGTTGAGCTCTATAGCCTTACATTCCTCTTCTTTTCTATTGAAAAATTGTGTCGACAACTACAGGTCTTCGAAGATTTTAAAATCGCCACTAACTAGTTTAATTAATACTCAAAATTTGACGTGCACAAACTTAGATATTTTCTAGACAAAGTCATTATACTAAAATCACAATTTCATTATGTTTACTGTCATCACATTTACACAGAAAGGAATACTCCTTTCGATGGTATATCCAAGGAGGCCGCACAATAGGAGCTTGGTACTTGGTTGATTTCTGAATAGATCGGTCGTGGCCATTTTAATTTTTATCACTCACCCTTTATTGACAATCCTTTGCAAGATGGAGCACTTACTTGACATCATGTGATCTTTAATTCTTTTTGACCCTTTATTTTATATATATGTGTGTGTGTGATGATAACAGTTAATATGACTTTGGATATAAATTTTGTAATGTATGAACATCTGAGCTTGAATTCCAGTTTGAGATGTCTACCAATATTAACATATTGGGACTTATTTGTAGTCTGTTCACAATAAATCACCATCTTGGATGTGCTTTAAAGCATCTATAACATGTAATTTTCAATGTTTTATATAATGAAAGTTATGATTTTTCGATGGGAATAAAATTTCATTGTCATCCATAAATAAAATATTTCACATTCATATTAAAGAATATAATTTTATATCAACATAAAAAATAAAATAATTAAAATTAAATTTTTTCTTATATTTTCACTTTCCATTGTGAGGGACATGCGTTTTTTTTTCCCATTCTTAATATGGAGTTGATATGTACCATCTAAAAAATATTATTAACTATAAAAAATGATATGTAATATGAATCAAATACTTTAATATGCATATTAGGTTAAATATTTTAACATCAAATATATCGCAAGAAATAGTGAGAGAGTTAATTGTGCCAACAGTACTATACAACCGTTACATTTAAAAAATAGCAAGTTGAATGCATGTAGAAGGGTTATACTTTGGGGCCAAATTTGGCAACAAAATATTATGTTTTTCCTCTTTTATAGAATTGAAGCCCTCAAAATTTATATAAGCATTGTGAATTTTGATTCAGAGTAAAAATACAAATTGTAAGAATTATGTTGTTGTCCCAATGATATTTTTCTACAAAAAAATTTAGTGTCCTATATTATGTCAATTTTCCATTAAATGAAATGTTTTTCCTTGCAAATTTTCACACATCCTAAGAGGCATGTTTGTCCTTGCATGATCTACACACAGAGAGCTAATTTCTTCATATTAGGAATTTATTTTTTTATGCAAAATTATATTTTTTATTTTTTCAAATTTGACAAAGTAAGATTTCAATTGCATTTTGCAAACATGTGTTCTTGTAAGGTATTTTTCAACTATTTAAATAAATTGAAAGACAAAAAGTATCGGAAGTCAACTCGCAAACCAAGAGAGTGGTATTTTTTTAATTTTTTCATTGTGTCTATTTTATTATATTGAATTTTTTATTCAATCGCTTTAAAATTGTTCAAAAAAATTTTAAGCCTTATGTTTAAAATAAATTATATAAAAAATAGCATATGAATTTGAAAATGTCAAATGCAAATGTTGTCGGATACATGATTCCTTCATGAATCCAAGATGATTAGCTTTACGACTTAATGATAATTTTTCCCCTAATTACGCTAGTGTGAAAAATGGTGGTGTAAGAAATTTTGTAGAATAGGTGTTGAAATTATGGATTTTAGGCCCTCATAGGCTCGATCAAGTGCTTAAAGTGATCAATCAAGTGTTAAAATTTCTAATTCAAATAGCTCAAACAAGGGTTTCCTAAACCCTCGATCGAGCCATTCACATGGTTGATAGGGGCTTGATCGAGCACTTTGGCTTGATTGAGATATTAAGCTTGATTGAGCCTCTATAAAAAATTGCGAATTCCATAATTTATATATTAGAATCAATAAATATCTCAAATTTAAGTTTTTACCACATTTTAAAATTCCAATTTTTGTTATCATGTCATGTAGAAACATTATTAATTTGAATATTAATATTAAAAAATTTATTATTATTAGATCATTAAATTGAATTATGAAATATCATATTAATATAAAAAAATTAATATTAATATATTTTAATGTTAATATTAAATTTATTAATTTTAGATTAATATAATATTATTAACTTTAATATAATATAAAATTTGTTATATTATAATATATACTACACAACCACATTAATAAATGTGGTTGATATATGTCATAGGCATTAGAAAAAGAGTCATACAAGCTAATTCAATATGTTAATTGTATTTAACGTAATATATATATATATATATATATATATATATATATGTTGAAGTAAACATAACCTGAAGCTACCTAAAGAAATAAAAACTAAACAATTTTAATTGGAAGACATCTAGTGCTCTATTTAAATCTGATGGAAGTAGTTGGAACATTAGTATTTTGGAAAAATTTAGATAATATTTCCATGGAAAATTACCATTTTCCCTCCCGGTGAATGCACAACACACATTTTAAATCTTGCATTTTAAATATGTATTATATAAAAAATCAAATTATTGTACGACATCAAAATAAAAAATTATTTATACACAAAGATGGAGGGAGAGGGAGGAGGAGAGAGTCTCTGAGAAAGAGAGGGATATTGGGAGATGGAGTTGGAGGAAAATATAGGGAATGAAGAAGTTCAAGGCATATAGAGGGAGAAAGTTGGAGAGAGAGATATAGGGAGTGACAAGGGGAGATGGAAAGAAGGGAGAGAAGAATAGAGAGGGATGTAGATAGTCTTTATAGTTACGGGATGAAGATTGAGAGAGAGAGAGAGAGAGAGAAGGTGAGTTGGTGAGCGCATGGTTGTGAAACAAAGAGAGAGAGAGAGAGAGAGAGAGAGAGAGTTGGAGGGGGGCAGAGAGAGAGGGAGTGATAAGCGAGATGGAGAGAGAGAGAGAGAGAGAGAGAGAGAGAGAGAGGGAGAGAGAGGAGAGTAGGAGGGAAGAGAGATAAAGGAGGAGATAGAGGAAGAAAAGGGGAAAAGAGAAAGAGAGAGAGAGAGAGGGAGATATATATAGATATGGATAAATAATGTGTGTGTTTGTTGGGTGATATGGGGAGATGAAGAAGGAGAGACATAGGGAGATAGTGACGTAGATAGAAGGGTGAGAGAGGGAAGAAGAGAGAGGTAAAGGGATGGAGGGAGAGATAGATAGATATGAAGAAAGAGAGTGTGTGTGTCTAGGCGGTGATATAGAGGGAGAAATAAGGAGACATTGATATAGATGGAGAGGGAAGAGAAAGGGAATAAAATGTTTTGCAGTAGATGCATTGATCTTAGTGTACATATGCTTATTTATAATTCTATTTTATTTATTCCATTAGATGCATTGATTTTTGTGTATATATTGATTTCTAATTATATTTCATTGTTTGCATTAGATGAATTAATTTCATTAAAGATGTTAATTTCTAATCTTGTTTGATTGAGTTTTCATTATATGCATTTATTTCAATGTAGATGTTGATTCTTAATCCTTTTTTATTGTTAGCATTAGATGCATTGATTTTAGCAGAGATTTTGATTCCTAATCCTATATGATTGCTTACAACATTAGATGCATTGATTTCAGTATAGATGTTGATTTCTAATCCTATTTTATTCCTTACAACATTAGATGCATTGATTGTAGTATAGATGTTGATTTCTAATCCTATTTGATCATGTCCATTAGATGCATTGATTTTCTAGTGTAGATGTTGATTTCTCATCCTATTTGATTGTTTGCATTAGATGCAATGATTTTAGTGAAGATGTTGATTTCCAATTTCATATAACTAGATGTATGGTGTACATTATTTTCAAGGTAATTAGTTTAACATTGTGCATTGATTTCAGTGTAAGCACAAAAAAATTATTAACGATCTGCATTATGACTAAGCTTTTCTACATAACCTCAAAAAAAATAAAAAAATAAAATTGCATTTGTAACTTTTACATCTACACATTTTTATATTGAATATAACTTATTTAAATCATATTTGAGTTTTTAAAAATGGAATAAAATTATTTCAATCATAGGGAATAGATTGAAATACTTGGGTACCTACTTGTAAATTTAAGAAAGTTGATAACATTATATAAAATTATAGAAATGTTGTTATATATTATTTTTTGACCTATATATTAAATTACATAGAATTGAATTATATCATGTTATGACTAAGCTCTTGTAGATAATATCAAAAGAAATATTGTTGAATAAATCTTATTTATTTTTTCCATGAAATCTTTTAAAATTCAATAAAACTTATTTCAATCCTATTTGTGTTTTTAAATTGAACCTTGAGATAAGAAATTGATTGAAATACTTAAAATGTTGTCCATGCAATGGTATATGGGTGGGTGACAAACGTTTTCAAACACGGATATATTTGTATATGGATGACTTTATAATTCAAATAATTTATTTTCAAAATTGAATTGTAATAACATACATGTTGATCGCACTAAAGACACTTTCTACAAGGCAATATGAAGCATGGTTGTAATTATTTCCATGTTCAATATAAAATGAGACATGATATATTTTAGTTCATTTTAATTGTCAAAGTGACTCACATGATAACTTAATATTGTATTTATTTTCTTATTCTATGAAACTGGAAATCAAAATTGTTACATTTTACTAATAAAAGTTATAATATATAGATATTTTTTTTTTTAAATTAGCCAAATAATTTTAAGAAATCCGTAAATTTCAAAAATGAATGAGCATCCATAAACAAGACTAATTCAAATACATAAACTAAAATAGTGAATACATGTAACAATAAAATTTGCATATGAAAATATATACAAATTACAAATATCACATAAACATCCATAAAATTAAATAATAAGCATCCATAAACTAAAATAATGTTCATGTACATTCATAAATTATTCAGGTATGAAAATATACAAAATATCCACTCTAAGTGCCACCAAAACTGCTATGTGAGTTATATCGTGCAAAGTAAGTGTCCATAAGGTGGTACTGAAATATAACACTTTCAAATTAAAAATAATTAGATCATTACTTGTACAAAAAAAAAAACAATATGCAAATAAATTATTTTGATCCACATTTTTAATTACATATACATGAATCTACTACCCTCAGTCAAGTCCAAATGCAAGTTAGATAGGATGGGGATTTGATGAATATGGGTTTGGTGCTCCCTTGCGTGTGGTTCAATTATTGGGGCCTGAATAAATGAAGTTTCATCATCAGTGCCTCTAAAATCAAAATCCCACTCATGTGTCCACATAACAATGACATCAATGACACTGCATATATGTGAATGTACACAATGTAAATGAGAAATTATAATTAGTATAAAAATTAATTAGTATATATGTGTAACTCAATAAAACATAAATGTTGAAATATTAGGAACATTTTTTTTTACATCAATTGCTAGTCCATGTGGTTGTACCTAGTGACTCTCCTCCACATTAGTGTTATGAGGTGGAGTGGGAGGTGGAGGAGAATCCAAGGAAACATGATTTTGTCAAGGATGGTTTGGTTTAATAATTTTCCCCTCGGATTACCTCATAATATCATCCATGTAGTTAGGTTGTGTATACATCTCATCATGAACTTATTAATATAAATTCAATATAATACGAACTAGAAATTAATGAAAATAATTTTCATAATTTGGCACCTGGTCTGTGTCATGTGGGTCATGCACCCTCCAAGTCTCATGAATGGCATCAGGATACATACATGCATATATCAAAATTCAAGTAGCCAATGGGTAAAATCGTGAGAAATGCATCATCATATCACTTTCAGGTCACAAGGAAATGGTGGTGGTATCCTATTATATCCATATAATGCAACATGTGTGCTAGCCAATGACGTTTGCATGTTTTCTACAATATTTTTCCTAGTATCATCGTCGAGTTGTGACACATAATCTACCTCTTTCAGCTATACCAAGCTCCGAGATGGTAGCGAAAATACTATCGAAGGTGGTGGTACATACATATGGTCTCTACGAGCCCCCTCATTCTCATAAGTACATCCCAATTCGGGTCCATAATAATAATATCTAATACCAGTGCAATCTAGTCTCATATGCAACACAAACTCTACATATAAATGCTTGGAAAAATAGATGACGTACAGCTCCAAGGAATCAATCATACACAAAATGGGTTGCATCAACATTCTTAGTGGAATCAGACCTTTATTTATAGTTGGGAAATCTGGAGGGATCTCGAATAATTTCCCATGAACATCAATGTTCTTGGTGGCCCCTTTCACCACCGCCCAAGTATTTGGGCCTCTAAAGTTATGTCTCATAATCCTTTGTATGGACTATAGGAGGTGGCTCTATGGGATTGACCTATGGTATGTCTTGATCAACCTACTCATGCTATACAACATCAAAGACAAACTAGGTCAAGTCGGTGAATTCGAAGGGATGTTATGTATCTCTTCTATGATCCATGTATGACAAGTCATAACATCATCCAATGTGATATGAGTTGTAGCATCATCCCACGGAGGGATTGATGGTGCACTATGATTATCAGCTTTAGCTTGTTAAGGTCCTACAAATCATAAACATAATTTAACATATATAACTAACAAACTATAAGAATAATAACATATACATTAAATTCAGACACATTAGTTGAAGAAAATTTAAAAATTAAAGATAAGTTCCAGGCATCTATACATAAATTTTAAAGAGGAATTAAAAATTCATGAGGTGTACCTAAAATAGGTGAATATGGTCAACTAGAGATAGCATGATCATCAACAGAGACAGAAATAATTCTTCTAACACTATGGCTTGCGCTAGAGGAAGGATCTATGAGTGGAATGTGTACTCTTGGTGGGCTACGTGATCTATCCCGAGCCTGACCATCAACCTATATATATGGGATGCCTTTGCATATTACATATAATACATATAAACTAATCCAAGAAAAAAATGTTGACTAAAGTATTACATATAATACAAAACTATTACATATAATACATCTAAATAACTCCAAGAAAAAAATGTTGACTTAGAAATAATGATGACAAAAAAAAATTGTAAACTCAGGAAGAATAATCTACCATGAATTCCTAAACATTAGGGTTCATTTTTTGACAATTTATCAACCAAAGTATTGATTTCTGTGAAAACACAATTCAAATAAGTGATGAAATATACCTTCAAACATTTCCCCATTTCTAAATAATGAATTTTATTGATAACACATAAATATGTAAATATATATGTAAAAATTTGAAATAAACCTATTTACAAAAATAATAAAATCTCATGTCAGCCACACAATTCAATAGACTTTAAGCTCTTAATGTTTGACTTTGACGCATGACATGCACTAGGTGCAAGCACATGAACACAATGTTTCATGTACAAAACACTACATAATGAAACAATATGGTACAAATTAGAAAAGTCTAAATGTTTTTATTCACTTGACCAAATGCAATTCTCATGATGGATTTAATGTATCTATCAATGATGCATTTTTGAAACATGAACATATATATATATATATATATATATATATATATATATATATATATATATATATATATATATATATATATATATATATATATATAATGGTGCACTTCCTCTCTTGTCAACGTGTTTCCTACTTGTGCCCCTGGATGTTTTGTCTCAACCAGTTAGGATACAAATCCATAGCCATAAAAAGATTAACCAACAATAAAGAAAGCATACCTCCCAATTTATAAAGTGGCCATTTAGTGAAATCTTAAGCAACAAAGGGACAACATAATATATATCTAATGAGTAAAAGGTGTTTTTTCACAAGGAAAATTTGTAATTTCGTTAAAAAAAGTATTACATCTTATAGATTCTCCAAGCACATTAAATTATACTAGTCAAAATTTGGTTCCCAAATAAAATAGTGACATAAAGTGGAGACCTATAACAAGAAAAAACAAACTTTGGACTAAGAAAATTCTCACGTAACCTTTACTGCCTTTTTTATTTTCCACTTTTTGTAAACCTCTTTGATTATGAGGGAAATTTATAATTACTAGATGATTTCCTTATACTATCAACATACTTTCCTTATCTGAATAAGAGCTCTTAGATACATGAGATCATTTGTAACATCTTGTCTCCTTATCATTGGGAAATGTTTCTCTATGCATAACTGAGATTGTAAATCACGCTCCTTTTGAGCTTGTCAAATTTGGGACCAATGTACCTTCTTTTTTTCCTCGATGTGATATCATTTCTTATGGATTGACCTCAGTGGTGGGATTACCCACTTCTCCTTCATCCTCTTCTTTTGAGAGTTCTTGCTTTAGAAATTGCCATCCCTTGGGATTTGTTTCTTGTTTCTTTCTCCTTCTTGAGTCTTTGTTTGCTTGAAGGCATGAAATTTTTTTGATGACTTGTTTGTAGATAGATTCAACATATAAATGTGATATTTTCAAAATAAAAAATTTGGATCCAACACCTATTGTTGTGACACAGATGAATGCGATCACATAGACGTTTACTAAGGTTTACCTCCACACATATTCTAAAAAAAAAAGGTGAATATTGAATCTTCAATTCTCTTTGTATTTGTCTTTATATACACACCCAAATTATTTCCAATATCTTCTAATACATTATGATGACATAAATGAAGAGGGAGGTTATGCAATCTATCCCACATAAGAATCTTGGATACCACCATTTTATTGACATCAAATTTTGGGAACTATGGAGATATGAAAAGATCCACAGATCCCCAAAACCTTGGCCCTTCACTCAAGGTAAAATCCTTGTCCTTCCGAGTTTCAAATTTAATAATGAAAAAAACCCTAGAACAAAGACGTATATCTCAATTTACCTTACTCGTATAAAAAAACTAATGAAAAACATTAAATCTACAAATAATTGTGTGAGATTGGAAATTTGCACTAATAGCATTTACTTCTTAAAGATATACTCATTATATATATATAATAGTTAGTTATATAATTATGTTATGAACTATCTAATTATAGTTAAGTTAGATGATATGTTTTATATATATGTGTGTGTGTTATTTTAAATAGTTAAAAAACTATGTTATGTTATGTTATAAACAATATACATAGAACTATAATATATACCTATGTGATGTTATAACTTTATAATAGTTAAATATATATAGTTATATTTAAATATATATAGTTACATACCTATGAAATAGTTATAATTATGTTACATGCTATTTTATATATGTGTGTGTTTTATGGTAAATAATTTTATATTATAAACCAAATAGTTATAAAACTATGTTGTGTTCTCTCTCTCTCTCTCTCTCTCTCTCTCTCTCTCTATATATATATATATATATATATAAGTTATAATAATTAAATATGGTTATGTTATGTTATAGTAATATATGTTATGTTAAAATTATGCATATAATTAAATATTATATATAACTAAATTATAATTATATATATATATATATATATATATATATATATATATATAACAAAATTTTCTCTCATATATTTTTTAACTTTAAAGATGAATATTTTATTTTTAAAACTAATGGGAATATATTTATTATTAAAAAAAAATTTAAATTGTAAATTAATTTAAAATTAAAATAATAAAGTAAAATTTCTTATTTTATAAATAGAGTTTCACCATAAGCAACCATATTCATCATATCAATCTTAAACTCTTAATTTAATTTACTTATTTATTTATTATAGTTTCATTGTTTTCTGTTCTGCAGTTTTTTTTGGGTATATTTTCTGTAAAATTTGTTAGAAAGTTGAAATGCATCTTTGAAAATGGTGAGCTTAGATGGTGGGGGGATATTTAGTTAAACAAAATGGCATCGATAATGCTCGATAAAGAGCTAGTGCTTGATAGAGCACTAAAGTTTGATCCAGGTTTAAAAAAACCTCCATTTGGATTTTTTTAGGTCTTGATAGAGCCCTAAAGTTTGATCCAAGGTTTAAAAAAAATCCATTTAGATCTATTTTCCACCTAAAGCCACTCTTTATTTCCAAAATGTATAGATATATCACTTAGCATAGATCTATCTTAAATCTTGACCTATCAAGCATAGAGAGGGATCAAATATCTAGAGGTGCAAAAATTTCCTCATGTTTTACACTCAAAAAAAGAGATTTAAAGATTAAACTTAAGAAAAAGTTTTCACCTTGAGAGGGATTTGGTCCGTCTCAGAGCTAGATAGAATAGGAGTTAAAATGGATATAATTTGATTTACATAATAGATAATTATACAAAAATAGTGCATAAATTCCTGAAATAAGGACTATAAATACATATATCAAAGTCATTAAAATGGGATTTCCTATTTTTTGGAAAACTTTGCATATAAAACAATCAAATAAAAATAATGTTTAACTTTTTAGACATAAGTACCATCCACAAACACCTTAAAGGAATAATTAATAAAATTTCATCAAAAACACTATCATGTCAAAAGACAACCATAAATAGAGGTATTTTTAGTTTGAGAATTTTCTTTTATTTACATAAACCATTAACAAAAGATTTAAAATATGAGTTAAGAATAAAATAAAAAATAAAGAGAAAATAACTCGTGTTTTCGTTTTTATTTTTAAATTAAGAAATTTTAACTAAAAAAGTTATCAATTTTTTTCTCAATTTCTATTTTTATTTTCCTACACTACACTCTCATACAAAAATAAATCCTACTTTCGTGTTTTGCAAAGGAAGACCTATCTTTACCAATAAAATCCATTAGTGAGACTGACAAGATATTGAAACCTCAATGTAACATCCCTAGCTACCTTCATAATTATTTTTTTTTACTTTCATTCTATACACATTAGAGTCTCATTATATACATATATTACAAATCAAATATTTATAAACACAACTTAAATTCAGAAGTTGCCACTTTAAAATTCCTAATTAGTAAAATACATTTTCCATAAAACGAAATGCATATAAATACATATATGCTTTTGTTACAATACTCCACAGTTAAAATCTTTATTCATGATTTTGATTTTCTCCATTATCCGATGTATATCCACCTGTTTGCATTTGAGATAATGGATGTACCTCGCATTAATAGTTCACCTAGAAATCTAGGTTATTGATTTAATACATCAACATGGTTCTGGCGTTAATGGAGTTATGGTACACTTGTAGTTCTTGGAATATCTGCTGCTTAATGGTTTTGTACTCTAGGTTTACATATGTTGGATTTATAACCATTGATCTGTCTAACTTAGATCTAACAGTGATGGTAAAAACTAGGGTTCTAAGGATTGACCTTCCCTCATAACCATTTTTTCCTTTCGGTCCCCCCGACATTCAGTCACCAAACTCTCTAGAGCAGGAACCCCGACCTTCTGCGGGGTGAGGAAGCCATTAGCATTTCCATCTCCAGTGCTCAACAGTAAGGCTTAACGCTACTGTGATTCATCCGGCTCGAATCTTCATTCTTTTTTTAATGGGAACAATCTCCAATGAGGTAAAGGTTTTTCCAGTGCTAAGAACCAATTTAAGTAATTATTTTATGTACAGGATTTATCCTAGTTTCCTTCCACAAGGTTAATGCATTGTTTTGTTTTATAAAATCTTAATAAACTAACCCCTAAACCAACTCTCGGTTGCAAGGAAATGTTGAGGATGTCAGTGAAACAACCTCGACTCATTTTGGTTGAGCTTCTGCGTATTCGTCCTGCTTCAGCTATGGAACGAGGATTGGAGCAAGGTAACTCAAATTCTATCATTTATAAATACCACTTTTTAGGGTTTTTCTTCATTTTCCTTTCTTTTTTTCCTTTCCAGTAAGTTACCCATCAATTTATATGATGCCACTTCAGGCTATCTCTACCCAACTATCTCGATAGGAATGATATAAGGTAGGTTATAGCTGTATTATTATGTTTTAAAGTTTTCTTTCAATAATTACAGTTTTGGCAATCATCGATTAACTTATTTAATTTTATTGACAGGTAAAAATCTTTAAAGGAAAATTTCTGGAAAAAATGGTTTCCTGGTTCACCGCTAATTACCACCCTCTCGTCCTTAACAGGTACCCTTCTATGAATTTGATTCGGAAGTCCAATCCCTCATCTGAAGTCTTAAATCTTTACGGAGTCAACATAGCTCGGTTCTTATAAGCTTCTATAAGCAAGTGGCTTTGCGTATTGAAGCTGTCCATCTTCATTTTTGTAAATTTATAGGGTTTATACTAGTTCACAATGCAAATTCTGAGTAGCTTGTCCACTGAACTATGTCTCTGTTAACTGTGTTGAGCAGAGTAACTTGAATGGCATTGTGGTACTGTTTAAATGTTGAAGATTCCTCTCCTCTTATTCTTAAAATTTCTGTTTTCTTGATTAAGCAAAAACTGTATGAGCAGTGATCTTCTGGTGATATTTTATATACAAAATTCTGTTGTTAATAGTAGCTGTATTTATACAGTATTATACTATATTAACTTCCATGAGTTTTTTTTGCCTTGATTTCCACCATATATAGTTGTTCTTATCCACTTCCTGGATTTGTTGAATGGTTTCGACAGTAATGTTCACTGTACTTAACGAAGTATCAACATTTTTCCAGAATGTAGATTTATTGGTTATATCTGTTTCTCAGTAATGTTTAATGTCTATCTTAAGGTTTAGCCTGATGATAGAAAAAAATTATATCTCACGGCTTCTACAAAGTTTATTACACAAATATTCCTTTATCAATAATTTAAGTTTTATCGCCTTTATTAGCTTCATGAATTATTTACAGTTTTCTTGGTGACAACTACAAACATAGCTTTAGGGTCGACCGAACCGACTGGTAATCCATGTATAGTTATGAGAACGGAACAAACATCTAGTATTCCGGAACCTTTGTGTTCTGGAAAACGGATAAGTTTCCCTATTGGTTTACATACAAACTTTTCTCTATCTCCTATTTTAGTCTAGTTTGTCTTTCTGTGCATTGTCTACTCATTTGTTATGTACATTTGGTTGTTTCCTGTTCTAAATATATCGCAACCTTCTTTCTTATGTTTTAAGGAATCATTATCTGGGTATTTTAATTTAAGGTAATGTTCGACTGTGTTTTCTTTTAAATTAACACATACTACAACATACAACATACAAAGTTTCTATTCCTTCTATTGTACCGAGAATCTACACTGTGTACATATTAACCAGTTTTAACAATTTTATGCAGTAACTCTTTTCCATTCATAACTATAAAATGTCTATATTCCTCCTTATACAAGACAATTAACTAGGATTCTATTCTTTCTGAAATAGCAGTAACATTCTACCTCATTTTCTTATTCAAATATCAGCAGAATATATAGTTATCTGTAATTAACTGTGGTTGTCCTCCCTACCACGTATGAGGCAATTACGTCCTCATACCCCTCATGCTCCACACCTGAGCCAAGTAGAAAGAAACAGTGCTCATAAGGGATCTCAGGACTTCGGTCCAATCCACCTTCCAGAAGTTTATAGGATAGCTCAGAGGATTTTCCACTAGTTTCCACCAACTTGGGAATTCATCTCTCTCTCTCTCTCCTTTCTTTACTTTGAAACACATAAGTCAGAACCCCCCTTCCTCACAGGGATCTTGCCTTTATCCACAGAGGAAGAGTAACTAACCAAAACTATTTCTTATCAACTACTTCTCAGTTGGAATAAATTATTTTTTTACCATCAATCGTTCACTTATGGAACCAACTCCATAACTATTTTCATTTAATCAAATTTAATCTTTGTTCAATAATATATTGTTTAAAAAAAAAACATAATAACAGTGAATGTCTTATAGTCTTAACAATAAACTTAATCATCAGTTAGCATTTAAGCCAGTTGTTACAACTTCCCCCCCTGGAAGGGAACACTGTCCTCGGTGTTATCATTCTGCTCCAGCAAATAGTTCTGGATATGCTTCCCGAACAAAATGTTCATCCTCCCAGGTAGCCTCATCCGGGCCAAAGTGCTTCCATTGCACTTTAACCTGGGTAATGGCTTGTTTCCAGAGCATGATTTCTCTTCGATTGATTATACATTGAGGCTCGACCAGAAACTCGCTGTTTGGTTCGACCTGCAATCAATAAACTTGAATTAATTTTCTCATAATTTTTTAACACTTTAGTCAAGTCAAGTATTCATATCCTACATGAATACTCTGCCAATGGATTATGTGCTTTGGATCGTGAATGTATCGTTTCAATAACGATACGTGAAAGACGTTGTGCACTAGAATATGACTGGGTAAGGCCAATCGGTAAGCCACAAGTCCTACTCGTTCCAATATTTGGAATGGGCCGCAAAATTTGGGAGCCAACTTAGCACATGAGGCCAATCTTAGGGTGCTTCTCTTTGGCTTAATCCTTACTTACACATGGTCCCCCACTTCAAACTCACGATAAGTCCTTTTTTTATCTGCATACACTTTTTTCCTATCCTGAGCTGCCTTCAAATTTTGTTGGATCTTCTTTACTTCTGCTTCCATTTCTGCTAGCATATCCAGTCCAAGCATCAACTTGGTTTCTGGACTACTCCAGTTAATAGGAGTTCTGCATTGCCGCCCTTACAAGGCTTTGAACGAACTCATTTTAAGTGACTCTTGATAGCCGTTATTGTATGCAAACTCCACTAGGTGAAAATACTCTTCCCACCTAGTTAGTTGTTGCATTACATACATACGTAACATATCCTCCAAGATCTGATTTACTCGCTCTGTTTGTCCATCTGTCTATGGATGGTAAGCGGTGCTGAAATTAATTTGAGTTCCCAATCCTGTAAATAACGTCTTCTAGAATGCTGAAGTAAACTTCACATCCCTGTCAGATATGACAGTCTTTGGGATACCATGCAGTCTAAAGATCTCGCGCATAAATATGTCTGCTATTTGTACCATTTTATAAGTGGACTGCACTGGTATAAAGTGTGCTGATTTGCTTAATCGATCCACCACTACCATTATGGAGTCATTATGTTTCCTTGACCTGGGTAATCCAGTGATAAAGTCTAAGGATATCACCTCCCACTTCCACTCAGGAACCAGTATAGGCTACATCAACCCAGCTGGGTGCCAGTATTCCACCTTCACTTGCTGGCACTCTAAACACTTGTTTAGATATTCTACAATATCTCTTCTCATACTTGGCCAGAAATAATTTTTCCTTATTGCTGTTAACATCTTCTGATACTCGGGATGTCCAAAGTAGTTACTTCAGTGATACTCGTTTAGAATCAACTCTTTCAATTCCAATCGATTTGGAATAAAAATCCTTTCTTTAAAAGTTAACAGCCCATCTTGATTAATTTCGTAATCGACAGATTTTTCTTGTTTTCTAAACTCTTCTGCCTGCTGCCACATGAACTGGTATTCAGGATCTTTCTTAGCTTCCACTTTTATCTATTCCAAAAATCTGCACTCATCCTGATTATAGTACAACTCATAAACATTATGCATTTTTCTACTTAACACATTAACTACTTTATTCTCCTTACCCTTCACATGCTGCATGTCAATGTAAAATTCACTCAAGAAGGCATTCCACCTTGCCTGGAGAGAATTAAGGTCAACTTGCTTAAAATAGCTGGTTAAGCTGCCATGATCAGTTTTGAGTACAAATCTTTTTCCAAGAAGGTAGTCCCTCCATACACAGAGTGGATGCATTACTGCTGTCAGCTCCAAATCGTAAGCGGAATACCACTGTTCATGCTCCTTTAATTTTTGTGATTCGTAAGCAATTACTTTACCCTCTTGTGATAAAATCGCCCCAAATCCTTCTTTGCATGCATCTGTACAGACTTCAAACTCCTTATTAGGATCAACTACCCTCAATACCAGAGCTGTAGTTAGCAACTGCTTCAGCTTTTCAAAACTGTCCTAACATTCCTTTGTCCATTTAAATATTTTTCCTTTTTTTTGTAAGGAAGTAATTGGAAAAGCAATTTTTTAAAAACCTTCAATAAACCACCGATAATAACTGGCCAGCCCCATAAAAGATAGGATATCTGCCACAATTTGGAGTACTTTCCATTCCATAATCATTCTGATTTTTCTCTGGGTCAACTGCAATACCCTCAACATAAATTACGTGACCAAGATACTATATTTCTTCCTTGAAGAAATCACACTTGCTGAACTTAGCGTACAACTGATGCTTCCTTAGCATTTCCAACACTATTTCGTAAGTGCTCTTTATGTTCTTCCACATTCTTGGAATAAACTAAAATGTCGTCAATAAATATCAATACAAAATTATCCAAAAATTTAGGGTGAAATATACCATGCATTAGCCTCATATATGTTGCTGGTGCATTTTTTAGTCCAAAAGGTAGCATTACAAACTCGTAATGTCTGTACCTTGTACGAAAAGCAGTTTTGTGTATGTCTTCATCCTTTATCCAGATCTGATGGTATCCTGACCTTAGATCTATCTTTGAAAATAATTTTGCTCCCTTCACTTGATCAAACAGATCATCAATCTGAGGTAAAGGATATCTATTTTTAATCGTCAATTTATTAAGCTGGCGGTAGTCCACACACGTCTGCATGGTTCCGTCTGTCTTCTTCACAAATAACATAGGTGCTCCCCAAGGGGATACACTTGGTCGGATATACCATTTATCCAATAATTCTTGTAATTTCATCTTCAATTTGGTTAACTCTGGTACACTCATTCGGTATGGTGTCCTTGAAATGGGCGATGCTCCAGGTATCAATTCTATAGTAAAATCAATGTCCCTTCTGGGTGGCAAGCCTGGTATTTCTTCTCGAAATACATCCATAAAATCTTGTACTATTGGAATGTTTTCCATCATTGGCGCTTTTTCTTTGGAATTAGTAAAACCCACTTGGATGGCATGCAACTGACATCCCTTCCTTATGCACTTACCCATTTGAGATGCGGTGATGGATCACAACTTCAGAGGTTTCTTTATACCTTGAATTTCCTTGCGAGTACCATCTTGCATTCTGTAATAAATGATCTTCTCCTTACAATCTACTAATGTCCAATGCTTCTCCAACTAGTCCATCCCAAGTAGTACATCATAGGATCCCAGAGGTAGTACATTCAGGTCCACAGTTAGCTGATGTTCACTAATTTCTAGTGCACAATTCAAAATTTTAGCACTATATTTCCTCTTGTCTCCAGTGGCTAACTGTACCAACCATGGAGTTCTGAATTTGTGATTCTGCAATTTACAATTCTCTATTACTTTTGGACTTACATAGCTTAAAATTTTACCTGGGTCTACCAAAATAGAAACAGGTTGAGATAGAAATTTACCTTCCAGTTCTATCATTGTTGGTTGGTAGTCTGCCTGCCGATCTTCCAGTGCTGCATTTATTCTGGGTATATTTATGGCTACATCTCCCACAGTTGAGGCCTCTTGAAGATTGGTAACTGCCTCACTCCTTCCTCACTGTGGATAGTTTCTGTAGTAGTGTGCCTCACCACACTCCCAACACTGTAAAGGTGGCTTCTGGTTCTGAGTTTGTTTTGGTTTGCTGGAGGCTTTTGTAGGTTTATCTTCTTCAGGCCATCTTACTCTTTGATGATTCCTTCCAAACTGTTTTCTAACTGAGCTTCTGGCAGCACTCTTGAAATTATTGGTTCTATTTTTCTTGAAACTAGAACTGCCCTTATGTTCTTTCTTTGTCTACCAGCTTTTTCCTTGCTCTCCTTTTGCTTTAGCTTGCTGGTAACACATTCTGGCTTTTCTGATTGCCTTGTCCATAGTCTTAGGATTCACAAACTCAATACGCTCCTTCATATGAGTCGGAAAACTACTCAGGAACCGTTGTACTTTATCTTTTTCATCTCTTAAATAGGGAACATAACGAAGTAAGGAGGTAATCTTGGTGATGTATTCATACATCATCATTTGTCCCAACTTTAAATCATGAAACTCCCTATATTTTTCATCATAGAATCGTTCAATTAAGTATTTATCTTTAAAATATTGCTGGAACACATCCCAAGTCACATCCTGGGCTTCTATACTACGAACATTTTTCACCTCCCCCCACCATAATGTTGCTTTCTCCCTCAATTGATAAATAACCAATCTGGCTTTGAGATTACTATTGTATACATATACTTGAAAATACTTATTCATGTTTATCAGCCACACCTCAACTACCTCCTCAACTCCATCAAATGTAGGTGGTTTTATTTTTCGAAATTCACCTTGTAGCTCTACTTTCCGTCTCTTTACTTCTTTCTTATCTGATACATTATCTGACTCAAATTCATTGTATTTTTTATTTCTGTTACTCCACTAAGACTGAATTCTTTCCATTCTGTCAGTGTCATGATCTCTTGTCTGTTGCTCATTTCTTTCCTGAAACTCTCTATCAGTACTTGGCTTCTCAATTCCTTGATTCTGCTTGTCGGAGAGGCTTTTTAATATTCTCTCATGTTCTTGCATCAAACGCGCATTATCGTTTCACACCCTCTCCATTTCATCTTGTAACTTTTGTACTGTAGTTAGTAGAATGTGGGTTTGATGTTGTTGCTCCTCCAACAGTCTGCTTGTTTGCTGGTGCTGATCCACACTCAGCTGCACCCACATCTCCGGATTCATCTCGTATCGATGTTGGGTTTCTCCCGTGTTTTGGGGTGGCTGCTGCATTTGACCCCTTCTCATATTTTCTCGTGCAACACTTCTTTCTCTCTCTGTGCATCAATATACACACAGCTTGACAACGTTAGATGACCCATAGGGTCCCAGTGTACAAACACTGCTCTGATACCACTTGTAACATCGCTAGATACCTTCATAAATATTTTTTTTTACTTTCATTCTATACACATTAGAGTCTCATTATATACATATATTACAAATCAAATATTTATCAACACAACTTAAATTCGAAAGTTGCCACTTTAAAATTCCTAATTAGTAATAATACATTTTCCATGAAACGAAATGCATATAAATACATATACGCTTTTGTTACAATACTCCACAGTTAAAATCATTAGTCATGATTTTGATTTTATTCATTATCCGAAGTATATCCACCTGTCTGCGTTTGAGATCATCGTTGTAATTGGCATTAATAGTTTGCCTAGAAATCTAGGTTATTGATTTAAAACATCATCACAGTTCTGGCGTTAACGGAGTTATGGTACATTTTTAGTTCTCGGAATATTTGTCGCTTAATGGTTCTGTACTCTAGGTTTAAAGTTGTTGGATTTATAACCATTGATCTCTCTAACCTAGATCTAATAGTGACGATAAAAACTAGGGTTCTGAGGATTGACCTTCCCTCATAACCGTTTTTTCCTTTCGGTCCCCTCGACATTCAGTCACCAAACTCTCCGGAGCAGGAACCTCGGCCTCCTGCGGGGTAAGGAAGCCATTAGCATTTCCATCTCTAGTGCTCAACAGTAAGGTTTAATGCTACTGTGATTCATCTGGCTCGAATCTTCGTTCTTTTTTTAATGGGAATAATATCCAACAAGGTAAAGGTTTTTCTAGTGTTGAGAACCAATTTAAGTAATTGTTTTATGTACATGATTTATCCTAGTTTACTTTTGCAAGGTTAATGCATTGTTTTGTTTTATAAAATCTTAATAAACTAACCCCCAAACCAACTCTCGGTTGCAAGGAAATGTCGAGGATGTTAGTGAACCAACCTCGACTCATTTTGGTTCATCTTCTGCATATTCGTCTTGCTCCAGCTATGGAACGAGGATTGGAGCAAGGTAACTCCAATTCTATCATTTTTAAATACCACTTTTTGGGGTTTTTCTTCATTTTCCTTTCTTTTTTCCTTTCCAGTAACTTACCCATCAATTTATATGATGCCCCTTTAGGCTAGCTCTACCCAGCTATCTCGACATGAATGATATGAGGTAGGTTATAGCTGTATTATTCTTTTTTAAAGTTTTATTTCATTAATTACATTTTTTGCAATCATCGCTTAACTTATTTACTTTTATTGATAGGTAAAAATATTTAAAGGAAAACTGATGGAGAAAATGGTTTCTGGGTTCACCGCTAATTACCATCCTCTCGTCCTTACATGTACCCTTCTATGAATTTGATTCGGAAGTCCAATCCCTCATATGAAGTATTAAATATTTACAGAGTCAACATGGCTCAGTTCCTATAGGGTTGTATAAGAAAGCGGCTTTGCCTATTGAAGCTGTCCATCATCATTTTTGTAAATTTATAGGGTTTATATTGGTTCACAATGTAAATTTTGAGTGGCTTGTCCACCAAACTATGTCTTGGTTAACTGTGTTGAGCAGAGTAACTTGAATGGCATTATGGTACTATTTCAATGCTGAAGACACCTCTTCTCTTGTTCTTAAAATTTCCGTTTTCGTGATTAAGCCAGAACTGTATGAGAAGTGATCTTCTGGTGATATTTTATATACAAAATTTTGTTGTTAATAGTAGTTGTGTTTATACAGTATTATACTATATTAATTGCCATGAGTTAAATTTTGTTGTCTTGATTTCCACCATATATAGCTGTTCTTATCTTCTTCCTGGATTTGTTGAATGGTTTCAACAGTAATGTTCACTGTACTTAATGAAGTATCAACATTTTTCCAAAATGTAGATTTATTGGTTATATCTGTTTCTTAGTAATGTTTAATGTCTGTCTTAAGGTTTAGCCTGATGACAGAAAATAGTTATATTTCATGGCTTCTACAAAGTTTATTACACAACTCTTCCTTTATCAGTAATTTAAGTTTTATTTCCTTTATTAGCTTCATGAATTATTTACAATTTTCTTGGTGACAACTACAAACATAACTTTAGGGTCGACCATACCGACAGGTAGTCCATGTATAGTTATTAGAACGGAACAAACATCTAGTATTCCAGAACCTTTGTGTTTTGGAAAACAGATAAGTTTCCCTATTGGTTTACATACATGCTTTTCTCTATCTTTTGTTTTAGTCCAGTTTGTCTTACTGCACATTGTCTACTCATTTGTTATGTACATTTGGTTGTTTCCTGTTCTAAATATACTGCACACTTCTTCCTTATGTTTTAAAGGAATCATTATTTGGGTATTTTAATTTAAGGTAATGGTCCACTGTGTTTTCTTTTAAATTAACACATACTACAACATATAACATACAAAGTTTCTATTCCTTCTACTGTATGGAGAATATATACTGTGTACATATTAACCAGATTTAACAATTTTACGCAGTAACTCTTTTCCATTCATAACTATAAAATGTCTATATTCCTCCTTATACAAGATAATTAATAAGATTCTAATCTTTCTGAAATAACAGTAACATTTTACCTCATTTTCTTATTCAAATATCAACAGAGTATATACTTATCTGTAATTGGCTGTGGTTGTCCCCCCTACCATGTATGAGGCAATTACGTCCTCATACCCCCCATGCTCCACACCTGAGCCAAGTAGAAAGAAATAGTGCTCAGAAGGGATCTCAGGACTCTTGTCCAATCCACCTTCCAGAAGTTTATAGGATAGCTGAGAGGATTTAGCTGAGAGGATTTTCCACTGGTTTCCACCAGCTCAGGAATTCAATCTCTCTCTCTCCTTTCTTCACTTTGCAACACATAAGTCATATGACGAAGGCTCAGCCCTCGTGTACAGG
Organism: Pinus albicaulis; assembly: GCA_034641835.2. NCBI lineage: Eukaryota > Viridiplantae > Streptophyta > Pinopsida > Pinales > Pinaceae > Pinus > Pinus albicaulis. The sequence continues at coordinate 770,393,377 of CM076571.1, read as the reverse complement.
TGGCGCAACACTAGTTTCCAAATCCAATTTTAATGTAACAGTTGTGACCTGTGCATACACATCAGCTCATATTTTAAACAATGTTAAATGTATTTGTGATAATACGATTTGATTGCAATTACGCTGGTGTACGTATGATCTTTTGGTTTTGGTGATAATCCACCTCAGCATTTAACACATTCCCTCGGGTTCTGGTGTAATTACTCTACTCCGTTTTCTCTACCACTCTTCCACATTTGCATGTCGCTCCACTGTATGGTTGCTTTTCCACCGACTGAAATTTGGGGGAGGTTTTCTTTACCACTGTTGATTCTCTTTCCTAGACTTTGCGAGGGTTTTCATCTGCCCCGCGTTACTGTCAACATAATTTTTCTCTCCCTCTATCCAATGAAATGCTTCTCTGTTCTGGTCGCACAATTTGTCGAATGGGCTTTTCTATCAAACCCTACAATGGCGTTTCGCTGTGGTGTAAGTCTTTCTCGGGTTAATTCTTCACTGTCTAGACATTTCTAACAGAGGTTTATTGCTATTTATTGTTCTTGACTACTGGTTATCTATTTTCTCCTTCAGATTTGGATTGGCAGAAGCTTTCGCGACCATTTTAAACTGGAAAATAGAACATAGGTAATTTCTTGTTCTATGTTTCAATCCTCTCTGCTCCTGTATTTGTCCACTAATCACTCCGGCTTCTTCGTGAGTAGATTATTTCAGTTTCAGCACAGAATCTCTGACGTTTCTCCACACATTCCCTTCCTGGTAAGTCTGACTGGAATTCCTCTTCGAATCGCTGTCTTTATCCTTGCTTAAACGAATGATATGTGTTCATTCTGGTTTGGCTCGAAAATACTGATCAACTCTCCGTTTTTGTTTTTCAGGACATTACAACGTTGCGCGCCTGGTCTCCTTCTTTCGGCATCCGAACCCTAAGGGTAGGGTCGATACCTTGACAGTCTTCGAATGCACTAGGGTTTATTTCCTGTAATTTTTATAGATGGTTGACAGGCTTTAACAATGTATCTTTCTAAAAAGAGGGTTTATACCTGTATATTGAAGTCTCACCGTATTATTTTCCCTAGGCTGTTCTCGTCGGTCTCTTGTTTGGTTCCATGGACTGTAATATACCTTCTGGACTTTCACTGTTCACTTGGGTTAATCGTTCTTGGTTTTTGAGCCCGCGTCGACGGGATGACAGTCCCTTATTGTCTCTGTTCAAACTTTATAATACTTCGTGGACTATTTGGAGATTTATACCTGGCACCTCTTGTTTAATACTCTTTTCTTCTGTTACTGCTTCGTCGAAAAAAAATGATTTCCAGTTTTTACTGCATGCGTAATGTTTGCTAGGGTACTCGTACCTCGCTGTTGTTTTATCAGACTTCCTGTAACTGACCTTCAATCTTTGTTTGCCTCTCTTGACCTTAACGATGTTCTCACATTTAGTTACATGCTACATAAGTTACAGTAGGAAATTAACAAGAATCTCAATCACAATGATTAGATATCAAAAACAACAAATTTACTGGAAGAACAAATATTTCTGTTTTCAAATGGTTATTAAATCCTGTTTCAGATTTTCTTACAAATGGGAAATCGAACCCCACAGGCTACCTTTTTCTGCTATTTGTAGTGTTGTAGGTATTAATTTCAGTTATTGCTTCTGCGGTTGGAAACTAATAACCGTCCTCCCTAATTGTGATTTCAATGATGTATAAAACTCTAATTAAAATTTAAAAATAGTTTGCTTTACTATTCTGCTGTTTCTTTTTTTCTAAGAAATAAAAACTATAAAATAATAATAGTAACTAAATAACAGGTCCAGTAACCTGTCCACAATCAAATGTCACCGTGAGACAAAATTAAGCCCTTCTTCTGTCTGCTCCGAGTCCGATGCTCTTGCATCAGGCTCCCGGGGTGACAAAAAGTCATGGCTCTGTTCCATGAGATCATCCAACGAATAACCAACCTTCCGTATTTGCGCTTCATCTAGCCATGAACTGTCCTCAATAGGACGGTTCTTCCATTTGACCAAATACCGTAGATATTCCTTCCTGCGCGTGTGCTTGGCGACCTGGGTGTCGAGGATACTCTCGATCTCAAGGGGCTGTGCCGCGGGCATCTGTCTCACCCAAGAACCTTCATCAAATTGGGTGTCCCGTTCTGGCCGTACTGTTGTGTCCTCCTCAGAACCAGCAGTATAAGGAAACAGATCTGCCACATTAAAGATGGGTGAAATGCCTATTCCTGGTGGCAGTTGTAACTCGTAAGCATTTGCGGAAAATTTGCGAATGATTTTGCAGGGACCAATCTTTTTAAATTTCAGCTTGTTATATTCTCTTTTCGGGAACTGTTCCTTGCGCAAGTGGGTAAGGAATTCGTCTCCAAAATTAAACTGAACTTCCCGCCTTTTCGAATCAGCCCACTGCTTGTACTTCTGACTATTGTCCTACAATTTCAGTTTCACCTGCTCATGTAAGTCGCTCATTGCTTGGGCAAAATCTTCCCCATCAGCACTCTGTTTTTCAAGTTTTCCTAAGTCCCGCAACTCATGCACTCCGCGAGGATGCATGCCATACAAAACCTGGAAGGGACTGTAACCTGTGCTGCGATTCGGTGAATCGTTGTATGCAAATTTCGCCTGAGCAAGTACGCGGTCCCACATCCAAGAATTTTCACCTATTAAACTCCGTAGCAAATTTCCTAGGCTCCTGTTCACCACCTGTGTTTGCCCATCAGTCTGTGGGTGATAAGCGGAGCTGAATTGTAACTGAGTGCCCAACTTCTTCCACAGGGTTCGCCAAAAATGTCTGGTGAACCTCACGTCCCTGTCGGAAATGATGGACTTCGGTAGACCATGCAGTCTGACAATATCTGTGAAAAAAAGTGTGCTATGTGAGTAGCGTCACTGGTTTTGCTACAGGGTATAAAATGTGCCATCTTCGAAAACCGATCCACTACCACCATCACTGAATCAAAACCCCGTTGTGTCCTAGGAAGACCCAAGACAAAGTCCAAGCTGACTCAGTCCCATGGTCTGCTTGGAATAGGCAGTGGCATATAAAGTCCTGCATTCTGACTGCAACCCTTCGCCAATTGACATGTTTTGCACCTACTTACGTACCTTTGCACGTCCCGTCGCAACCTTGGCCAGAAATAAAAGTGCTCGACCTACGATAATGTCTTGTCTATGTCGAAATGTCTGGCTAGACCTCCACTGTGCTTTTCCCGAATAATGTTCTCCCTCATCGAACAGTCGGGATTGCATAATTGTCCTCCCCTGAACAATAACCCCTCCTGCAAATTGTAGTCCAACCATGGACTATTATTTCTCAACAAAGGGTTTTGGCAGGCCTCATAGGCTTCTTTAAAATTTGCATTTGTCTGATATAGATCCCTCAAATTCTCAAAACCCAAAACTTGCATTGTACTTTCCTGCAAGAGTAAAGTTCTTCTACTCAACGCATCTGCGACCTTGTTGGCCTGCCCACTAATATGTTTCAGCACAAACGTAAAACTCTGCAGATACTCAACCCATTCTGCATGCTTATGGTTCAACTTATGTTGCTGCATAATGTACTATAATGCAGAATTATCAGAAAATAAAACAAACTCATTACCTAATAAATAGTGTCTCCAATGCTTCAATGCTTGGACAATCGCGTAGAATTCCTTGTCATAGGTTGAGTACTTCTGTCTGCTCTCGTTCATCTTCTCACTGAAATAGGCGACTGACCTGTCTTCTTGACTAAGAACTGCCCCAATGGCTATACCGCTGGCGTCACAACGAACTTGAAAAAGTTTGTTGAAGTCAGGCAGCCTCAATATCGGTCTTTCTATGATCTTCCTCTTCAAAGTCTGAAAAATTTTCTCTGCTGCCTCTGTCCAGAAAAAAGGCTAATTTGCCTTCTTGATCGTATCTAACATGGGTGCGCAGATTTCACTGAAATTCCTGATGAATTTCCTATAAAAACTTTCTAATCCGTGAAAACTTCGGACTTCAAATAAACTCGTCGGGGATGGCCAGCTAATTATAGTTGCAACCTTTTCTGGATCCATCTTCAGCTCGTTTTCTACAATTACAAAACCCAGATATACCAACTCCTGCTGGAAAAATGTACACTTCTTCAGATTTATTAGCAGCTTCCTCAATACACTTCGAACATTCCTGAAGTGTTCTTCTCTCATTTTTGCTGAAAATCAATATGTCATCTAAATAAACAATTACAAACTTCCCAATGAACTCTTTCAGCACTTCGTTCATTAGGCACATAAACGTACTAGGGGCGTTACTCAAGCCAAATGGAATTACCAGCCATTCATACAGCCCTTTATTCGTCTTGAAGGCTGTTTTCCACTCATCTCCTTCTCGAATTCTAATCTGATGGTAGCCACTCTTCAGATCGATCTTCGTGAAATATGTTGCCCCACTCAAACAGTCCATCATGTCGTCCATTCGTGGCAATGGAAACCTGTACCTAATGGTAATCTTATTGATGGCCCTTAAGTCTGTGCACATTCGCCATTCGCCACCTTTATTTGGAGCTAAAACTGTCGGAACTGCACAGGGGCTCATGCTTTCTCTAATCAACCCTTTATCCAGTAATTCCTGCACCTACTTCCTAATCTCCTCATTGTCCTTGGGACTCATATGATAGGCTGCTTTATTAGGCAGACTAGCTCCTGGTATGAAGTCAATACAATGACTGATGCTCCTCTTAGGAGGCAACTCATCTGGAAGATCATCTACTACGATATCACCAAAATCCTGCAACATATCTTGAATCTCCTCTGGTAAATTTGTGATCTTTGTGTGCAGTACCACCGTCTTTGGCCTCCTCACAATAGTGAAATTTATGTCACTATCATCGATCTGTTTCAAAAATTCTTTTCCACCCATCAGTAGTGCTTTAACCCCACTAGTTTCTGCTGTATTTTCCTCTTTGATGGGCACAAGTGTGTGTTTAATCCCATCCTTGAAAAACTTGTAACAATTTGTCTTCCCATCATGAACCACTTTCCTATCATACTGCCAAGGCCTCCCTAACAATATATGACATACATCCATTGGCATAATATCACACATAACTTTGTCCCTGTACCTGTCGATGTGAAATTCCACTTCACACTGCTCATCAACTAGCAGCTGATGTCCCTTTTGCAGCCACGACACTTTATAGGGAGTGGGATGCTTCAGCCGTTTCAACCCCAACTTCTCCACCATTTCTGTGGCCACCAAATTATCGATACTCCCACTGTCAATTATCAGTTTGCAGCACTTGCCCTGTGACTTGCAAACTGTCCGGAATAAAGCTTTTCGCTATTCCGGTTCTGCAACTTCTTTGGTCGATTTCAGCAGCACTTTATTCAGCACCAAAGCTTCCCCCGTCTCAAGCGCATTTTCTACTTCCTGGGGTGGTGCCTCCGCTTCCTCTGTTTGGGCAACATAAGTTCCTCTACCACCTGCCGGTTCCCCTTCAGGACACTCATAAGACTTGTGCCCCCACTTATGGCACCTATAACACTAGACAAATCCTCTGCCCCGACCATTTCCTCTCCCCCGCTGATATGGTCATCCTCCTCTGGTGTTATTGTCTTTTTTTGCTGTCCCTGAAGGTTTGGAACTGTTGCCTTCTTCGCTGGAATTTGTGCCTCTGCCCCTGCCAGATCCTCCTCCTCTTCTGGCATTTTGCTTTCTGATTATCTTTTCTTCCACTTTCAAGGCACACTGATATGCCTCATCAATAGTTCTGGGTGAGATAATACTGATTTCATCCAGTATCTCTCCCCTCAAGCCGTTTACAAATCTAACTGTTTTTTCAAGGGTGTCTTCTATGTACCCCGCTCTCAAATTCAACCTGTAAAATTCCTCCGTGTATTCCTTGACAGTCAACCATTTTTGCCTCAAATTCTGCACCTGTCTATACAGCATAATCTGGTAATCTTTTGGAAAAAAATTTTCCTTCAATTTGGCCTCCATTCTGGCCCAATTTTTAATAGGCAGTTTATTCAGCCTCTTCCTCTTCGCCTGTACATTATCCCACCACAAGGACGCATGTCCTTTAATTTTGGTGGCAGAAAATTTTACCTGTTTGTCTTCGCTGATTTCTTCAAAGTCGAAATACTTGTTCAACTCACTCAACCAATCTAGCAGCACTTTTGCTGATAAATTCCCATCGTAAGTAGAAAGCTCATGTTTTGGCTTGCTACTTGATAACAAAACTGACCTCAACAGTCTAAGTTCAAGTCCTTCTCCTTCAGAACCATCTGTCATTTCTGTAACCTCCTCGTCACTGTAATCCCCTTCGTCAGGGTCCCTTCTTCTTCCAGCCTCCACTGCTGCTAAACACTCATTCAAAATACGAATTTCCTCTCTCAGTCCTTCCTCTGCTAATCTTCGATTAGCTCTTCCTCTTCCTCGTCCTCGTCTTCCAACCTCCATGTCCGTTGTTCAACAAACCCGCTCTGATACCAAAAATGACGAAGGCTCAGCCCTCGTGTACAGGTGGCACAACACTGGTTTCCAAATCCAATTTTAATATAACAGTTGTGACCTGTGCTTACACGTCAGCTCAGATTTTAAACAATGTTAAATGTATTTGTGATAATACGATTTGATTGCAATTACGCTGGTGTACGTATGATCTTTTGGTTTTGGTGATAATCCGCCTCGACATTTAACACATTCCCTCGGGTTCTGGTGTAATTACTCTACTCCGTTTTCTCCGCCACTCTTCCACATTTGCATTTCACTCCACTGTATGGTTGCTCTTCCACCGACTGAAATTTGGGGGAGGGTTTCTTTACCACTGTTGATTCTCTTTCCCAGACTTTGCGAGGGTTTTCAGCTGCCCTGCGATGGCGTTTCGCTGTGGTGTAAGTCTTTCTCGGGTTAATTCTTCACAGTCCAGACATTTCTAACAGAGGTTTATTGCTATTTATTGTTCTTGACTACTGGTTATATGTTTTCTCCTTCAGATTTGGATTGGCAGAAGCTTCCGCGACCATTTTAAACTGGAAAACAGAACACAGGTAATTTCTTGTTCTATGTTTCAATCCTCTCTGCTCCTGTATTTGTCCACTAATCACTTCGGCTCCTTCGTGAGCAGATTACTTCAATTTCAGCACAAAATCTCCGACGTTTCTCCACACATGCCCTTCCTGGTAAATCCGATCGGAATTCCTCTTCGAATCGCTGTCTTTATCCTTGCTTAAACGAATGATATGTGTTCAATCTGGTTTGGCTCGAAAATACTGATCAACTCTCCATTTTTGTTTTTCAGGACATTACAATGTTGCGCGCCTGGTCTCCTTCTTTCGGCATCCGAACCCTAAGGGTAGGGTCGATACCTTGACAGTCTTCGAATGCACTAGGGTTTATTTCCTGTCGTTTTTATAGATGGCTGACAGGCTTTAACAATGTATCTTTCTAAAAAGAGGGTTTATACCTGTATATTGAAGTCTCACCATATTATTTTCCCTAGGCTGTTCTTGTCGGTCTCTTGTTTGGTTCCATGGACTGTAATATACCTTCTGGACTTTCACTGTTCACTTGGGTTAATTTTTCTTAGTTTTTGAACCCGCGTCGACGGGATGACAGTCCCTTATTGTCTCTGTTCAAACTTTATAATACTTCGTGGACTATTAGGAGATTTATACCAGCATATATTATACAAGAAAGTTTTCAAACTGAGTTTTATGAATGTTGTATTTACTTGGCACCGCTTGTTCAATACTCTTTTCTTCTGTTACTGCTTCGTCGAAAAAAAATGATTTCCAGTTTTTACTGCATGCGTAATGTTTGCTAGGGTACTCGTACCTCGCTATTGTTTTATCAGACTTCCTGTAACAGACCTTCAATCTTTGTTTGCCTCTCTTGACCTTAAAGCTGTTCTCACATTTAGTTACATGCTACATAAGTTACAGTAGGAAATTAACAAGAATCTCAATCACAATGATTAGATATCAAAAACAACAAATTTGCTGGAAGAACAAATATTTCTGTTTTCAGATGGTTATTAAATCCTGTTTCAGATTTTCTTACAGATGGGAAATCGAACCCCACAACCTACCTTTTTTTGCTATTTGTAGTGCTGTAGGTATTAATTTCAGTTATTGCTTCTGCGGTTGGAAACTAATAACCATCCTCCCTAATTGCGATTTCAATGATGTATAAAACTCTAATTAAAATTTAAAAACAGTTTGCTTTACTATTCTGCTGTTTCTTTTTTTTCTAAGAAATAAAAACTATAAAATAATAACAGTAACTAAATAGCAAGTCCAGTAACCTGTCCACAATCAAATGTCACTGTGAGACAAAATTAAGCCCTTCTTCTGTCTGCTTCGAGTCCGATGCTCCTGCATCATCAAAACCGCCCTTCCTCACAGGGATCTTGCCTTTATCCACAAAGGAAGAGTAACTGACCAAAACTATTTCCCTTCAACTACTTCTGAGTTGGAATAAATTATTTTTTTACCATCACTCTTTCACTTATGGAACCAACTCCATAACTAATTTCATTTAATCAAATTTAATCTCTGTTCAATAATATATTGTTTAAAAAAAAAAACATAATAACAGTAAATGTCTTAAAGTCTTAACAATAAACTTAATCATCATTTAGCATTTAAGCCAGTTGTTACAGCTAGTAAAACACTGACATAGGGAGATAGATCCTATGGAGATAGATTAGTTAAATTGAATTGTTATTTGTCTGGGTGAAATAGTGATTTATTTGATTTTGAGAGTTTTATGTATTTGATTTAATGTTTTTATTAAATATGTATATTTATTTGTTTGATTAAAAAATAGATTTATGGAAATCTCAAATGTGGAGTTACAATGAGTTAGATGTATTCATAATTAAATTTGAGCACAACTAAGTTTGGGTCTTTCAAGTTTTGGGGTGTTCTCAGAGAGCATTATCCTTTTTGTTAGATGAATGGATTTTCTCAAAAATACATACCCTATTATTATTGCAATGTTAAAATCATTCCAAACTCCTAATCCAACTCATCATGTTAAAAGTTCAAAATTAAATATTCCTCTTTAAAATACATTATAATTAATGATTTGAATAAACTACAAAAAATTTCAAAAATATTTCAATATGATTTTTAAAATCTTTGAAACTATCTAATCAATGAGTATATACAATTGCACAAATTATTAACTAATTTAATAGTAAAAATAAATATTATTTAATTTATTTAAAATTTTCAAAATAATATGAAATATTTTCCTCTAAAAACTCTGTATTTTATGATTATGATATAATTAATTTTTAAACACTATTCTATATTAAAATAAATATTATTTGATTTATTTAAAATTTTTAAAATAATATAAAGTATTTACCTCTAAAAACTCTGTATTTTATGATTATGATATAATTATTTTTTAAACACTATTCTATATAATACAGGAAAAACTTATAATACATTAAATTTAAATAATTAATAAAAAATAAAAATTAACGAGGAAAAAATCTATAATACGAGAAATTTAAATGATTAATAAAAAATGAAATTTAATGATTAATAAAAATAAATATAAAACTTTGTCAATCACGAATAAAAATAGAAGCGCCCGTCAAACTTTGTCTATAGCGAATAAAAATAGAAGCGGCCGCTCAAATTTATGATTACTGTGTCTTTTCCTGGCTGATGTAACTAGACCAGAAAGAGAGAAAAAAAAAGTTTATGGAGGTTGAGGAATTGTTCATCATTAAAAATGATTGGAAGTTAAAAGTAATTAGAATTTGAGTAAAAAAAATTTGTTGATAATGAAAATAGATTCAACGCTATTAAAAAGCTCCAATGAACTCAAAATCTTAAAATTTAATAACTATAATTTACTTTTTCAAAAATCTCTATCAATTTTTATTAAAATCTTAACTAAATTTCCATAATTTTCAGAAAAAAAAAAAAAACAACTAACCAGCACTCACACCCTGACATGTTTTTGGAATTCACACATGCATGGGAATTATTATATGCCCTGTAACAGATTATTACAATGTGTATTTATACATTTCAATGCAAGTCACTTAACGTGGTGACTGTGACTGCTCGCCTACAGTTTGTTTCTCTAAATTTGCAGGGTTGGTAGAAGAAAGGTAAAGACTCATGAATAGTACGAATCAATCTGCTCTGTTACCATTGCAAAGATGTGGTACCCTCACTGGAATTCTAATGAAGTGCTCTACCAACCGTGCGGGGAGGTTTCCCTTTCTCTAACACCCGCGCTCACCAATTTGATATTCGCGTAGTTTCAAAATGCAGCAAAGATTTTGAAATTTTTTGGCAAAGATTTGTTCAGAATCTTGTTTATAGTTGTTAAACTTTTGTATTTTGAGTGTTTTAAGGGTTTTTGATAGTGCTAAATCCATTTTCACTATCAAAAATGAATTCCAAACACTCCAACTACCTGATTTTTTGAATTTTATTTTATCCGATTATGACAAAAAACTCCCATCCAAGCTATTCCACATGCTGGGTAGACTTCTTCTTTAATATTATGGAATGGCACAGTGTAACCCAGTGCTTGAAAAACTATGAAAATTTCGGTATTATTTTTGACAAAAAAAATAGTCGAAATTTGGATTATAGTGCTGTAAGTTTCAATATTTTTGATAAATAAAAGATTTTTTCATAATGCTAAATCTATTTTCATTATAAAAAAAATTCAAACACTTTTAAGGTTGAAAAAATGACCAACATTTTTGACTTTTGGAGCAAAATTAATACCTTATTAAACAAAACCTAATATTATTTTTGGACAACATGCAAGAGTAGAATAAATTGTTTTCCCATCCTCATTGACGGTGGCTTCAATCTAAATACAACTTAAATTTATGATGACTATTTCATTGTGTAATTGTTTATTTTAATTGTTTTAAGTTATGTTGATGCTTTTTTTCAATTGACTTGTGAACTTTAACTTTAAATCAAATAGTGTAAAAAATTTGTATAAATATTAAATTAATATATATATATACATATATATATATATATATATATATAAAAGCTTAGTCTAAAGAGCTCGGCCACGATTTTCAGAAAATCCGGCAAAGATTTGCCCAAAAACTTGTTTATAGTTGTTAAACATTAGTATTTTGAGTGCCCCAGGGGTTTTTGATAGTGCTGAATCCATTTCCACTATCAAAAATGGATTCCAAGCACTGCAACTACCTGATTTTTGCAAATTTAGTTGACCGGATTCCGACGGATTTCTACCGTCCGGGCCAAAACGCGAGCTCCGTAGACAACTCCTATATATATATATATATATATATATATAATAAAATAAAATTCAATTCAATTCAATTCAATTCAATTCAAGAGCATACCCCGTATCTATGATTAATAAACATAACATAAACGAAATCTCTTGAAATGCCAAGAGCATAACCGGTACCTATGATTAATAAACATAACATAAAGTAAATTAATAAGAATAATTTCAACCTCCATTTACTAATAAAATTAAGGAACAACTATGCTGATTATCCATTGAAACTTATGAATTGGGATCAATCTTAGCGGAATACATCCAAATAAAAGGACCACATATCCATTTCTTTCTACCAACCAAAGTTCATTTTCATAGCACCGGCTTTGGGTTCCTGATAATTCCATTTTCGCTGTCAACGGGCCCATCGTGCAGTGCACTTTCAATCAGAAATCTGATTTAGTGGGTGCTTTCGCTGACTTATCTATATGGCCTCCACAATGATCACATAGTGATCTGGTCACTGATTGAATTTAGTTCAATTTCCAGTATCCAATCAGCATGAAGCAAAGTTAATAATTTACTTTTCCCTGACAACACTATATAAAATGTCCAAAAACCATAAAGCCTTTATTTATCTGCGAGTTTATTTAGATTAAATAAAGTTAGCAGTTTACTCTAAATTCTTTGAATATACAACCTAAAGATGTCCAAAAACCATGATCTGGGAAAATGGACATTTGTTTTCCCTTTTTCCCTTTATAGGATGTGTAGGTCACTCTAATTTAGTGCAATGATGAAGCCACAGTGTACCATTCAAAGAAAAGACAGATTGTTTGTAACAGGGCTGCGGTGAGAAAGAGGCATGTTGGGACCCTCACCATCCAGTTTTCTTTCATAATCACAGTCTTTAATCGCATCCATATGCTCCTTTTTTCAGAAGTATCAGAATCCCACTTTGTCTTTCTTTTTTGGGTTTAAAGGAGCATCCGAGACCCACTTTGATCTTTGATCTTTTAGTTTGGTTTTATTTATTTATTTATTTTAATATATATGTTTTTAATTACATTTTACATAAAGTAATCTTTCTGCATAAATAACATTATAAGAGGTTTGAAGTAGGATCGAGCTCTCGATGAAACGGTCACGGACCTCTCTGCAGAAACCCTAGCCCATCTGCGCCACCGTTCTGCCGTATCGGCCTGCCCCCAGCCAGCCCGCGCGGTCTGATCACTGACAATGGCCTCCAGCTCGGGGGGGGGGGGGAAGGTCAACCCCCCCTGGTCAATAACGATGGCACCCACGTTAGCTCGGTGCAAAGCAACGAAACAGCCGACAGGAGTCAGGAAACGCTGCTACCTAAAGCGTCGTCCACGCAAACTCAGCAGGAGGCGGAGGTGCCCAAATCCTCTACCTGCAAACCCATCGCGACAGAAAGACCCAAGATCGAACTGCCGAGCCATCGGATAAACGCTCGAATCCAGTACATGAGAGACCACGCCCTCATTGGAAAATTTATTGGCTTCTGGCCGACTGAGAAAGCCCTACATGGCTGGGTTGCTTCCAAATGGAAGCCCAAAGGGCAAGTCACATTACAACTTGGACCAAAGGGTTTCTTCACAGCGATCTTCAACTGCATCGAAGACAGAAACAGAGTAATGGATGGAGGGCCTTACTTTTTCAACTCAGCTGGGCTATATCTTCGGAACTGGGTAGAAAGATTCAACCCAGACAAAGAAAACTTCCATTGGGCACCTGTCTGGATACGCCTATACTCGCTACCCCTAGAATATTGGGACGAAGAATCACTCCAAGCAATAGGCAAAGGTCTCGGGGAGTTCATCAAGATTGCAGAGGAAACAAAGCTTCATCGATATACTTCATATGCTCGCATCTGTGTCCACATGCATCTAGACAAGCCTCTACCCGATGCTGTAAGTATTTATCACGATGATTTTGAATGGATTCAACCTTTAGACTATGAGCATGTCCCTTTTAGATGTCAAAGATGCCATGCACTAGGGCATCTTTTCAGACACTGCCCCCTCACCACACAGGCTCAGGCAAAAGAGGCGGAAGCAGCTTCGGAAGCTGATGGTTTCACCAGAGTTCCCACGCGAAGAAGGCATGGCAAGAAACCTTCCATGACAGGTAAGAAACCCTCTCCCTCTTCCAATATTCCTTCCACCAGTAATAGCTTTGCTGCTCTCTCCAACCCTGATCTTACCTCTGAGACAGACCTTAACCAGGTTAAAACCCCCTCACAACCTTCAGACATTCCAAAACCTTCAGTCAAACCCAACCCCATGCAAATTCCAAACCAAAAGCTTTCTATTGAACCAAACCCAGACAGCCACTCTGCTGGAATCAAACTCCTACCCTGGCATCCGGCCACAATGGAAGTTGACAACCCCAACACCCAACCTGTTATTCCCAATGAAGCTCTGATCAGCGGAAGCCAAGAGACTTACATGGAAGAGGACTCCGAAGGCCCAGACCTAGGAGAACTCGACATAACAGAGCTCGAGGAGGCTTGCATAAACCAGAATTTTGACACCATCAACCCTCATCAAATTGATAAGTTAGAAAAGGTCTTCTCAAGTGCCCATCAGGAAAAAAAACTTGGCATTCAACCTGGTAGCCACTGGGACAGTCTCAAAATCACAAGAGAATCAAGGAAAAGAGGGCGAAAACCGGACTGGCAGCGTACCATCACCATAGGGAAAATATTGGTCGACTCAGGCTGATATCCTAAGCTTACAAGGTTCTTCAAACCTCTGTCAAACAGTTCCACATGAAGTTGATCTCATGGAACATTAGAGGGCTCAATAGCCCTGGAAAGCACAAAATTCTCAAAACTATGATACAGAAAGAAAGACCAAATATTCTCTTTCTTCAAGAAACAAAATGCAACAGTGAAATTCTAGGAACAATCCTGTCTAAGGCTTGGCCTAGCTGTAGCTCAGTAGCAGTGGATGCCTCCGGTTCCTCGGGGGGCCTTGCTATTGTCTGGGACACTCTGTCCATAGATCTTTCCAATTTTCATGCAGGGCACCACCTTATACAAGCTACTTTCCACCCCATTGGAACTAACATTCACGGGCATCTCTCCAACGTTTACTTCCCACAGGACCAAGCAGGGAAAATGGCTCTTCTAAATACCCTGGCGAATTTAAATTCAAACAGAACATACCCCCTATGGATCGCTGCAGGGGACTTCAATATGATTACTAAGATGGGAGAAAGAGCAGGGGGAAGACCCAGAGCAGACCCAGACAACGCTCACTTCAGAGAATTCATAGCCAGCAGCTGGCTTATAGACATGCCCTTCTCAAATGGCACGTTCACTTGGAACAATAAGAGAACCGGAACTCAACATATAGCTTCAAAGCTAGATCGTTTCCTCATTTCTGACAACGCCATCCATATAGGAGGGGACCTATCGGCTTCAATCCTTCCGCAGACAGGGTCGGATCACTGGCCCATTATGCTCCATTGGCAAAATGTTGGTCTTCAATACAAAAAACCATTCAAATTTGAAGCATTTTGGCTCTCCCACTCCTCTTTCAGAGATGTTGTCACTCAGGCTTGGCAGAGCTTCACACCACCCTCTGGCTCGAAAATGTACCAATTTCAACAAAAGCTCAAGCATCTCAAAGCAGTCATAAAAAACTGGAACGCTTCCATCTTTGGAAACATCTTTCAAGAAATCAAAATCCTTGAAGGCAAAATGGAAGAAACTCAGCAAAAAATCATAAACGGAGGAAGAACTGAAGAGCTCGCCGCTCAGGAACAAGATCTTCACCAGCAACTAGAGGAGAGACGTAAGCAAGAAGAAGTCCTGTGGCGGCAAAAATCTAGAATAACCTGGTTAAAGGAAGGGGAAAAGAACACAAAATTCTTCCACAGATCAACAATACAAAGAAGAATGCAAAACCGCATTCCACATATTACCAATCAACAAGGAGCAAAGGTGGAACAACAAGAGGAGATCGAACAAGTTCTACTGGACCACTTTCAAAGCATACATCATGAGGACCATACAGTAGACAGACAGCTGACTATCGACCAAATATCTCAACTCATTCCCAAATTAGTCACGGATGAGCACAAAAAGATGTTACTCTGCCCTGTCACTCTTCAAGAAGTCGAACTTGCATTGACCCAAATGAAGGACGGCAAGGCGCCTGGGCCCGATGGCTTCACCTCTAATTTTTTCCACAATTTCTGGGATCTGATCAAAGCAGAAGTCTGGCAGCTAGTGGAAGAATCTAGGGCTGCTCACTGGCTCCTCCCCTCCTTAAATGCAACCTTCATAGCCTTGGTACCGAAAGAGGAGCGGCCTAGCACTCCGGAAAAGTTCAGACCTATTGCCCTCTGCAACGTGATTTATAAAATCATTTCCAAGGTCATAGCCAACAGATTAAAGCCTCTGCTCCCGCTCCTCATATCGCCAGAACAAACTGGTTACGTAGAAGGACGGCAAATCATGGACGGTATCATCCTCACGCATGAAGTTATACATTCTCTCAAAACTTCCAAAAAGCCAGGTATGCTCCTCAAAATTGATTTATCTAAAGTATTTGATAAACTAAGCTGGCAATATATCCAAAGCATCCTGTTAGCTTTTGGCTTTGACTGAATGTGGATAAGATGGGTTTTTTCCCTCATCTCTACACCCTTGTACTCCATTCTTGTCAATGGCATCCCTTCTATGCCGTTCAAACCTTCCAGAGGCATCAGACAAGGTGACCCCCTATCACCCTTCATTTTTGTCCTCATGTCCGAAGGTCTCAGCAAACTCATCCATCATGCTGTCCTCACTAACCGTCTGAGGGGCATCTCCCTTCATGGCTCTCTCACCACTCACCAACAATTTGTTGACGACAATATGCTATTCAGGCTCCCTTCAGTCCATGAAGCTAGATCTTTCAAAAGTATCCTTAACCTCTTTGCCACTGCCTCTGGCATGACTGTCAATGTCTCCAAATCCCAAATATTCTTTTTTAACACCCCTCCTCTAATCCAAACCAGCATAATCCGAATTCTAAGCTTCTCTCCTGCCCAACTCCCTTCCAAGTACTTAGGTGCCCCTCTTATTGCCACTGCCATCAAGCACTCCACTTGGAATCATCTACTGGAAAAATTGGAAGCTCGGCTCTCCTCCTGGACTTATAGAGTGCTCAACATATCCAGTAGACTTATCCTCATCAAAGCGGTTTTGCAATCCATGCCTCTCTATCTTTTTTCTGTGCTTGCAGCTCCAAAATGGGTACTCAATCAGATCAAAAATTTGCAACGACGATTCCTCTGGGGATATTTAGACCAAAAACGCAAATGGGCCCTGGTCAACTGGAGTACGGTCTACTCCCCTAAAGCAGCTGGAGGTCTAGGACTCAGAAATTCCATCCACAGCAACGAAGTTATGGGGGCACGACTTTGGTGGAACTGGCTCTCAAATCCATGTAAACCTTGGGCTAAAATATGGACAGCTAAATATGCTAATAACAGGCCGCCTGAAGACCTGGTCAGGCTTCACCCTGGAGGAGCTGGTTCACTCATATGGAATGCTGCCAAACCACACTTTGCTCTCATACAACAGCACAGCTTCTGGGAAATAAGAAATGGGCACACAGCCAGATTCTGGATAGACTCCTGGCAGCAGCACCCTCAACTTACTTAAACTCTCAGCCTCTCCATCAATGGCCGCCCCAACCCACTGGAAGAAATCAAAGTCAATCAAAGCTGGACACCTACAGCCACCAATGATTTCAGGCAATGGAAGCACCCAACCTCACTCTTGCCCAATGCTCACAGCAACACTCAGGAAGCTCTCCAAAAGGAACTGCAACGAAGGAAAATAAGATTCTCAGAGGAACCAGACATTCTTCGGTGGGGATATTCTCCCAAAGGAATGTTCACCACGAAGGAAGCCTTATCTCTAATGCATCCTATCCAGCATCTGAAAGACAGGCTTTGGCAATTTGTCTGGGCTCCAGGTACTTGGCCCAAAGTATCCACCTTTCTCTGGTTACTTAGTCACAAATGGATCCTTACATGGGACAATTTGCTCAAGCGTGGCTTCAGCGGCCCCTCTCAATGCCCGAATTGCAAGCATGATATGGAAACAACTCAACACCTCATGTTGACTTGCCATCTTGCTCATCAACTCTGGGAAAAGATATGTTTTAGAAGTCAGCGCAGCAAACCAACAGGGGACCTTGTCAACATCCTGCGCCTTTGGCCCCAGCGACCTTATAATAGTCCCATTCTCAACTATCTTTGGCAGTTGATCCCAGGCCTCCTCTTCTGGGCTCTTTGGAAGGAACGAAACAGAATAATCCTCAAACATCAAACAACTCCTTTGAACATCATCTGGGACAACTTCAGCAAAAATATTCAAGAAACCCTCGCCCTGCATCCATGGCAGGAGGAGGATCTCCCCAAACAATCGCAGGAAGCAGCAATATGGCAAAATTGGCAGCTAAGGATAGCGATCTCGCCTAACAACTCCAAGAAAAAGACCTCAGGTTCCCTAATCCCTTGGACACCTCCACCTCCAGGCATTTACAAGCTGAACTTTGATGGTGCCTCCAAAGGGAATCCAGGCCCTGCAGGCTTTGGTGGTATCCTCAAAAACTCTCAAGGGGACACTCTAGCTATTTACTATGGCTCGATAGGATGGGACACTAACAACTCTGCGGAACTGGAAGGGCTCTGGCAAGGTCTAATCCTTTCACACCTGTACAATCTTTCGCCTATCATAGTGGAAGGAGACTCTCAGATTCTCATCACTATCACCAATAAACTTCTTCAAGGCACCAGAACCACTAAAGTTGCCACTAGTTGGAGAATGGCCTCTCGTCTTGACAATCTCAGCAGATGGTTGGACAACAATCAAGCCATATCCTTTGCTCACACCAAAAGAGAAGGTAATAAGGTTGCGGACCTCCTAGCCAATCTAGCAGTCGAAAGCACAGACTCTCTCAATCATGGCCCTCTTCATATTATTCATGACAGGGACACACTTCAGAATTGCATCAGTCTGGTGCAAAATGATCAAAATTCTCCGGATGCGGATGTTCGTTAGCGATATGGGGAAAACTGGCCTTGGCCACTTCCCAATGCACAGAGCGCGTGGTGGCCACATGGCCCTCCACGGCGCAATTAATTTCGCATTCACTCCGCCTGCAACTCGCATTAAATATCCCCCGAGCCGGCATTTCAATAGCTCTGGTCCGCCTGGTTTATGCATTATGGAGGCCAACTCTATGCTCGACGAGCTCTCCGACATTCTCCGCGTTTGTATGATTCCCTTGGGCGGTGCGTGCCCTATACATTGTGCTGAGCCAAGCGCTCGCACAGTCACAGGCCGGCGCTGTTCGCTCTATAGCTGCATTGAATTCTTACCTGGTGTGCACTTCTCCAACAGTGAATTTTTCCCTGGTGCGACCACTACTCCTCAACATTCTTCCAGCCCTTCTGTCGCTTTGTATCATCCTGGTGTGCTTCAGATCATTCCCGGTTCTTTTGCTGCGTCGGATTCTCTCCAGGGTCACGAGCCTCTCGTAGCAGAGCCCGCCATGCCTTGACTTAGGCAGCGCATGACAGCCCGTCGAGGAGGCACACGAGGAAGCTTAGTCGGGGAGCGTCCCTCTTCCAGCAGATTTGTCTTTGAAAGTCCTTCAGATTCTGGCCATGGTCGACCGCCTGTCTCCCTTCCGCCTGAAGCCCCCCATCGCTTCACCTCCTCCACCCATCCGCCCGCTAGCAGCCATTACATCCGCCAGACCACTCAGAGAGCGGAGCTGAGGTTTGATAGTGCTTTTAATCGCCCTTCTATTACGGCCTTCATCACTATAACTCTGCGCGAAGATGCCACTATTAGCCCTCCTACTTGGACTGTCTCCTCTCCTGCTTCTCTCGACCCTCATCCTGCCTCTGTCGAGCCTCGGTCCACTTCTGCTGCAGCGCCACAAGAGGACTTAGCTGAGCCTGTTGCCACAGCCAATCCCCCCCTTGGTCTCTCTCCCTTGCAGGTGGAAACAACTGCTGAACAAGGTGCAAAGGCTCACAACAGAGAAGCTGAAGTGGATGATCCTGAAGATTACTTCGGATGCCCAATAGTGGAGGAACAACCCTCTCCCGCCAACTCCAGCTGACTCAGCAATGACATGGCGCAGTATGGTCTTTGAACTTGTTTATTTTCTTAGCGATGCTGGTTTTCTACAATGCATAGCAGCTTACTGGTTTTCGTTAATGATAGTGCTAGCTTTTTGTTACTGTCTCATAACAATTATAACTACTCCACCGGTTTCCCTACACAAGGGCGGTGAGACTGCTATTACAGAGTTGGTTTCCCTATATGGGCAGCTTCTTTTCAGAATTATGCTTGACTTTCAGGCCCAGTTTCAGGCTAACGCAGCTAAACTGCGGCAGTTTTGTACTATTATATTTACATAAATAGAATTAGCTCAATTTAGAAAAAAAAAAAACATTATAAGAGGTTTTCAGGAAACAAACATGTCATAACTTTACCACTTAAACTAGAACTAGATGCAGAGGATAACAACATTTTTACTTGGTAATTTTGTTCTCCATCTCGTTACTATCTCATTTATTTTTGGGAAAGCTTGTGTGATAAATTTGAAGGCAGGCAATGAGAGAGCCGAGAAGCCACTGGTGCTGCTCCAGCGTTGGAAACCGCCAAGCTTCGTGGGGAACAAGGAAGTAAATGGTAGGTTTCCTTAGATCATTCCCATTACTGTCTATAATCTCAGAAAAAAAACAAAGTTTAATATCATTTGATTTGAGTTGTCATTAGGAAATGAAGGGTTTCGCGGGGATAAATGATACCACCTTTGCTTTCAAGCATATGCATATAAAGACTGTTTTATCTTTTTGGAGCTTTTGTTGTAGATGAATCGACTCAGCTGTCACTTGCTTTTCATAATGTGAAGCTTCTATTCTAATCAGACGGTCTTTCCCATGGAATGCATTCATTATTTTACATGGATTCCATGTATGGAATTATAACTGAGAATGGTATTTTTCAAAGAAAAAGGCTGTTATTGTTCTCTGAAATATTGGTATTTTAGTTAAAGAGAAATTTTAGTGGTTAATATTCGCAAGTGGGTTAATTTTTCATATTTTTTCTCAAAAAAAATTCACTTATTTTCATTTTTTCCTAAAATGATTATCCAGAATTTTACAATACAAAATTATTTTACCTTAACAATTCCCAAAATTTTGTATAAAATAATATAAAGTCATTGAAAATATATATATTAATACAAAAATATTAAACGTGGTGTTTAATAGTTTTGTAAACTTTCGTCATCTTGTTACAACTTGGTTTTTGAAAGTAAATATTTTACCTTTTTTTGGGTATTTATATTTTATGGTAAGTGAGATTAATGGTAGGAATTTTATTTATATATTAAAATATCATTTTTGTAATAAAAGATCAATATTAAAAATTAATTTTCAGATTTTTAAAAATTTATCAAAAAAATATTACTTTAATTAGGATATTTTTTGGTAAATTGATATTGTATTCCTAATAAAAACAAAAGAAATAGATATATCAACCACACATACATTTTAACCATGTTTATTACTAGGTAGTCTCAACCTACCCACCCTAAATCAGATATTTTTTATCACCTCCCCATAGAGTAATTTGTCACTTCAAACAACATTAACAATCTTAGCATTATTAAAGAGTGTATTGTCCAAACCAAAAGTTATAAGTATACATATTTCACTTAAGAGTCTCATGAAGTAACATGAGTAGGGTCTTTTGCATTAGACCTTAGAGGTGTTGAAGTCACAGGGACAAATTTGATATGATCTAGCCTGACATCAATTCGATCCATCCTTACGACACATTCATTGATTTATTTGAAACCACTCAACATGTTCAGGGTTAGCAAAGTTGTTATATTCGTATGTCTACTTCTCTGTAAGAGCCATGCCTAGCAAGGTCTTCATTTGCCAATACAAGGAGAGAGAATCATCATATTGCCTCCTCCTACCCCTGGTATGACCAAGATCAAGAATCCATTGACCAACGTCATCCATAATCTTTGAGTCAGAGAAGGATTGCTTGTGTTTGGTAGTTAGAGTTTCAAATTGTCATATTTCGTTTTTGACCTCAGGGGGAATAGTTGAATGGCGAGATGAAACAAACCCCTCAGCGTGTTTTTGGGCCCTATTTTGGCCCTATGGACCAAGATCACCTCCCCCCCACCCCAACACCAGTTTCTCATTCTTTGGCATTACATGGAGGCTAACTAATAGAGTTGCTAGGCTTCAACACAAGCATTGGGAATATTGAAGGTAGGGTTGCAAAGGGAAGTCAACACCTGGGTTAAAAGCAAGAGAAGGTTGGAGAAAGGCATGCCTGTTTGAGGCTAGATACCACACTGAGAAACCCACCTCCAGACAAGTTAATGAATAAAAATTAAACCAAAAAGATTATAAAACCATGAACAAACACTATAGCACAAAGGAATAGACCCACGGTTGAGAATGAGAAAAGGCAATTGAGAGGTCGTCTCACTAGACCAAAACCAATGAACAAAAATGCTAATAATACAACACCGAAGAACCAAACAAGAAAGATATCGAATTAACACCATGACCCAAATTTAAAGCAAACATTAAGCTTCAAAGGGAAATTGAAGGGATTCAAAGTTACCTGGAGTAAAACGACATCAAAATTCCAAGGATACAGAGTAGGGGGAAGCCTATGCAATCTAGGAGGTGAAGAAGTAACCATGAACCTACAATCCTGAAAATGAGATAGTCTAGTGAGCATTGCTAACCCTCCAACACCAATGTTTCACTGAGTTTCTAGAATAATTTCCTTTGAGCCACATTTGTGCAGGGCAACCCAGATTAAGGTATTCCCTTGCTCCACTCTCAGGCCGAAGAAATAACTCTCGGAAGAAGAAACAAACCTCTTATGTTGTAAAATATGGCCCGAAACTTTCCTCCCACAACCTGCAAATTGTTGCACTTTCACAGGGAAGTTGGGCATTTTCCCCTCGGCTCCACTGTCTCGCCAAACTCTCTAGACTGTCAACTTCCTCTGCAAACCTCTCACAACGGAAACAAATATGAATTTCATTTGCATGCTAATGCATGATGTCATTGAATGTGCATGCAACCTCAAGGTGGCGAGCACAACCCCCAAGTCCATCTATTAACTCGTTTATCACGCCCATTGAGAGAATTTAATTAGAATATTAAAAGTATTCTTCTATAATTAATTTAAATTATATAATTAACATTATAACAAGTGGAAGTCTCGACAAAGAGCTCAATTAGCAATGGTCGTGATGGGTCATGTGTTTGGGATGGAGTATTAAAAAGACATTATCACAAATAAAATTAACAAACTATTTATATGATTTTCTTACTAGCTTATGCTAAAGTAGAACTATGAAATTCATTTGAGTGCTGATTATTTTGAAAAAATTAAATTATTTTTAATTATATATAAAGAATTTTTCCAAATTTTTGATTTAACTATAATGTAAAGATACTATTGCAACCTGATATTTATTTTAAAAATCTAACATCCTAAAAAGACAACCATATATTGTCAATAAAAACAACCATATATTGTCAATGATGTTAATAAATCATGTTTGATTCCCAATTTGTCAAAGGGATGTAAAATCAGTTCCTTTGCCATCCCTTTTTTCTTTTCTTGAACCATTGAAGCTCTTTGAAAACGATAGCAAATTCGTGGACTTCTTTGGTGAAGAGATCTATATTCATCTTCAAGCTTAACAACACCCTTTGCGATGAAGAGCCCAAGAATTACTTCAACCTTCCAACTTGTTAAATGACGACATTATCGACTGTGAACCTGTAATTTATGGTATAGAAATATTTTCTTGAGTGGATTTCTGAGTCTACTTTGTATTATTTAAAGTTTATAGATATATTTTCTTGAGTGGATTTCTGAGTCTACTTTGTATTATTTAAAGTTTCATTTCTACGCTAGAGACTGTTCAGACGACTTTGCTGTCGAGTTTCTAGAAGCAACGCAAGATTTCAAAGCTAGCAAAATATTTTTTAGAAGGGCTTCTGCAACTGGTTTTCGGAACTTTAAGTAATATAAGATCAATAGAGTACGGTAATTAAAATAAGTTTATTATGTTTTTTAAACAAATATATTTATATTTCATAGGAGATAAGAAGGATATAATTTATTATAAGATATACTTATTATGAGATTAATATAGTAAAGCAACTAAAATTAACTAAAATAAGTTTATTATGTTTTTCAAAGAAATATATTTATATTTTATATGAGACAAGAAGGATAAAATTTATTATAAGATATACTCATTATGAGTTTATCATGTCACATGTGGAATTAAAACTAAGTAGGACAGATAAGAGTGTTTCCCTAAGTACTCTAATTATATCCAGTTAACATTATAATCTACTTATATAAAAGATAATATAGTATCAAAGCATACATCTAGCATTATTTTCCCTAATACTTCAAAGCCACAAATACTATATCTATCTTTTTGCATGAACCAAATATTTAACCTCATAACTATATTATATAAAACATTATTATTTATCATTCTACCTCATATATTATAATACCCATTTACGAATAACTTGACACACTTTTATTCCTTTACTCTAAGTGAAATAACCTCGATGGGTTTAAGAGAGTCATTCCCATTTTATAAGATGAACATGACAATTCTTACATCAATGATACTACTTATACATTGTTGTTATAATGTCTATAGTATGGTGCCATCAAAACATAAACTATATTTATTCTTGTGCGAAAATTTTACACATTATAGAATACCATAAAACTATATTTAATCTTGTGCTATAACTAAACACATTATAGAATAGTACAAGAACAATGAAAACCATTGGGATAGAAAATGCCTATCAATAATTGACATAAAAGATAGATGAGTTTTGAATATACATAAATGTGTAAACTCAAAAACACAAAATTTTGCACCCAATGAATTATAGTCTTGCTAAAAATCATATAGGGATTTCCAATTTTCATCTTGGACAATACAAAAGCCTTCCATTTTTATTATTATAATAATAATTGAATGAATAAACTTATTTCAATACGCACAGATGTTCGTGATAGTAAATTCACCTAGAAAAATTTGAAGTATCCATAACAGTTATAATGGACATCTCGATAAAAGTGAGAATCAATGAATACACATCTCATAACAGGAAAATGTCGAGTGAATAGGGAACTGGGTTGCGGCTTTGCAACAACTATTATTATATATCCCAACCAAAAAAAGTGGATGATGAATGACATTTTATAACCACTCATTTGAATGTGCCATCATGTTGACATCAATTAGTGAGGGTCAAATGAGATGCATATTTCTTTGGGAAATCGATGTTTGTGGAGATATAGTTCCATTAATGTACGAGGGAAATATATGCCACTTATTAGATTTTCTACTTCGTTAAATCCAACGAGTGGCATAAACTGCCCCAATGCATTAATGGACATATATCTCCACAAATATTGATATACATTTATTTTTATTTTGTTTTATTATTGAATATTAATTATTTTAAAATTTATATTTTAATGAAATATTTATTTGATTTTTAAAACTGTTAATTTTATAAATGAAATTAACATAATTCTAGGTCTCTTGGTTTATGATGATTTATTTTACATTCACAAATAACAGTAATGATGATTGTCCTTATTATGGGTTGACAACTGAATTATGATAGGTTATATATATATATAAAAGACTTAGGTTTGAGCTTTGGATGGTCAGTAGACTTTGTATCCTAGTGAGGTGGTCTAAGGAAAATTCCCAAGGGTCGACGGTGGAGATGGGATTTCTCCTTGAACTCTAGACAGATGGGTGGAGACAGGAAAATTCCTCTAGTTATGGTAAAGAAAGTCGGAAGCATCCAAGCTTGTTTTTGTATTAGTGATTCCTGGACCGGTTTAGGTGAAACCAATGTTGTTAAGGGTTGAGATGGATTGGCCTCTAGAAGCCATGGTTGGTTCTATTTTGGTTTGACCCATATAATCCCACATTCATGCTTAGAATATGGTATGTGGGTGATTATATGAAAGATAGATTTTGTTCAACCCAAACTATGATCAGGTGGTACGTGGAAGTCCCTAACTTGGTTGGAATTTACATATGTTAGTATGACTTACTTCCTTATTATGATCAATAAAAATATGTGTTGATTTTATGACTGAGTTGTCATGACTTCATTTTGGTTACATGCATGGTAGATTTCTTATTATATGATATGCTCTTGATCTAGGTCTAATTCATGGTTTGATGGTTTGTGGTCTATTTATATGAATGTATGTGCTAATATGTGTTTCATTTCAATTAGTGCGAGAGGGAAGCAAGCCTTATTGATGAATACATGATGAACTAATGAAAACACTGAACAAAATATACATTCATGACCTATACATTCATGACCTACAAGTACTATGTATACAAAGTGTTTGTATAAATCAATAACTTGGACCGCCAACTTCTCGATGTCGTAACTTTGGCGTATGATCTCTGTTTAGTTATCATAATGACTCGTTTTGAAGATCTCCCCATGACGATACTGAATATAAAATCTATGAAATGGATTCTAGCACTTTTTTAATCTTTATGCTTTACATGAAAATTCCATTTAGGACCTCAAAAGAGATTCAAAAGTTTAGGACCCGAAAATCTTCCAAAAATATAAAGTTGTGTTAAGTTTAAGGAAACGAAACTAAAAGGAAATAGTGTTGGGTCAAGTTAGGTTGATAATAGTGTGATCATGTGTCACTGGGTATTTGAAGTTGGTTTTGGACATGTGGAACCCATTTTCCATAAGTGAATCTTGGAAATCAAGTCGTGCATAGTAACTCTCATCTCCTATTTACCCTAGTGAGCTGGTTGAAGTGGGTAAATGTGGGGTGGCATGTTACAACTTCAATCCCAAATAAATTTTAATTATATTCAACCAATCTCACATCCATTGACCATGGATTTAACCTCAAATCTCATATCCTAGTGACATAAGGTATTTTTGTTTATCATTCTTCCTATGATACAATTCCAACTCCATAAGTAACTTAATTTACATGTCACACCCTTATTTTCCTACCATTGGTTAGATAACTTTGAAAGAACCAAAAAAGTTACATTCAAATGGATCCCTAAATTGTGAGGGATTCAAACCCATTTTATGCAATATGGTGAAGATATTTAGTAGTGGATATGAATAAATATAGTTTATATGATTCTAAAACAATTGGGAATTTTTGCACTAGGTGCTAGGTGCCTATAATACCAGTGTATCCCCTTATTTTTATTGTTAGTGTAGCCCCCTTATTGTTATTATTCTGCCCATGTAATCCCTATATTTTTATTATTGTGCCCCATATAAGCCCATTTTTTTTTTTTTTGTGCCCTTACATTTTTATTGTTATGTCGGCTAGGATTATATTGTGACCCCTTGGACTCCTACATATAGAAAGGAGGTTTTTTCATTTGAATAATCCAAGAATTGTTAAGTTATGTAATGTAAAGGAGGTTTCCCCCTCGAAGAGGCTGATTTATAAGTCGTTGATCTCTATTTATTCTATTTTTTGAGTTGGTTTCATAACATTTTCTATCAGAGGTTTGGATTCTAGGGTTTCACTATTGCAAACATGCCATCTTGGAATTTTTGCTATAACTTTTTTTCTATGATGGTTCGAAAGATGAAAAAAAACGCATTTGAGCTGAAATACGAAAGAAATTCGTGTAAAAATTTCAGATCTTGGTTCGCTATATTTTCGTAGATATGATCTAAGGAAGTTAGGGTTTTTGCATGCTCCAGAATTTCATCGCAAACAAGTGGCTGAGGGTAAATCGTCATAACTTTCGTTTCAGACATCAGATTGGAATTCTGTTAATAGTGGCCGTAATCAAACGAACTTTAGTTTCTTCTATATCTATTTCAAAGCCAAAAGTAAAAAAAGTGCCACATGGCACGCCATACAAGTTCACTTTGCTGAACCAGTCCATAATTAGGTCATTTTGTGAGAGAGGGAATAAATTTAACTTGAAGAATACAAATTAGGTCTAACCTATGGAATTGGAAAGAAGAATAATAGGGATAATATAGGACCAAATATCAAATCTTGGGTATCTGAAATTACAGAGAGAGATCAGTTTCAATCTCGAGCTCCTCAAAAGCTAGAAAAATGTTTGTTCTTTTTTATTTTTAATTGCATAAGTCTTGTTTGCAAAATCAGTTTGAAGTGATTCTAAGGGAATATTGAAGCATAAATATTAGTATTGGGCTCTAAAATTCCCCCCAAAAAATAATTCCACACACTTTAAGCCCTCAAAATGCTCTGTTATAACTCTTGAAGAGGAATAAGTGCAAAATGATATATCAAAATTATGAGAGCAACTGCAACAAATTTCGCTCTCGCAAAGAGTAACAAAAAATGAAATGGAAGCTAAGATGGATGGTTTGAAGAAATACATGGATGGATTGAATAAAGGCGTGGAAGCTAAGATCGATGGTATAGAAGAAAAATGGAAAGACAACATGGAAGACATGAAGACTGGTCGAAAAGAAAACATGGAAAATTTGAAGCAAGGTTTGACAAAGCTACTACAAGAAATGATTCCTAATGGTGAAACGATAGTAGATGAAACTCATGATGAGAACAAAATAAATGCTAATCATGATTTCATAGACTCTAATGTTGGATTTAAGACCCACCATATTCCAAAGATTGATATGAGTAAGTTTGATGACAAGGATCCAGTAACATGGATACTACAGATGGAGAAACATTTTGATCTCATTAATGTGCAAAGCACACAAAAGGTACACATTGCAACTTTTATATTTAGAAAAAAATACATTTGTATAGTATTGATGGATTTTCTCTCGTAAAAAAATTGTCACTTGGTCAATTTTTATGGAGGGAATGATAGCACATTATGACGATACAAAGAGAAACACATTCTTCAGCCAGTTGATAAATATCAAACAAAAGAGTTCAATGGTGGAGCACATTGAGGAGTTCAAAAAATTGAATATAAGGGTAATTGATATTCTAGAGGAACACATGATTAATGTCTTCATAGGGGATTTAAAGGATAACATCCAACATGAGGTTCACCTTTGGGAACCTGATTCATTGGAGAAACCATTCAAGTTGGAAAGAAAAATTGAAAGAAAAATTATGGCGACAAGAAATCATATCACTCACAAATATAAGGATGGAAGTGTTGCTACTCCTAGACTTCCACAACCTACAAGGTTGACACCATAAAAATTGGAAGAAAAAATAGCAAAAATGCTTTGCTACAATTGTGATAGAAAATACACTAAAGGTCATAAGTGTGATGAGAAGAAATTATTTTACATAGATTGTGAAGAGGAGGAAGAAAATGAACGAGAAACTTCAAAAGAAGATGATATACACCATGAACCAAACCTAGAGGAAGAGAAACGAATCTGACCATATCCTATAATGCATTGGCAGGAATTACCACTCCTCAAACTCTCAATATACAATGACATATCAAGAAGAAAAATGTAATAATGTTGATTGATTCGGGTAGTACCCATAATTTTATTCATTGTAAGGTCTCAAATTAATTGAATTGCTTCCTATACCCAGCATCAGAGTGTCAAGTGATGGTTGCAAATGGAGGAACTATAAATTTCTCTGGAAAGTGCCATAATATCAAACTAGCCATGGGGGAATATGTATTGAATATTATAATTCTCTCCATCCAAATGGGCAGTGTTGATGTTGTACTAGGAGTACAAAGGTTACAATCTTTGGGGACGGTAACTTTTAGTTTTCAAGAACTTTTCTTGAATTTTTTTTCAGAAGGAAAGGAAGTTGAATTAAGGGGTATTTCAGGGAAGCCAGGAAAGATAATCATATATAATGTCATGACAAAGATTCCGACGAAATAAAAATGAGGCGTAATTGCACAATTATAATCACTACCGGTTCAAACTTTTCTTTTAATGTTTTGACACTTTTTACATAAAGTAATATTGCTACCTAAATAACATTATAAGAAGTTTTCAGGAAACAAACATGTCATAAATCTACAATTAAAATTAAAACTAGATGCATAGGATAACAACATTTTTACTTAGTAGTTTTTTTCTCCATCTCGTTACTATCTCATTTTTTTTTGGAAAGCTTGTCTGATAAATTTGAAGGCAAGCAATGAGATATCCGACAAGCCACTGTGCCGCTGAAACTTTGGAAACCACCAAACTTCGTGGGGAAAAAAGGAAGTAAATGGTAGGTTTCCTTAGATCATTCCCATTACTGTATACAATCTCAGGAAAAAAAAAAAAAAAAGGTTTAATATCGTTTGATTTGAGTTGTCATTATGAAATGAAGTATTTCGCTGGGGTAAATGATACCCACCTTTCCTTTCAAGCATATGCATATAAACACTGCTTTAACTTTTTGGAGTTTTTTTTGTAGATGAATCGACTTAGCAGTCACTTGTTTTTCATAATGTGATGCTTGTATTCTAAATCAGATGATCGTCCATTCTTTCCTGTGGAATCCATTCATTATTTTACATGGATTCTAGGTATGGAATAATAACTGAGAACAATTTCTTTCATAGCAAAAAGTGGTTATTGTTCTCCGAAATGCTCGTATTTTAGTCGACCAATCCCGTCGGCGTTTATTCATTTTGTAAACTTTAATCATCTTGTTACAACTTGGTTTTTGAAAGTAACTATTTCACATTTTTTTGTTGGGTATTTATATTCTATAGTAAGTGAGACTAATGGTTGGAATTTTATTTATATATTAAAATATCATTTTTGTAATAAAATGTCAACATTAAAATTTAATTTTCATATTTTAAAAATTCTATCAAAAAAATATTACCCAAATTAGGATTTTTTTTGGTAAATTAATATTGTATTCCTAATAAAAACAAAAGAATTAGATATATCAATTACACATACATTTTAACCATGTTTATTACTAGGTGGTCTCAACCTACCCACCCTAAACCTGAAATTTTTTATCACCTCCCCATAGAGTAACTTGTCTAAACTTCAAACAACATTAACAATCTTAGCATTATTAAAGAGTATATTGTCCAATCTAAAAACCAAAAGCTATAGACATATATATTTCACTTAATATTCTAATGAAGTAACATGAGTAGGGTATTTTTCACTAGACCTTAGAGGTGTTGAAAAGATGAGAACACATTTGATATGATGTTCAATATGATCTAGCTTGACATCTATTCGATCCATCGTGAAGACAAATTCATTGATTTCTTTGAACCCACTAGAAATCTTCAGGGCTGACAAAGTTGTTATATTTGTGTGTCTACTTCTCTGTAAGAACCCTGCCTAATGTGGTCTTCATTTTCCAATACAAGGAGAGAGCACCAACATATTGATTTCTCCTGCCCCTAGTATGACCAAGATCAAGAATTCATTGACCAACCTCATCACTAATATTTGAGTCAGAGAAGGATTGCATGTGTTTGGAAGTTAGAGTTTCAAATTGCCATATTTCATTTTTAGCCTCAGGGGGAATAGTTGAATGGTAAGATGAAACAACCTACTAGGCCTATTTTAGCCCTGTGGACCTCGATCACCTCCCCCCTGCACATATCAGTTGCTCATTATTTGGCGCTAAATGGAGGCTAACTAAAAGAGTTGTTAGGCTTAAACACAAGTGTTGGAATATCAAAGGCAAGGTTGCAGAGCGAAGTCAACACCTGAGTTTAAAGCAAGACAAGGTTGGAGAAAGGCGTGGATGTTCGAGGCTAGATACCACAATGAGAAACCCACCTCTAGATAAGTTAATGAAAAAAAATTAAACCGGAAAGATTATAAAACCATGAAAAACCACTATAGCATAGAGGAATAAACCCATGATTGAGAATGAGTAAAGGCAATCAAGAGGTCATCCCACTAGAACAAAAACC
This sequence comes from Pinus albicaulis, assembly GCA_034641835.2. Taxonomy (NCBI): domain Eukaryota; kingdom Viridiplantae; phylum Streptophyta; class Pinopsida; order Pinales; family Pinaceae; genus Pinus; species Pinus albicaulis. Next base: position 770,362,147 of record CM076571.1, on the reverse strand, counting down.
AATGAACATAACTGCTAATAACAAAACATCGAAGAAACAAACAAGAAAGATATTGAAGTAGCACCATAACCCAAATTTAAAGCAAACATTAAGCTTCAAAGGGAAATTGAAGGGATTCAAAGTTACATGGAGTAAAACGACAATAAAATGCCAAGGATATCAAGTAGGGGGAAGCCTCTGCAATCTAGGAGGTGAATAAGTAGCCATGAACCTACAATCCTCAGAATGAGATAGTCTAGTGAGCATTGCTAGCCCCCCAACACTAATGTTTCACAGAGTTTCTAGAATAATTTCCTCTGAGCCATCTTTGTGTAGGGAAACCTAGATTAAGGTATTCCCTTGCTCCACTCTCAGGCTAAAGCAAGAACTATTGACATAGGACACAAGCCTCTCGTGTTGTACAATATGGCCTGACACTTTCCTCCCAAAACATGCAAATTGATGCACTTCCACCAGGAGGTTGGGATTTTTTCCCTCGGCTCCATTGTCCTGCCAAAATCTCTAGACTGTCAGCTTTCTTTGCAGACCTCTCACCATGGAAATAATATGAGTTTCATTCGCATGCTTATGCATGTTGTCATTGAATGTGCATGTATCCTCAAGGTGGTGAGCATAACCCCCAAGTCCATCTATTAACTCGTTTATCACCCCCATTGAGAGAATCTAATAATAATATTAAAAGCATTCTTTTATAATTCATTTAAATTATATAATTAACATTATAACAAGTGGAAGTCTTGACAAAGAGCTCAATTAGCGATGGTCGTGATAACGAAATGTTCAAATCCTCTAACTTTCCTATGAGTCATGTGTTTAGGATGGAGTATTAAAAAAACATTATCACAAGTGAAATTAACAAACTATTTATATGTGTCTCTTACTAGCTTATGCTAACGTCGAACTATGGCAATCATTTGAGTGTTGATTATTATTAATTTAACTTTAACCAATACAATTTATAATGTCTAATTTTGAAAAAATAAAATTATTTTTTAATTTATATATAAAAAAAGCCTTTTTCCAAACCTTTGATTTAACTATAATTTAAAGAGGCTATTGCAACCTTGCAACATGATATTTATTTGAAAAATCTAACAACGTAAAAAAGACAACCATATATTGTCAATAAAAACAACAATATATTGTCAATGACAATAACAAATCATAAACAACCATCTATTGGCAATGATGTTAATAAATCATGTTTAATTCCTTCTGCTCATGGCGGGACCCAATTTGTCAAAGCGATGTAAAAGCAGTTCCTTTGCCCATCCATTTTTTCTTTTCTTGAACCATTGAAGCACTTTGAAAACGATAGCAACTCCGTGGACTGCTTTGGTCAAGAGATCTATATTCATCTTCAAGCTTAACAACACCCTTAGTGATGTAGAGCCCAAGAATTACTTCGACCTTCCAACTTGTTAAATGACAACATTATCGACTGTGAACCTATAATTTCTGGTATAGAAATATTTTCCTGCTCTACGACAGATTGGATTTCTAAGTCTTCTTTGTATTGTTTAAAGTTTTACTTCTATGCTAGAGACTATTCATCCGACTTCACTGTCGAGTTTCTAGAAACAATACAAGATTTCAAAGCTAGCAAAATATTTTTTGAGAAGGGCTTCTGCAACTGGTTTCCTCAACTTTTTGGCGAGGTTGAACACAGTGATCCTCCATTACAATAACAAACTGAAACCTAAGACTATATATCAAAGAAAATTTGCATTGTTGGCTTTAGCAAGAAAATAGCTTGTTGTAGCAAAATATCTTATATGACATATGGAAATTCCTCACAGAAATTAATCCTTACCTAATTATGAAAACCTTCTCACTTTAAGTTTTTGTTAATTTGAAAATAAAAATTTGGGAAATATTTTGAAAATTAAGTAGTAAGAGTGAATATTTCTTAATTGACAAAAACTCATGTTTAACAAGCCAAGTTTACTTTACTCTGTAAATTGATTTTTTTCTTTGAAAATAAAAAATATTCTAAAAATTTGCAATAGAAATAAAAAAACCCTTTTGCTTTTATCCCAACTACATACATTTCAAAAACTATTTTGAAAATTTGCCAACTCAGTACCCAGTATGCAAAGTCAGAGTCATTTTAATCGTTATATAATTCACTTTTGTTTAGAAATGATAGCTTTACGGGTCGGATGGTAAATTTCTTTCCCAAAAAATCCATCACATCAAACAAGAATAAAAAAGCTTGCATGCTAGTGACATAAGGCTTTATTGTTTATTATGATGCACTCTATGAGTAACCTAATTTACCAGCCACGCCCTTTTCTCAAGTTAAACAAGAATAAAAAAGCTTGCATTCCAGTGACATAAGGCTTTATTGTTTTATTATGATGCACTCTATGAGTAACCTTATTTACAAGCCACGCCCTTTTCCCAAGTTAAGATGGATTCATAAGTTACGATGGAGTTGGACTTATTTTTGGAATTTTGATTTAAATATTCCATAATGGACAAGGAAAATATAGTTTATATGGTTTTGAAATAGTAGAAGATTTATGTGTTGCATGTACAACCATTTGATATAGCGTTAAGCAATATAAGATTAATTTCAAAGAAATATATTTATATTTTATATGAGATAACAAGGATATAATTTGTTATAAATATATATATATTCATTATGAGCTTATCATGTCACATGTTGAATTAAAACCAAGTGGGACAGATAAGAGTGTTTCCCTAACTACTCTAATTATATCTAATTAACATTTTAATATAATTATATAAAAGATAATATAGTATCCAATTATACATCTAGCATTATTTTCCCTAATACTTCAAAACCATAAATACTATATCTATATTTCTGCATGAACCAAATATTTAACCTCATATCTATATTATATAAAACATTATTCTTTATCATTCTACCTCATATATTATAATACTCATTTACAAATAACTTGACACACTTGTATTCCTTTACTCTAAGTGACATAACCTCGATGGGTTTAAGAGAGTCATTCCCATTTTATAAGATGAACATGACAATTCTTACATCAATGATACTACTTATATGTTGTTGTTATAATGTGCATAGAGAAGTATGGTGCCATCAAAACATAAACTATACTTATTATTGGGCGCTAATTTTACACATTATAGAATACCAGAAAACTATATTTATTCTTGTGATATAACTAAACACATTATAAAATAGTACAAGAACAATGAAAACCAATGGGATAGAAAATGCCTATCAATAATTGACATAAAAGATGGATGAGTTTTGAATATACATATGTGTAAACTCAAAAACACAAAATTTTCCACCCAATGAAGTATAGTCTTGCTAAAAAGCATATAGGTATTTCGAATTTTCATCCTAGACAATACATAAGCCTTCCAATTTTTTTATTATAATAATAATTGAATGAATAAACTTATTTCAATACACACAGATGTTCGTGATAGTAACTTCACCTAGACAAAGCTCCATTATCCATAACAATTCTAATGGACATCTCGATAAAAGTGAGAATCAATGAATACACATCTCATAAAAGGAAAATGCCGAGTGAATAGGGAACTAGCGTGCAACTTTGGAACAACTGTTATCATATATCCCAACCGAAAAAAGTGGATGATGGATGGCATTTTACAACCACTCATTTGAATGTGCCATCATGTTGACTTCAATTGGTTAGGGTTAAATGAGATTCATATTTATTTGGGAAACCAATATTTATGGAGCTATAGTTCCATTAATGTACTAGGGAAATATATGTCACTTATTAGATTTTGTACTTGGTTAAATCCAACGAGTGGCATATACTTCCCCAACGCATTAATGGACCTATACCTCCACAACTATTGATATCCATTTATTTGTATTTTTTTATTATTATTGAATATTAATTATTTTAAAATTTACATGTTAATGATATATTTATTTGATTTTTAAAACTGTTAATTTAATAAAAAGAAATTGACATAATTCTAGGTCTCTTGGTTTATGATGATTTAGTTTACGTTCACAAATAGCAGTAGTGATGATTGTCCTTATTGTGGTTTGACAAATTAATTATGATATATATATATATATATATATATATAAGACTTTGGTTTAAGCTTTTGATGGTCGGTAGACTTTGTATCGTAGTGAGGTGGTCTTAGGAAAATTCCCAAGGGTCGAAGGTGGAGATGAGATTTCTCCTGGAAATCTAGACAGATGGGTGGAGACAGGAGAATTCCTTTGGTTATGGTAAAGAAATTTGGAAGCATCTAAGATTTGTTTGGTATTAGTAATTTCCGAATCGGTTTATGTGAAACCAATGTGGTCGAGGGTTGAGGTGGATTGGCCTCTAGAAGCCATTATTGGTTCTATTTTGGTTTAACTCATATAATCCCACATTCATTCTTATAATATGGTATGTGGGTCATTGGATTAAATATAGATTTGGTTCAACACAAACTATGATAGGGTGGTACGTGGAAGTCCCTAACTTGGTTGGAATTTACATATGCTAGTATGAGTTACTTCCTTATTATGATCAATAAGAATATGTGTTGATTTTATGACTGAATTGTCATGACTTAATTATAGTTTAATTTTGGTTACATGCATGGTATATTTATTATTATATTATGTGCTCTTGATCTAGATCTAATTCATGGTTTGATGGTTCGTGGTATATTTATATGAATTCATGTGCTAATATGTGATTCATTGCAGTTAATGCGAGAGGGAAGAAAGCATTCTTGATGAATATATGATGAAATAATGAAAAAAATGAACACCCTATACATTCATGACCTACACGTACTATGTATACAAAGTGTTTTTATAAATAAATAGCTTGGACCGACAACTTCCAGGTGTCATAACTTTGGCATATGATCTCTATTTAGTTATTATAATACCTTGTTTCAAAGATGTCTCCATGAGGATACTGAATATAAAATCTATGATATGGATTCTACAACTTTTTGTATCTCTATGCTTTCCCTAAAACTTCCATTTAGGACCTCAAAACATATTCGAAAGTTTAGGACCCGAAAAGCTTCCAAAAATAGAAAGTTGTGTTAAATTTAAGGAAACAAAACTAAATGGAAAGAGTGTGGGGTCAATTTAAGCTGATAACAGTGTGATTATGTATCACTAGGTATTTGTAGTTGGTTTTGGACATGTGGAACCCATCTTCCATAAGTGAATCTTGGAAATCAAGTCGTGCATAGTAACTTTCATCTCCTTTTTACCTTAGTGAGCAGGTTAAAGTGGGTAAATGTGGGGAGGGTGTTACAACTTCAATCCCAAATAAATTGTATTTATCTTCAACCAATATCACATCAATTATCCATGGATTTAACCTCAAATCTCATATCCTAGTGACATAAGGGATTTTTGTTTATCATTATTCCTATGTTACAATTCCCACTCCATGAGTAACTTAATTTACATCTCACACCCTTAGTTTCCTACCATTGGTTACATAGATTTGAAAGCATCGCAAATATTGCATTCAAATGGGTCCCTAAATTGTGAGGGATTCAAACCAATTTTATGCAATTTGCCGAAGGTATTTTGTATTGGATATGAATAAATATAGTTTATATGACTCTAAAACAATGGGGAATTTTTGCCCTAGGTGCTAGGTCCCTACAATACTAATACTAGTGTATCCACTTATTTTTATTGTTAGTGTAGCCCCATTATTGTTATTGTTGTGCCCACGTAGTCCCTATATTTTTATTATTGTGTCCCATAGAAGCCCACTATTGTTATTGTTGTGCCCTTACATATTTATTGTTATGTCAGCTAGGATTATATTGTGACCCCTTGGACTCCTATATATAGAAAGGAGGCTCTGTCATTTGGATCATCCAAAAATTGTTAATTTATGTAATTTAAATGAGGTTTCCTCATTAAAGAGGCTGATTTATAAGTCGTTTATCTCTCTTTTCTTCTATTTTGTGAGTTAGTTTCATAACATTTGGTATCAGAGCTTTGGATTATAGGGTTTCACTGTTGCAAACAGGACATCTTGGAATTTTTTCTATAACCTTTTTATATGATGGTTAAGAAGTTGAAAAAAAAACCCATTTGAGCTGAAATATAGAGGACCTTCATGTAAAAATTTAAGATCTTGGTTCGCTATACTTTCGCAGATATGATCTAAGGAAGTTAGGGTTTTTGTAGGCTCCAATATTTCATCGCAAACATATGACCGAGGGAAAATCATCATAACTTTCGTTTCAAACATCGGATTGGAATTATGTAAAAAGTGACCACAATTACATAGACTTTAGCTTCTTTTTTTCAATTTCAAAGCAAAAAATGAAAACAGTGACACGTGGCATGCCATACAAGTTCACTTTTATGAACTAGTCCATAATTAGGTCGCTGTGGGAGATAGGAAATAACTTTATCTTGAAGAATACAAATTAAGTATGACCTATGGCATTGGAAAGAAGAATCATAGGGCTAATCAAAGACCGAATATCAAATCTTGGAGATCTGAAATTACAGACATACATCATTTTCAATCTCAAGCTCCTCAAAAGTAAGAAAAAGTTTTGTATTTTTTTTTAATTGCATAAGTCTTGTTTGCAAAATTAGTTTGAAGTGATTCCAAGGGAATATTGAAGCATAGATATCAGTATTGGGTTCTAAAATCCCCCCCCAAAAAGAATTCCACACCCATTAATCCCACATAAGGCTCTATTATGACTCTTGAAGAGGAAGAAGTGCAACATGATATATCAAAATTACGAGACCAAGTGCAACAAATTTCACTCTCGCAAAGAGTAACAAAAAATGAAATGGAAGCTAATATGGATGGTTTGAAGAAAGACATGGATGGATTGAAGAAATAAGTGGAAGCTAAGATCGATGGTATAAAAGAAAAAATGAAAGACGACATGGAAGACATGAAGAATGGTCTAAAAGAAGACATGGAAAATTTGAAGGAAGGTTTGAAAAAGCTGCTACAAGAAATGATTCCTAATGGTGAAATGGTAGTGTATGAAACTCATGATGAGAACAAAAGAAATTTTAATCACGATTTCATATACTCTAATGTTGGAGTTAAGACCCACCATATTCCAAAGATCGATATGAGGAAGTTTGAGGGCACGGATATGCTAACATGGATACTATAGATGGAGAAATATTTTGATCTCCGTAATGTGAAAAAAACACAAAAGGTACACATTGCAACATTATATTTAGAAAAAAATACATTTGTATGGTATCAATGGCTTTTCTCTCTTAAAAAAATTGTCACTTGGTCAATTTTTATGGAGGAAATGATAGCACATTATGAGGATACAAAGAGAAACACCTTCTTTAGCCAATGTATAAATCTCAAACAAAAGAGTTCAATGGTGGAGCACATTGAGGACTTCCAAAAATTGAATATAAGGGTAATTGATATTCCAAAGGAACGCATGATTAATTTCTTCATAGGGACTTTAAAGGATAACATCCAACATGAGGTTCACATTTGGGAACCCGATTCATTGGAGAAGTCATTCAAGTTGGCAAGAAAAATTGCAAGAAAAATAATGGAGACAAGGAAGCCTACCACTCACAACTATGAATATGGAAGTGTTGCTACTCCTAGACTTCCACAACCTACAAGGTTGACACCACAATAATTGGAAGAAAAAATAGAAAAAGGGATTTTCTACAGTTGTGATAAAAAATACACTAAAGTTCGTAAGTGTGCTGAGAATAAATTATTTTACATAGATTGTGAAGAGGAGGAAGAAAATGAACAATAAACTTCAAAAGAAGAGGATATACACCACGAACCAAGCCTAGAGGAAGAAGAAATGAATCCGGCCATATCCTATAATGCATTGGCAAGAATTACCACTCCTCAAACTCTTAAGATAGAAGGACATATCAAGAAGAAAAAACGTAGTAGTGTTGATTTATTCGGGTAGTACACATAATTTTATTCATTGTAAGGTAGCCAAGAAATTGAATTGCTTCCTATACCCAGCACCAGAGTGTCAAGTGATGGTTGCAAATGGAGGAACTATAAAATGCTCTTGAAAGTTTCATAATATCAAACTAACCATAGGGGAATATGTATTGAATATTCCAATGCTCTCCATCCCAATGGGTGGTTCTAATGTTGTACTATGAGTACAATGGTTATAATCTTTGGGGACGGTATATTTTAATTTTCAAGAACTTTTCTTGAATTTTTTTTGGAAGGAAAGGAAGTTGAATTAAGGGGTATCGCAGGGAATCCGAGAAAGATAATCAGATATAATGTCATGAAAAAGATTCCGAATAAATAAAAATGAGGTGTAATTGCACAATTATGCTCACTACAGGTTCAAACATCAAAATCATCTATTTCTCAAGATCTCCAAAAAGTCTTGGACAATCATTCCTAGGTATTTGAGAATCCCAAAGGACTCCCACCTATTTGTGATCATGATCATGCTATTCATTTGATTCCAGGAAGTGTTCCTCCAAACACTAGGCCTTATAGATATCCTTATGCTCAAAAGAGTGAGATTGAATGTATGGTTGGAGAAATGCTAGAGGCTGGTATAATTCAACCTATTCAAAGCACTTTCTCTGCTCCAGTGGTATTGGTTCATAAGAAGGATGGATCATGGTGTATGTGTATGAATTATATGGAGATCAACAAGCTCACTATTAAATATAAATTTACCATCCCCATCATTGATGAATTATTCGATGAATTACATGGAGAAATTTAATTCACCAAGCTAGATCTTCATTTTGGATATCATCAAATTAGAATGAATATTGAAGAAATTCTGAAAAAAAAAAAACATTTAGAACTCATGAGGGTCATTATGAATTTTTGGTCATGCCTTTTGGCCTTACTAATGCACCTTCCACATTTCAAGGTTTGGTGAATTCCATTTTCAAACCCTTCCTTAGAAAATTTATGTTAGTATTTTTTGATGATTTACTAATCTACAACAAGTCTTGGAAGGATCATGTTCAACATGTTGACATGGTGGTCAAAATATTGGAGGAGAAACAATTATATGTACAAACCTCCAAATTTTTCTTTGGAGTACAAGAGGTGGAATATTTGGGTCATATTGTATCTCATGAGGGTGTTAAGGTAGACTCTAACAAAATTAAATCCATTAAGGAATGGAAAATCCCTACAACCATAAAGCATCTTCGAGGATTTCTGGAGTTAATAGGGTATTATCGCAATTTTTTTAAGAATAATGGGAGAATATCGACACCTTTAACATCATTACTGAGTAAAGATGCATTTTCATTAACTCCGGAAGCAACTAAGGCCTTTGAACATCTTAAAGAGGAAATGTGCCAATCACTGGTCTTAGCTACACCAAAATTCACGAAAACATTTATTGTGGAATGTGATGCCTCAAGAAACGGAATTGGTGCAATTTTAATGCAAGAAGGAAGACCCTTTTCTTTTGAAAGTCGTCGAATCAAAGGGAAGTATTTACTAAAACCTATTTATGAGAAGGAAATGTTGGAAATACTACATGCACTAAATCAATGGTGACCTTACCTAATGGGAAGACATTTCATGGTAAAAACATATCATGATAGACTTAAATACCTTTTGGAACAAAAATTATCGTCAAAAGAGTAGTAAATATGGGTCACAAAGATGTTGGGTTATGCCTTTAAAATCATCTACAACAAGGGGAAGAAAAATGACGTTGCAGATGAACTCTCAAGAAAGGATGAGCATGTGGAAGAATTGCTTTGTGCCATTTCTATTATCCAACCTGAGTGGATAACCAAAGCAAGGGATGAATGGAAGAATGATGAAGAGGTGTGGACACTCATTCAAAAGTTGTAGCAAGATCCCAGTACATATGAAACATTTAGCTGAAAAGTGATTCATTAAGGTACAAATATCGCTTATATATTTGTAAGAATTCCCAACTCAAACAAAAAATTATTTTGGAACTTCACATCTCTCCCTTAGCAGGGCACTCAATATTTTTAAAAACTTACCACAGGGTCAAGAAGGAATTTTTTTGGGATGGTCTTAAATCTGATATTCAAAAGTTTGTAGCAGAATCTTTGGTTTGCCAACAAAATAAAGTTGAGACAATTAAGACTCCATGTATGTTACAACCTTTATCCATTCCAAGTCAACATTGGGAGGAGGTTTCAATGGATTTTATCATAGGTTTAGCCAAGTCCAAACGAAAGACTGTCATCATGGTGGTAGTTGATAGAATTATCAAGTATGCACACTTTTTTGCATTATCTCATCCATCTAAATCCAGTACAGTTTCTACTGCATTTATGGAAACAATTAAAAATCTACATGGAAACCCAAATATTATTATAAGCAACAAAGATCCCATTTTTACAGGAAATTTTTGAACATAATTATTTTCTTGTTTGGGTACTCAATTAGCTCATAGCTCATCATATCATCCTCAATCTGATGGGAAAACTAAGATAGTGAAAAAATGTTTGGAATGATATCTTCGTTGCTTTGTATCTAATAAACAGACACAATGGGTCAAGTGGTTACCTCTGGTTGAATGGCGGTATAACACTTCCTTCCATACTGCAGCAAAAATGACCCTATTTATGGCACTTTATGGATATCATCCACCCTCCATCGCATCATCTTTAAGAGAAAATTCTAAGCTTCAAGTAGTGGAATATCACATTGAGCATCAACAACAAGTTCTCCAACTCTTAAAGGATAACCTTACCCTGGCGCAAAATCAAATGAAACAACAGGAAGATCATCATCACAATGAAAGAAGTTTTGATGTAGGGGATTGGGTATTTTTATGACTACAACCATACAAACAATTGTCCCTCAAGCAAGCTAAGAAGGATAATAAATTATCACCAAGGTATTATAGTCCTTACAAAGTGTTGCAAAATATTGGTATTATGGCATACAAATTGGAGCTTCCTGCATCTTCCCGAGTGCAGAAAGTTTTCCATGTTTCATGCCTAAAGAAGGTTATAGGTGACAAGCTCCTAGTTCAAACAATATTTCCAGAACTTGATGACGAAGGAAAAATAATATTAGAACCTAAAGCATTCACAGAAACAAGAAATTGACAGCTATGAAATCGATCAATTTCAGAGCATCTCATCAAGTGGAAGAACTTACCCGCTAAAGATTCGACATGGGAGGATGAGAATTTTATACAGAAGCATCGATAAGTACTCAAGCGTTGAGGACACCAATTTTTTGAAGGAGAGGTGCATGCTACATCCCTATAGTACTAATGTATCCCCTTATTGTTATTTTTAGTATAGCCCCCTTATTTTTATTTTTGTGCCCATGTAATCCCCATATTGTTATTATTGTGCCCCATACAAGCCCTCTATTGTTATTGTTGTGCCCTTACATTTTTATTGTTATGTCAGCTAGGATTATTTGTGACCCCTTGGACACCTATATATAGAAAGGAGGTTTTGTCATTTGAATCATCCAAGAATTTTTCATTTATGTAATGTAAAGGAGGTTTCCCCCTCAAAGAGGTTGATTTCTAAGTCGTTGATATCTATTTTCTTCTACTTTGTGAGTTGGTTTCATAACACTAGGCCTACAACCATGTCTAGTGGGGTGGTACGAAAACCATATACAAGGGCTATAACACCAACATAGTAGTACGATTGACATTATTTTTTCATGCTAATGTTATAGTATGTTTATATGTGAGACAATACACCCTCTATGCATACAAAATACAAATAACCTTATGTTCCCTGTGATGTCAAAGCCCATATAAACTATATCTATTTTTTACCTTAATATCATATCCATTGACTGTGGATTCATCCATAACTCACCTTTGAGTCACATAAGGCTTAATTTCCACACCCTTATTTCCTTTCTTCAATAATATAGATTCAAAAGCATCAGCGAAAATACATTCACATAAATTGTTGAATTATGAGAGATCCATACCCATTTTAAAAATCTTATGCATATATTAATAACGTAACCATGAAAATAATATCATCTTAAGCATAAACCATACTATGTAACATTGCATAACAAACTTATACCAAGAAATATTGTAATACCCTGCAGTACTACCCTATAATATTTACCTAAAACAAGTGATGTGCCAAAAAAACAAAGAATTTATTTCTGTATTAAATAGACTTAGAACTTGTTCGCATACTGATGAAGATCTCGCATATTTGATCAAGCACTATTATAGATGTCCACCAAATGATCTAACATTTTCATACCTGTTCTACTTAAACAAATATGTACAAAAAGCACAATGAGAAAATGTTACCTCTCATTGATACAAAAACTATAACATTTATTGTAAGTGACAAAAAAATCAAATGATTAAACACATATCACTATAACAACACAAAAATGAAATTGTCAGTTTTCATTGTGCTAAAACAAAATATTATTGTTGAATTGATTGGTGTAAATTATGTCATTAAACATGGTTTGGTCGATGGAAATAAAGGAATTTTTAGAGCATCCACAGAAACTAAAAATTGTGCCATTTGGATTGATGTTGTTGATCCAACGATTGACAATGTACAACGAACAAAAATGCACCATTTGTTCAAACATAGAATAATGTCTCATTGAACACCTATTACTAGAGTCTGTAGACATATCCAATAAAAAAAAGACAATAGTTACATAAGAGAACATTTTTTTGTTCAATTAGCATGTGCACGAACCATACACTGGTCACAAGGCTTAACGATGGATAGACTAGCTTTTGATCCAAAAGGAGTCAAACATCATGGACTTGTCTACACAATACTTTTACATATAAAAGGTATCAAATCCTTGTATATAATAAACAAATTGGAACAAACAAACTTCATTCTTTGTAACAAAAAAGTTGTTGAGCTACAAAGACTTAGAGAAAATGCTTCTTTCCCACTTGAATATATTTTATAGTGCAATAAAACAAAATACTATTTGACAATATGCTCTCTGAACACACATATCCTCTCAGTTCATTTTAGGATTTTGTTTTTGATTACGATATAATGAATGCTAATATCCTTTGTTTCCAAGAAACAAAAATAGTTGTGTCTCCATCTAATGTAATGTTTGCAAAAATATATCACCACATACAACCATTACATTTACATGGTATTCTCACGTGTTACATGAAAAATATCATAGTTGACAATCATTTCATGTAGATAATAAATCATATTGAATCAATAATTGTTATTTTCCATTATAAACAAAATGCCATTGCCATTGCAAACATCTATTATATACCAAATGTAATAATTGACGAAATCATTGATTTCTTCAAAATCATTTTGAAACATATGTCCAGAGACTATCGAATTGCAATTGTTGGTGATTTCAATTTGGAAATGTTAAAAAATATCTATGTACATGAAAAACTTGTTCTATTTATGCAATAAAACAACTTCAAATTACATACAACAACACCAACAACTGATTATGGATATATGCTTGACCACTTTTGGACAAATATATCACGTAACAATGTTTCCTTCCATGTATTTAATGCCTATTGGACATACCATCATACTATTTTCCTTAACATACCTTTGTTATTTATTTGAACCGCTTTAGCAATGTCAATTTGACTATAATGAAATGTTTAATGCTCAAAAAATACAACAATACATGCATCATAACTAGACATCGACCCTCCTTGTGGCCATGTCACCTTCATTTTCAATAGATATTTCAAGAAAAAATTTATTATCTTGCATCTATACAAAAAGAGGATTCCATGCAACAATTAAAAAAAATAGGACAGATGGGATAAAATAGTCGATGTTCTCTTTTTACAAGAGTCTTTTGCCATCATAAATTGTTTTTCTTTGTTTATAATCTATGCATTCTCTTACTATGTCTATATCACTATGTATAACACTTTAAAAAATAATTTGATTTTTCAATCATATGTAGTATACATGTTCTCAACCATTTTTTCAAATATCAAACAATAATGTGAATGTTTCCTCTTCCAATAATTACTTCATGTTCCTATGCTTACTGTGTCTATATCGCAATGTACACTAGACTTGAAAAAAAGTTATTTGTTTTTTGAATCATGTGTTGCTTAAATCCTCCAATCGGCATTATTTGAATCGTTGAACAATTATATGACTTCTCCCTTTTCAAATGGTCGTTTATTGTCACTCTTTTCACTCCAAGAGCTTAACATATTATGGTATTCTCATCCTTATCTAAGTCTATACATATGCATAAATTGATGCTAGAGAAAATTGTAACAAGATATAAACAACAAAATCTTTAAAGCAATAGCAATATTGCAATAGCTAGGACTAGGAACATTTTTTTCTTATTGGCTTAGGTGCCATTACTTCCTTTTGATGTGGTCTTGCACATATTGGTTATGGAAATTCTCTTGTACTTGCTCCTTATCAAAATGATTTTATCACAAGAACTGTTTCCAGAGTAATTCCTTACTCCCCTTTTGCAAACATGAATATAACATGGCATCTTACATTGGATTTCACATATTTTCTTAATACAAATCAACTAATAACTTGTAATTTCACTATTTTGCTTTTCATTATTTTCATTTTGCTTCCTTCTTATTTATTTTTGTATCTTTCTTCAAGTTGTTGGGCAATTCTCTCAGACAAAATGCAAAACAACCAGTGATACAAAGAGTTATTAAATCACTTTACATGTGATAAAGAGCACCCAAACCAACTTGTTTTTTAGATACATTGGATCATAAATCAAACTACAGTCATATTAAATAATAAATATCCACTTTATTATTATGACAAACATTTGACTGCAATGCCTACAAGATAGAAGTCCTTTGAAAAATCTAGATATTGTCAAACAAATTCCTGTTTAACTTGCATAAACCGTGGGTATTTATTTTTAGTGTACAATTGTACCCTGCTTTTAATATTTTAATGCACCTAACAATGAGCACAAAACCAAAAAAACATTAGTGCAAAATAATGTTATTTCACTTCCAATATATTTGAATTACATTTCATTCTTGTCATATGTCAATGTACATATGAAGTCAACAACAAATCATCATTAATCCTCTTTTTTCTTTGAAACTTTTTCAAAAAGAAAACCCCAACAAATAATTTATTCTCAAACATTTCTGTCTTTGCTACATTGTTTTGAATTTTCAACATTTATTTTTATACAATTATGTTAAGCTTCGACTTATTAACTTGTATCCTAGGGAAATAAGCCATTAACTATTTTGACAACGGCATGGAAAATAATCATCCTGGTTCTCAAATTCTACATGCACAATTTCGAGACAATCAAAATACAAAGAGGTAAGATTACCTACTCTACATAGCCATTGCTATATTGGAAAATATTGTTTCTTTATTTCAAATGCAACTCTAAGAACACAAAATGTCTTTATTATTGAAAACACACAAATTAAAAACTATACAAATGATTCCTTGTTCAATTATACAATTATGCATAGTTGCACATACAAAGGTTTTTTAAGGTGATGTCCTCATAGTATATGGACTAGGACAATCCAGAAATCCAAACTCCCCAGTCAAGACACAACTTTTTTATACAGATCTTGTTGACGAAAGTGGTCAACTGACCATCACACTTAATATAAGAAATCATTTTATAAACCAATTTTGTGACAAGTTTTTTCCATGGAAAAGTATCCGTATTAGATAATTTGCAATACAAAACAAAGGAATCTATGAAAGAGGGGATACAAAAATATGTATAGTCCTACATGAAAAAATTTGAGTGGAAATAATACCCCATGTTTACTGCAATCGTAGACTCGTTCCAGACACAACGATAAAAAAGCCTTTTTATGTCAACTAAGACATATCTAGTCGATTCTATTGCAGTTTTGGTTATAATGTGCCACCAAACCAATAGGAAATTCGAACTCATATTAAATACGGTGAGAGCACAAATGATATCGCTACTATAAGTCAATTCTTAAACCAACCCATTGTCCAATTTCTATTGCAAATTGATCAATTACTATTTCCATGTTTTTTCCTCTCTTTTTTTCAAGTGACATGAAAAGAAAACATGTGGTTTCATAGTTACAAAATTGATTAAATGTCGTAGTTAATCCTTTGCAAACAATGCTAGCTGTAACTCAATGAAAATTACATTGAATTTTTCTTGGAGATAAAGCATGAGGTAGAATAAAAAAAAATAACACTGTACCTATTTGAAAATATTTTTAGGAATGGTCTAAAGGGTTGCCAATTGTTACAATCTGCAACAAAAACTTTCATTGATGTCCTAAATTACAGTTGTGCAAAAGAACAATTACTATCCTTCATCAAATCAACAACAAAGGTATTTCCTTGCATTCTTCCTTTTTCCATTCCATGGAAATATAATACTATGTAAAAAATATTTATATTTTTCACAATAAAATGCATCGAAACTTAATAATTGTACTTAATTTTGAAACCAGTACACTCAATCACATTATTGTTGATATCAAGTCACTATGTGCAGGATTTCTTGCAACATTAGTTCCTCCATTTTTGTTGTTCTCAATTTATGTGTCTTCCTAAAAGATTGCATCATTAACAACCTTGTTTTCTTCTTGAATATTTTGAAAAACTTAGTTCTTCCACTAGCATTATTTTCCTTGCACTAATATTTCCCTTGTTGCTCATTTTCAAATATTTTGTTGCAGTTCTACTAGGAAAAATTGAGTCAAATGCAAAAGAACTCTACCAGTCCTAGTACTAATGACATCCATATTCAATTGACAATGATGATTTTACACAATTTTGTACCAAATATGATTTTTTTTACAAAGAATTCAACCAAAATATTAAGCAGTCAGAAGATCTTTTTTTTTTTTTTTGTATGTGCTAAATAACACATTGTTATCATTTGGCTACTTATTTTCTTTTCTTACAGGAATTTTTTATATGATATAACTAAATTACACAATGTAGTTGTTACTCTAATCTTCAAGAAAAGATGTTTCAATTGTGTTTCAATAGTTACATTTTCATCTCTTCCAGTTCGATCGAAAAATAGATGTGATGTTTTCTGTTTGATAAAAAAAAATTAAGAGCTACATATGGTTCTTTGTCCTTATCTTTATTCAAGTCATTTGCACAAGAAAAGGAAAAAAACATGTTGAAGACACTGAATATAAGGGAAAAAAAACATGACCGTTTCATATTGAAACATATGTCTACTTAAAGTATTGTTTGCTTACTACTTTTTGTATGTGCTAAGTAACACATTGCTATAGTTTGGGTACTTATTTTTTTCCTTATAGACAATTTTTATATGATGTAACTGTAATACACCATATACCTATTAATCTTCCCTTCAGGACAAAATGCTTCATTTTATTTTCCATGGTTATCGTTTCATTTATGTCAATTCAATCCAAAAAGAGTTGGAATGTCTATTATTTGATAATTTTTGTTTATGAGGTGCATGCAATTATTTTTCCTGATGTATGTTCAAGTCATTCCCAAAAGAAAATAGAGAAAACATGCTAAACACACTAAATATGAAAAATTTGAAAAAAAAATAGTAATTCACATTGAAAAACATGTCTGAATAAAATATTTCTTGCAAAGAAAAACCAAAGGTCATTCATCCTTTTAACTAAAACAAAAAATTCCTTCACTTAATCTTGCAATGAATTAAGTCTCATTGACAAAATTTAAATTGCACAAAGAAATATTCATGGTTCTCTATGGCTTCAAATTATGAAAGTATGAACTATTTTCCCTCCTCTGTAATCATATGTGCAACTTTGGAATGGGCTAGTGGAGTAGGCAAGTAAACTCCACAAGCTACTAAACTGAGAGTTTGCACTGTTTCTATATTGGTTGTTGCATTATATTAATAAGAAAACACTTTCTCTTAGTGAATTATTCTTACCCTACTCGAAATAAATAATTATATATCAATTGTTGATCATTCAAGCATGCCCATAAAACATATATATAATAAAATCAACTAGCACTCTATCACACCAAAGCTAAGATAATCTAATGATACATGTTATGCCTACATTCATGGCTCTCCACATACAACTTGCAATTCCAAGTGCAAAATGAAAAATAGGAGATATATTCAGAGAATGGATAAACCATGAAGCACTTTAAAAGGAATTAGTAACCTAAGTTACAATTTTTGAGATCACAATAGTATCAATGGATACCAAAACCATTTTGAGAAATAGTAAGAGTCAAGTTGTGTGCCTCAAATCATGAAGTCTCATATTGTAATGCAATTTTACTAAATTCAAATTCCATATTTCATAGTATTAAATTTGTCTGTCATTTTCATTTAATACTTAACAATGTTTAAATTGCACAAGAAAGTATGCATGGTTTTGTTTAGCTTGAAATTATGAAAGTATGAACCATTTTCCCTCCTTGACAAGCATATGCATCTAACTCTGTAATGGACTAGTGGAGTGAGAAAGTGAAGTTCACAACATACTAAACAGAGAGTTTGTGTTGTTGCTAAATTGGTTACTGTAATATATATTCATAAGCAAAGATACATTCTTATTTAATTATTCTTACCCCAGTGGAAATAGAGAATTTTATATCAATTGTTGATCAATCAAGAATTTCAATAAGATATATGTATAATCAACTCAAGGGGTGGGTGTCACAACAAAAGTAGGATAATTTAATTTCATAAGTTACGTCTACATTCATGCATTTTTACATACAATTTAGAACCCCAAATGCCTAATGAAAATAGGAGACAGATGAAGAAGAGACCACCTAGAGAAGTTAATGTAAAAAATAGGTATATTATTTTTCATCTGTTGATGTCAATAAAAACAAAAATATGAATAGATGAAAAGGATGACTATTCGGCCAAGAATGGCTCTCATCCAACTGGTGAGTCAATAGTTAAATATAAATATGGTCATATAACTTGTTCTACATCAACCATGCCAGATACATTCCATTTCCAATATCTCATTCAACATACCTCTTGGACATATGTCATCAACCACAAACATCCTACTTGATCCAGATGTTATTTTTTTCTTGATATGCTAATATATGCAATAATATGACCATCATGGAAGGGTGGTATATATATTAATCACAATTACATTTATACATACATTAATTATAGTTTTCTCAAACAAAAAATTCATAACAAATAACTTAAGTAGGAAATATTTCTAATAAAGTGATATAATTATTGATGACTTTATATAGATTATGTACCAAGAGTTAAGTAATGTACTCCTTCCTAACCTAGTATGATTACGACATTGCATCATTTGATAATCAAGCAATAATTCAATTTTAATCTTTATCGTGTATTTTCCAGTCCATGTTTCCTTAATTAATATCTTTGTGTTGAGAAAACATTTTTCAAAACACCTCCATTTGTAGTATTAACATTATAAATCCAAGTCTACAAGAATGATTGCCCTTCCAACCCTTGGATTCAATTAATTAAATTAACAAAAGAGACAACTAAAGCTTGTAGAATTGTCCAACAATATGCCAAAAGAATTAGAAATGGCATAATAGCATAAATCCATGTTAACCCTAGATTTGTTAAACAACAAGAGGGATAAAACAAAACAATGCACAAACCTATCAATGCTTCAAAGGTCCAAATTTCAAAAGAATCTATGATACTTTATTTTATTATTATTTTTTTCCACCCTTGCTTTCTTTTTTCTTTTACCATTTGACATCAGAAAAATATAAAAATCGTTTAATTTTAGTATTGTGACGAACATACATACTCATGATACATATTTCGGCCAATTGGGCCATCAAAGCACCTCACTTCTATTAGTGCATTCAAAATGCAAAAATTTCATAATATAGTATTCTCATATACATATGATAAACATAGAAACCAACCATTTAGAATAATAATGATAAAAATTGTGCACATGTGTGGCTATGCAAAAATATAAATCCATTCAAAAGTATGCAGATGCAATAATATTAAAAAACTAGCACATTGTAGCAGGAAGACTATCCAAAATGGTGTTTTGCAATAAGATTAGTATGAAGTTTTAAGCTTTTGACATACTAGGTCGTTTATATTAAAAACACCTTTTCCTTCCCCCACTACCAAAAGTATCTCCTTGTTCCTTATGTTGCTTTCAGCATCCACCCAGTTATGAATCTCAATAAACCGAAAGAACCAAAGGACCTTCATTTTCTTCTTCTTATCTTTACAATCACTCTAGATTTTGATCATTTTCCCAATGTAGGTATTTGGGTCACCATACTTGTGAATATAAACACAACCACATCACAAATACTCTACACCCTCATAAGTCAATTGATCATAAAATTTTATCTTCATTCCTTTAGTTCTCGTTCCTAGTTTCACCCCCCAACAAAAATTCAGAGTTTTGTATTTCAGGTCCTTGCTTGTGACTTTCACCCTTTGATCCTTCTTTAGTAGAAGCCATATTTGACTTTTCGCTAGATCTCCAATTTTTTTGTGATTCCATGTCTTAACAAATTTTCAAAACAAGATTATATAAAACATATACATGGTGCATCTCAAAGAATATAAGTACAAATATTTAAAGTGTCTTAGAACATATCAAAAAAATCACAGAGAGAATATTGTAAGACATTTATCAAGTAGGTGAATATCATATTACTATGACATAATTCTACTCTTACATGAATCTTTTCAAACTAATTTTTAGCATCTAAATACCATAATGGTTACACTAAAAATAATTATCCAAATAAACATGAATATATGAATGAAAAACTCTGAAAATAAAACTTATTGATATCCCTAGAAAATGAAATTACACAAAAACGAGAATGTAATAAAAAACCTATTATATCAACATATCATTACCTTAAAACAAAATCAAACATTTATCTAATAAAATTCATCAGTTATTGTTTAAAAAAAACAAGTTGAAGAAAAAAATGTTTACCCATGGACATTGGAAATGGTTGCACCAACATATGTCACACAAATCCTTTTATTAGGAACTATAATCAAATATCGATTTTGAACATAGGCACAAATAAAGTACATGGGTATGATGAGATCCAATCATCATCGATTACGATCTTCAATAAGGAAATGCTAACAAGCTTAAGAAATTAATAAACAACTAGGAATTATGGAGAATAAGCATCATACATCAACAATTTCTCTCCACAAAACATGAGCACGTTCTATAATATTTGAATATGATTGCTCCTTGAAAGTATATCCCTACAACTTAAACACTACCAAGCATGAAAAATAAAATAACCTTTATTTACCTCATGGAGAAAGAAAGAGGATTTTATAAGAAAATACTAGTAGGAGCTTTCTAAATCCTAATATAAGCAACAAAGCAAAAGAGGGAAAATTATGATTTTATATATCCTTTATTTAGCTATTTTACTTGGAAAGAGAATTTGATAAGAAGAAGCTAGTTGGATCTTTCTAAATCCCTATTTGAGAAGCAAACAATAGGAGGGAAAATTCAAATTTTATATTATGAGGAAACATGTCACAAAAATCAAGAACTATAGATGATCTAGACACTTTTTTAGACATTACAAAAATTGAAATTGAACAATAATCAATTTATATGCAAGTCATATTTTACAAGGGACTATGAGGACAAAATTTGTCCAAAGCATGCAACCACTAAAGAGAACCTTATTGTAACAAAAAATGACAAGACCTACTTCACTAATACAATCAATGAAGTAAAGCAATTTGAGCAATATGAAAACCTATCTATGGAAAATAGACAAGGACTTAAGGCCAAGAAAATAGGTATTGTTCTGAAAAGCACTACAACGAATGTAGACTTTATACTGAGAGAATGAAATTTATTTGATGCATGTGTCAAATGAAATAAAACTATAGAAACTACTCTAATATGTCCTTTTATATATCTATCTATTTAATTTAATTGGGCATTATAAAACATATGTGATTCTATGATAATTCAATCAAGCAATTAATTGAAGTAATGACAAGCTCAGTCACATATGAATCAGTCTAAATGGTTAATATTGTATGCATGATGGACATACACCTATCAAAAGTGATTATTTTTTTTTCAATAAAATAACAACATAAAAACAATGCTTAAACAAATAGATGGATTCCACTATAAATTAACAAAAAATCAAATAAGATAATAGTACTAAATCTGGTCAAGTTATTTGCATTCTTGAATCTCCAATAGTGGTTCAAAATTTATATTAAAATACTTGTGTACAATAGTGTAACAAAAAACTATTTTTCCAATTTCGAAATGCCAAAATCTAGTTCACAAATCACTCAAATAGATTATAAGAAGGAAAATTCAATTGGTGACAAGCTCGAGATTCCCTCACCAAAATCATAACATATCATAAAAACAAAGGAAAAATCTAACAACAGTGGGAAAATCTCGATAAATTCGTTGGATCAACTGGAGATGATGATCTTGAGTTTGACTACCATTGATTGAAGACTTCTAGGAATGCTGAGAATTTGAGAGGTGAATGACGCTGAAAATGAATCTGACAGTTATACACTTGAGCTTGAAAAACTGGCATGAACAGAGTGACATATTAAGAAATTAATTTGGTTATTTGAAAATGCCCGTGAGATTTGATTAAAAGTTTCCAAATAAACTCAATGTCTACCGTTAGATGCCAACTCGACTTTTCTTATGAATTTAGCTACATCTTGTAGCCAATTATCTCTCAACACTTCCACCTCGGGGAGATTCTCCTCATCATATTACATCAACCCATATTTCTTGAGTGTTCTAATGATAAATTGCAATAATACATTTGATAATTTTCCAACTTATTTAATTAACCCTTCCGCCATCTGAATTTTACTTTTCCAAGCTTGAAATAGTATTGATGTAGGAATTTCACTAATTATGGGAAATTGTTGATAAGTCCTTTTATTATCCTCTTTCCACTCTAGTAAATTAGTGAGGTTTTGATTTTCCTCATCATACCTAGTATCCATTTCAATAATATCATCAAGAAATGCAATTTTTTTTGTTTAGGCATGGAGAACAATATGTTTATCACATAAATTTTGTTGTTAATATTGGGATTGTTGATGGATATCTTGTGCTTAATATTTTATTTTAGCCAAGTCCAAAGTGTTGGTCTTTGTTATAATTAATCTTTTCATAATATCTTTTAGTTCCACATTTTTCTGTGAAATTTTGGCATTTGAGGAGACTTGTAATTTGTTTGTGTTTAAAGTTGACAAATTCATTGCTCTAGTTGCTAAATTTTATTATACTTTTATTGTAAAGAATGTCTCACTTGGGCCACTTGATCAATACTCGCATTGGCAGATGCCCCTGTATAATTTGTTAATTCCTAAAGCTATTCCATGGGAGATATTGTAGTGTGTTTCCATACTACCTCTAATGGTAGAGGCCGAGTGTTAAGATAAGTGGAGGCATCTTGTAATTCTCCCCTTTTCCTTTTCTTTCTACCTTTCTTGAAAACAATTTTGACCTCAGGGTTATAGAATATATCCATTGATGGAATTTCTTTAATACCCAATTCAACTAATGTAGTAGAAGAGGATGATATCATTTCTCTTCCAACACTTTAACTTTCTGGATGAATAAAATCATACTTTGAAGCATCAATATTCCATGTTGTTGTCTATTGTGAAACACTTTCCATTTGTGAAGAGATGCTCTACCATGGAGTATTCACTTGAGCAAAACCTTCTGCTTTTTGTGAAAAATAAAAAATTTCATTTTACTTTCTTCCGTTGTTTTGGTGTCTCCTTGAACAAGATTTGAAGTAATGTCCATGTAGTGTTTCCAAAATCTCATGATATTTGTGGCAATGCGATTTTCAGAGACGCTTTGCTCTATTAATCCTGTTGGAGAAATATGTATAGAAGGGATGTCAGGATGTGAGGTGTGTTGCTCAGTAGATTAACTTGCTGCCTTTTTTGTGTGTTTTTCCCTTCTATTGACTTGAGCTGGTGTAAAGGCAAGCTTGCCCTTGTTTTTTCCTGAAATATTAGAAAGTACTTATGATATTGTGGAGATAACTTGCTAGTTTTGTTACAAAATTCCTCATAAGAGGGGACCTCACAATATATTTCATTAAACTTATTAGCCTCATGTTCATATTTTTTCATTTTGTTATTTGTAGCCATCATTTAAATGAAAAATTCCAGATCATAATGTTTGATAGGGATAGTGGACAACATCAATGCATACAAACCTTGAACTCCTTTTCTGCATAATTATAATTGTGAAGCGTAAATAAGCCTATTGGAAACTAAAACTTTGGACACATTTTATTAGAATTTAAGTGTAGTTCTAGAGTTATCCGTGCTCCTACAGTTTGATATGCAACCTCTCGACTCAACAACTTGTTTGGAATGTACATAGATAAGGCATGCAGTCTAGATGTGTTTCCTCATACCTTAATATAAGTAAAGTTTTCTTCAATACACCAATTTCCTATCCTTTCTAGGCATACTTTTGCTCACTATGAGATATGTGGACATTTCTGTTAGAAGATAACTTGGTGAATAAGCAACATGACATGATGGCAGATTTTGTAAAAGTGGCTGAAATAATTTTCCTCCTAAAGTTTACTATGATAAATACAAAGAAGGAGAGGGTCATCCAAAGTCTGAAAATTAGTGCAAAAACATGTTATATCCATAAAATATGCATAAATGAAATAGGAAGGGATGAAAGTATTTGTCCTTTTCCAATGGAAATTTATAATGTGCTTTGCAAGCTTGTTGCACAAGATTTGAGCCCAGTCAAAAAAAAATCCATCTATGGATCTGTGCATAATGAGAACCCAATTTATAGTGAAGTTTGACAGATTCTAGAAACCAAGCAGATGATGAAGCATAGAAAAAGTGTAACAATAAGGAGAGGTGAGATGATCAACACAATAGATGCCACCAACATCAATTTTATGCTTCGCGGGGTTTCTTCTCTAGTCATTAATTAGAAGACCAAGATCCTGTTTTTTATTATTTGCCTCTTCATGCACAATTTTTAACAAATTATTCACTATACTCTAAATGTGGATCTGGAAGATGATACATACCCTTTAAATGCTTAGGCTTGAATGATCCTATGATGGTTCCACCCTTGGTGATAGATTCTCTGGTCATAAAGTCACAATGCTCCACAACCCACCTTATAATATTAGTGTAAGGAAACAATCTGAGTCGAGCATTTATTCTCTACAAACAAGACCAAACAAGTTCACTAATTTTTACCTCAAAAGGTTGTTTGGCACCCTAATCATCTGTGGCTACTGTGGTTCAAAATATATCATTGACGAAAATTTCATCTTTAATGATATTGCATATAGTGTCCTAGGTTGAAGTATCAACGTCGACCATGCATATTGTGTTTGAGAAAAAATAAGATATCTGGGAGTTTTTCTTCTATAAATTCCATGTATGCCCCTGTAGGTGGTTACATTTCTTATGCTCCCTTCTTTATTCTCCCTTTATTTTCCAAATTCGCAATGTTTCTATTTGAGTAGCTCCACGTTCTCAAAAAAATACAACCAAGTTCAATAATGGGGAATATTAGAGCTTAATGCTTGACTTAAATATGCACATGTGGATCTCTAATGTGAAATACAGTTCAAATAATGCAAAAGCTCTGCCAAATGCATGATAACTGATTGCTTGAATTTCGAAAAGTCTGTTCATTAAATACCTTAAATTGTCGAATCATGAAAAAATGACAAGAGAATTTAATTGATGTGACAGGATATGATGTGGAAATATGACATGGAGGCATGGAAATATCCCAGGAGAAATTTCCCTAGATGAAAACATAAACGCTCACATATTTTCCACTAAGGAACCTTATCCCAAGGTACTAGTTTATGAAATAATAATGATCCTCAGGAACTTGTACCATGATCCTTTTTATAACGAGGCACTTGCAATATGCCAAAATATCCCAAGGAAAGGAACCAAAAATCCTGTCCTTTTTATGATGATCCATCCCGCTATATTTTCAAACGCCTCGGGAATAAGAAAAACACTTAGCAAACAGGACCTCAGACCCTGGAGCCTAGACTTTTTATGATGGGCCACCATACTATATTTCCAAACACTAAGGAAAAAAGTCATAGGGAATTGGAAATTAACCATCGAACCAAAACAAAGTCCTATAGAACAAAAAATATTTTCATCACTTATTTGCCAAAATTCTATCCCAGTTTTTTTATTATGATGCTCTTTGTGCTCCAACAAGTCTTCTCTAGGAATACTTGCGATGAATATTCCTCAATATTCTAATAGATCACAGGTAGTTTAATACATGCACTCAAGTCAACTAGAAAAATCCAAACCCTAGGCTTGATTCTCACAACACAATAATCCATTTTAGCACATGGCGTAAAGGAAAAGTGAAGCATCATGCCAAATTGCTTTTGAAGCATAAAGGCCATGCTTCAAAACTTTTTTTAAAATGAATAACTTATATCTTTGAAAAATTAATCATTGTTACACAATAAACAAAAGCCACATGGTGGCAATGTGCAAAAACAAAGGTGGTGACATTGCAACCACGTGGCTCTTATTTTAAATATATTAAACAAGTGAAAGGCCCTACAACCTTCTTATGTAGAGGTCATAATACCTTTATACATTTTCTTGATTTATTAAAGTAGTTTGGAATTATAATAAAAATTTAAGAGTAGATTTGATTTTTGTGATATTACGTTTTTTTTATGATTTTATTTTTACTTTTATTTTATGGAGATTTAAATTTAAAGGTCACATTTAAATGATATAAGATTTAGTTTTATTTTTATTTTTGTTCTTCCTATGTTAGAATACATCTAAGTAACTTATTGGTGAGATATATTTTTAAAGCATTGGAAAAAATCCATCAAATGGATCCCTAAGTCGTGATGAGGTGACACTAGTAAACCCATTTTTGGAAATCTTTTTTGAGTACTAGGAAATGGATAGAGTTAAATATTGTTTATATGATATTAAATTAGGGGATTTATACATTAGGGATATGATTGTGCTTGGATGGTGGTACACCATCCCTCTACAAATAGTATGACACCAATTTAGTAGTACAATTGGCATCAATATGTCACACCGATGTTATATTCTATCCCTACATGCGAGATAACTCGCCTTGTATACTTATAATGTACAACTAATATTATTTTTCCCATTGATTCAAGCCTAAATAAATCGTATTTATCTTCAGCCATAATCACATATTGATTGACCAAGGATTTAATCTCAAATCTCACATCCTAGTGACAGAAGGTATTGTTGCCTATCATACTTCCTATGTTACAATTCCCACTCCATGAGTAACTTAATTTACATGTCACAACATTATTTTCCTAGCAATGGTTAGATAACATTGAAAGCACCACAAAAATTAACTCAAATGGATCCCTAAATTCTGAGGTAAAACCCATTTTATGCAATCTACTTAAGGTATTTAGTACTTGATAGGAATAAATGTAGTTTATATGACTCTAAAACGATGGGGAATTTTTGCACTAGGGCTACAAACATGTCTGGTAGGGTGGTACGAAACCCTTATACAAGGAATATAACACCAACATATTAGTACAATTGACATTAATTTTTCATGTTGATGTTATAGTATGTTTATAGGTGAGACAAAATTCCCTCTATGCATACAACATACAAATACTCTCTATATATTATTTTTGACCATAATTACATATATATCATCTATGGATTCATCTTTAACTCGTCTTCGAGTCACATAAGGCTTCATTTTCGCACCCTTGTTACCCTTCTAAACATTCTATACATATATTAATAATGTAACCATGAAAAACATATTATATCAAGTATAAAACATGTTATGTAACATCACATAACAAAATTATACCAAGTAATATTGTAATACCAAACAATATTTCCTTATAACATTCACCTATATCCCAATAGATAAATTCCATAATACTTTATCCATTTCTAATAATCTTAAATCTTATAAAACAAGAACAAAAAAACATTCATATATATCACTAAATTATTTATAATTGAAATTCAAAAATTTCAATCTACACCATTAATATATATATATATATATATATATATATATATATATATATATATATATATATATATATATATATATAAAAGGTTTATAATTGAACTTGAGAAATCAAATGGAAATTGCGTAGAAATATTATTGAAAAAAACACATACAACTACTTTCAATTGACACCAAATTTATTTAAATAATTATTATAAAAAAAAAAAAAAACACCAACAACACAATCTAGATCCCTAAATTTATTTAAATAATTCTTATTAAAATAAAAGCACCTAACAACACTAATTGAACTCACTCACTCTCTCTTTCTTTAAGACGTTAGTGTGCATCATATGAATCCACACAAACAAGCCTATGTAGTCTTGTCACGAGTCTCCATAGTTTCAATGGAGCTATGGGAAAAAGTAACAATCAATGAAGACACATCTGATAAGGGGAAAACGCTCAATCAATGGAGAAGTGGTCTCCATGAGATTTGCTACATTTTCTAGGGGAATACAATGTTCATGTGATACCCGGAGAGAAGATTCTTTATAGAAAAAGATGGAAGAGGCTAATTGATGGAGCCTTTGTTGTGGGTTTCCATACTACCTCTAATGGTAGACGTTGAGTGTTAAGAGGTGTGGATATATCTTGTAATTCTCCCATTTTCCTTTTCTTTCTACCTTTCTTGAAAATATTTTTTATCTCGGGGTTATAAAATATATCCACTGATGGAATTTCTTTAATACCCATTTCAACTAACGTAGTAGAAGAGGATGATATCATTTCTCTTCCAACACTTCAACTTTCTAGATGAAAAAAAGCATACTTTGAAGCATCGATATTCTATTTTTTTGTCTGTTGTGAAACACTTGTCATTTGTGAAGAGATGGTCTACCATGGAGTATTGACTTGAGCAAAAGCTTATGCTTTCTTTGAAAAATAAACAATTTCATTTTGCTTTCTTCTGTTGTTTTGGTGTCTAATTGAACAAGATTCGAACTAATGACCATGTAGGTAATCCAATCTCTCATGATATTTGTGGCAATGTGATTTTCAGAGACTCTTTGCTGTATTAATCCTACTGAAGAAATATGTATAGAAGGGGTGTCAGGATGTGAGGCATGTTGTTGAGTAGATGAAATTTTTTTGTTGTGTTTTTCTCTTCTTTCAACTTGAGTTGGTGTAAAGGCAAACTTTCCCTTCTTTTCTCCTCAAAAATTAGAAACTACTTATGATCCTGTGGAGAAAACATGCTATTTTTGTTACAAAATTCCTCATAAGAGGGGACCTCACAATATATTTCATCAAACTTATTGGCCTCATGTTCATACTTTTCAGTTTTTTATTTGTAGCCATCATTTAAATGAAATTTTCCAGATCATGATGTTTGTCAGGGATAGTCGACAACTTCAATGCATACAAACCTTGAATCTCTTTTACTGCATGAACATATTTGTGAAGCATAAATAAGCCTATTGGAAACAGAAACTTGGACACATTTTATTAGAATTTAAGTGTAGTTCTAGAGTTATCCCTGATCCTATAGTTTGATATTCAACCTCTCGGCTCAACAACTTGTTTGGAATGTACAAAGGTAAGACATGCAATCTACATGTGTTTCCTCATACCCTAATATAAGTAAAGTTTTCTTCAATATACCAATTACCTATTCTTGCTAGGAATTTTTTTGCTGACTATGAGATACGTGAATGTTTATGTCAAGAGATGACTTGGTGAATAAAAAACATGACATGATGGCATATTTGGTAAAAGTGGCTGAAATAGTTTTCCTCCCAAAGTTTACTATGATAAATATGAACAAGAAGAGGGTCATCCAAAGTCCATTTCTTACCCATTGATGCAAAATCAGTGGAAAAGCATCTTATATCCACAACATATGTAGAAATGAAATAGGAAGTGATGAATTATTTGTTCTTTTCCAATCGAAATTGAAAATGTGCTTTGTAAGCTTGTTGCACAATATTTGAGCCAAGTCAAAAAAAAAAATCCATCTATGGAATTTTGTATAATTGGAACCCAATTTATAGTGAAGTTTGACACATTCTAGAAACCAAGCAGATGTCGAAGCATAGAAACAGTGTAACAATAAGGAGAGGTGAGACAATCAATAGAATAGATGCCACCAACATCAATTTTATGCTTCTCGAAGTTTCTTCTCCAGTGTTTCATTAGAAGACCAAGCTCATGTTTTTTATTATTTGCCTCTTCGTGCAGAATTTTTTAACAAATTCTTCACTATAATCTAAATGTGGATCTGGCAGATGATACATACCCTTTAAATTATCAGGATTGAAGTAACCTATGATGGTTCCACCCTTGCTGACGGATTCTCTGGTTGTAAAGTTGTAATGCTCCACAACCCACCTTATCATATCAGTGTAGGGAAAAAATCTTGGTCGATAATTTATTTTATGCAGACAAGACTAGATAAGGTCACTAATTGTTACCTCAGAAGGTTGTTTGGCACCCTCATCATATGTGGCTACTATGGCTCAAAATATATCA
Source organism: Pinus albicaulis (assembly GCA_034641835.2). Lineage (NCBI taxonomy): Eukaryota > Viridiplantae > Streptophyta > Pinopsida > Pinales > Pinaceae > Pinus > Pinus albicaulis. The sequence goes on along the minus strand of CM076571.1, from coordinate 770,331,655 downwards.
TCGACAACAATTTCATCTTTAATGAGATTGCATATAGTGTCCTAGGTTGAAGTATCAACGTCGACCATGCATACTGTGTCTGAGAAAGAATAAGATATCTGGGAGTTTTTCTTCTATAAACTCCATCTACGCCCCTATAGGTGGTTGCAGTGCTTATGCTCCCGTATTTTTTCTCCCTTTATTTTCCAAATCACAATGTTTCTATGTGAGTAGCTCCACGTTCTCAAAAAAATATAAAAAAGCTCAATAGTGGGGAACATCAGAACTTAATGGTTGAATTAAATATGCACATGTGGATCTCCAATGCGAAATACAGTTCAAATAATGCAAAAGCTCTGCCAAATGCATGCTAACCGACTGTTTAAATTTTGAAAAGTCACTTCATTAAATACCATAAATCATCGAATCACGAAAAAATGAGAGGATAATTTAATTGATGTGACCGGATATGACGTGGAAATATGATCCGGTGGCATGGAAATATCCTAGGAGAAATTTCCCCAGACGAAAACATAAATATTTTCCGCCAAGGAACCTTATCTCAGGGCATTAGTTAATGAAATACTCATGATCCAAGGGAATTTGTACCTCGTCCTTTTTATAACGAGGAACTTGCACTCTGCCAAAAACTCCTGGGGAACAGGACCACAAACCTCGTCCCTTTTATGATGAGCTTCCCTACTATATTTTCAAATTGTCGGTGGAAAAGCCTCGAGGAATAAGAAAAGCAGTCGCTAAACAAGACCCCAGAGCTTGGCCTTTTTATGATGGGCCACCCTACTATATTTCCAGACACTCAGAGAAAAAGTCCTAGGGAATGGGAAATTAAATATTGAACCAAAACAAATTCCTGCATAATGAGAATTATTTTCGTCACTCGTTTGCCAAAATTCTATCTCGTCGTTTTTATGATGACGCTCTTTGCACTCCAACCAGTCTTCGCTAGGAATACTTGCGATGAATTTTCATCAAGATTATAACATATCACAGCTAGTCTATTAAATGCACTCAAGTCAACTAGACAAAGCTAGAACATGGGCTTGATTCTCACAACACAAGAATCCACTTTAGCACATGGCGTAAAGTAAAATTGAATCTTTGCCCCAAATTCTTATGAAGCATAAGGGTCGTGCTTCAAAACTTTTTTTTAAATGAATAACTTATATATCTCTTTGAATAATTAATCATTCTTACACAACAAACAAAAGCCACATGGTGGTAATGTAAAAAACAAAGGTAGTGACATTGACACCAGGTGGCTCTTATTTTAAATATATTAAACAAGAAGTGAAAGGCTCTACAATCTTCTTATGTAGAGGTCAATATACTTTTATACGTTTTATTGATTTATTAAAATAGTTTGAAATTATAATAAAAATTTAATAGTAGATTTTATTTTTGTGATAATAGGGTATTTTTTATGATCTTATTTTTACTTTTATTTTATGGAGATTTAATTTTAGAGGTCACTTTTAAATGATATAAGATTTAGTTTTTTATTTTATTTTTGTTCTTCCTATGTTATAATACATCTAAGTAACATATTGGTGAGATGGATTTTGAAAGCATTGAAAAAAATGGATCCCTAAGGCGTGACAAGGTGACACTAGTAAACCCATTTTAGGAAATATTTTTTTAGTATTAGGAAATGGATAGGGTTAAATATTATTTATATGATATTAATTTAGGGGATTTATACATTAGGGATATGATTGTGCTTGGAGGGTGTACACCATCCCTTTAAAAATAGTATGGCACCAATGTACTAGTACAATTGGCATCAATATGTCACACTAATGTTATATTCTATCCCTACATGCAAGAAAAATCACCTTGTAGACATACAATGTACAACTATTATTGTTTTTCCCATTTATTCAAGCCTAAATAAATCATATTTATCTTCAACCATAATCACACATTGATTAACCAAGGATTTAACCTCAAATCTCACATCCTAATGACATAAAGTATTGTTTCCTATCATTCTTCCTATTTTACAATTCCCACTCCATGAGTAACTTAATTTACATGTTACACCCTTATTTTCCTAGCATTGGTTAGATAAATTTCAAAGCACCACAAAATTACACTCAAATGGATCCCTAAATTTTGAGGTAAAACCCTTTTTATGCAATCTACTTAAGGTATTTCACTAAAAGGAAAAGACCTCTAACGGATGCTTTTGAGGAAGCCCTTATAAAAATAGCCCAAGCATTCATCTGTAGCAGAGGTAACTAGAGGAGGTTGGCGCGTGGAGGCTTTTGTGGATGTTTTTTTGCAGTGTGTTTCTAATCATAACATGCACCAGTTCGTTTTATCAAAAGCGCACGGGTTCACACTATCAATTGGCACACCGAGACAATGTGATCTCCGTACAAACTGGCCCGATGCGTCTCAGTACTCTAGTGCACCAGTGCTCTATGTACAAATTAGCTTGACGTGTCTAAGTAATCCAACACACCGTAGCGAGGTGCGGTGTGCCATTGATAAAAATGTCTGGTGCATCTCATTCTCGAGCGCACCGAAAAAGGGTTAATTTAAAAAGAATTACCAGCCGTCAAAAAACATCATTTTTACTTGCTTGGTGCTCTAGAGCTCTCAAGCATCGGTGTGAGTTTGTCTTCTGTGAGGCGCCCTGCCATCAGTGCTCCTATTACGCACATTTCTTCTGTCCATTTCTCATTGTGTGGAGTTTGAATTTTCAAAAATGGTGGGCAAATTTGTTTTTTAGTATTCCTTAACAAAGATGCCTCCTTAATGCGCAAATGTGCAGGTAATCTACTTGTTTCTCAATAAATTAACCTTTTAGCAGATTAATTTTTCGAATTCACTTAAAATTTATCGTTAAGAAAAAAATTTTATGTGCAGTGTGTTTGAGCCATTTGGCTAGCACCATTCACCATGCTGCCTGTAAATTTACATGACACAACTCGAACGGTGTTAACGAAAACCACACCGAGTTCTAGTGCAGTACCAAGAAAATGCGCACCACTATAACACTAATATAGTGCGGTGTGCGTTGGTTTCCGACCACACCAAGCATACAAATTTTTTAAAATAACACGGCAATGTGGTCGTTTACATGATCGCATCGTTAATTATGTACTATTGTCGAGTGGTGTGTTGACCAAACTAATCGCCCCGGTGCGGATAGTTTGTTCAATGGACCGCACAAAAAAAAATTTGCATGGTGCGCGAACTTTTTTCATGCGCACTGTGGCCGGTGCATGATAAAGAAGTACGAACCGGTAACGGTGTGTTACTGCGTTTTTGGGCGCACCAAGTGTTTTTTTTTTCCAATAATATATATATATATATATATATATATATATATATATATATATATATATATATATACACACGCACACACACATTTCTCATTTAATAAAAAAATGTATTTAATATGTGAATCATTCAACGACATCAACGGAGAGAGCAAGGGGAATAACAAGAGCATATGGAGGACCGTTATAACATGATTCAGCTGTGGGAGGCATGGGAGAGGGAGATACTTTTGTACCCCACCCTATTACAACACCCACCCAGTTTCTCTTAAGGGAGGTAGGCCTCCTCAAGTTCTATGAGGAGGCTATATCCTTTAAGAGGCACAGTGGGTTATTGGGACAACTGATCTATAGGTGGGATTCCCATCGACAAGCTTTCCCAGTCGAAACTGGCCAGTGGTACAAGCTCACTGAGGAGGACATCTATTTTATTACTGGCCTATCTAGGAGAGGGCAAGATTTTCCCTAGGTCCCAGATGTCCTCATCGATTATGCAGCAGGGAGTCAGTTGGCGTACTCCCAGAGATACATTAGGGAGGATATATTTTCTCCTGCATATTTTTAGGTGACTCGTAGTTAGTTACACATCGCTTCATTTGGTCCAGAGGAGGTGAGGTGCCTCTCACTACTAATGATGACCATTACACACTATACTAGTTATGGGAAACAAATTAGTTGTCTACTTTTATTTTTATTTGATTCTTTATTCCAGTCACCACTACTTATGAGATGGTCTGCCATTTTTTATGAAAATTTTGTATAGCATTAGATAAATGTCGTTATCAGGCATGTGGGAGGTTGACCTTCCTTTTTGATTCAGATTTATTTTTCTTATTTTTTGAGAGTTTTATGCAAACGAGGCTTACTTTTTTTTTTCAGTAGCTTCGTAGGTCGATGTTGCATGTACGGATGCAGATGTGGGGCTAGATGATGCCCAAGAGGAGCCTATCAGACTATTTGGCCAGGATATCTAGTGATGCACTGAAGCTTCTAGCGAGTGTTGATGATCGCTCGTTCATGATGGTGTCGTGTCCGTACGCGGATTGGATTGGCAAGGGTGTACCAACATCCTCTTCACACAGGATGAGCCACCAGATGCTAGAGGTAATATTAGTGTTTTCTTTAAATTAATATAGTTTCTTTTTATTGTCTTAATTATTAATTAGAATAAAATTTATTCTAACACGTTCTTTAACTTGTTTTATTAAATCTTTTAATGAAATTATCTAATTATTTTTGTGTACTATATATTTTGTAGATATTGGCACATTCGTTGGAGACATGATTCCACCCCCACCGGATGATCTAACTATAGATCATGACGAGGAGATGGTGGAGGTCATGGATCAGGGTGACAAACCTGATCCTTGAGTGTAGATACTCGTGGGGATGTTGCGTAGGGCGTACATTCGATTCATGATGGAGTCCGGCGACCCACTGTGTCGACTCCTGGTTTATGAGGGAGTCCGCCCTGCTACGATCAGAGAGATCCAAGCTAATCGTAGGCTCGCAGATCTCTGGAGAGACATTCCTCGCGATATGATGACCCTTATGAGTCATATTGCTGGAGCTTCTAGACTACTAGTAGCTAGGAGGTATAGGTGTTATGGAGATGCGCGATAGAGTAGCTCATTAGATGATCATGATCACGAGGGGAGTGATCATAATTTTAGTACTCCACCCCCTCCTCCTTCACCTCACGCTCGATATGAGAAGCCAGCGTCGAGTCCTGATCAACATGCATATTCTGAGCAGTCTGCACCATCTCAGCAAACACGACCATCGACTGAACAGGCACCTGATCATGGGCAGGAAGGTTCATCTGAGCAGGCACCATCCACTGAGCAGGCTACACCATCGACGACTCATCAGTAAGCACCTCCTGAGAAAACTGCACCATCTGATCAGTGGGCACCTCCGGAGCAAGCACGTCATCCATCTGAGCAAGCAGTTCTATTACAGTTGTATATTTTTTACATTATATATATATATGGTCCATGTATTTTATGTTCATGTTGATGTACTTAATTTAAATGTTGGTGTTCATCATGATGTGTATATTGTTAGGTCATATTAGATATGTTCATTTAATGTGATTGCACATCGATGTGTATGTGATAGTAGTTTGACATGAGATGTATATTTGATGTTTGTGTTGTGATGATGTTATACAGTGCTTGTGTTTTGTTATATGATCATGATCACGGTCATTAGCTGATGTTAACAAATTTGAATGTGTATTTTAGAATATGATGTTTGTACGATGGTTATCATGATCTTGATATTTATTTTTAATATTACGTCATGATATTTATTAAATATTATGTATTGGTAATTGTAAAATTATGTAATTGTAATTTTAATTGTATGTATCATGATTGTTATTGTAATTTCAATTGTAATTGTATGTAAAATTGTAAAATTGTAATTGTAATTGAAATTTTAATTGTAATTGTATGTAAAATTGTAAAATTGTAATTGAAATTGTAATTGTAATTTTATTGTAATTGTATATAAAATATCTGTAAAATTGTATTTGTATTTGTAATTGTATTGTGAAATTGTAAAATTGTAATTGTAATTGTATGTATTGTCATGATTCAATTTTATTAAAATTGTAAAATTTGTAAATTTGTAACATTGTAAAATTGTAATTGTAATTGTATGCGTCGTGATTGTAATTGTAATTGTATGTAAAATTGTAAAATTGTAATTCTAATTCTAAATTTAATTTTAGTTGTATGAAAAATATTTTTAAAAATGTAATTGTAATTGTAATCGTATTGTGAAATTACTGTAATTGTATTTGTATGTAAAATTGTAAAATTGTAACTCTAACTGTAATTTTATATATTGTCATGATTCAATTTTATTAAAATTGTAAAATTTGTAAATTTGTAAATATGTAAAATTGTAAATTAATTGTTAATTTTGAACCATAACTACCGGAAATAAAATGTATACCATACATATTTTTAAATTACCATAATTGTAAATTTGTAAATTTGAATATAAATAATTGTAAAATATTAAATCTAGAATAATATTAATTTTTGTAATATAATAAAGTTTAGAAAATAATGCAAATAAATTCATGTTTATAATTATCATTATTTTATTATGATCTTACATACCAAAAATTACAGTATACATTAATACATTTTTTAAAATTTTGAAGATACCATTCACACATATTTAAAGCAATCAAGTAGTTTTATTATTTTAGGGATTGACATAAAAAAAAAGAACTTGATACAATGCATTGTTTTCAAGATCAACATAATTGCAAATTATCAAGTGAAATGAATTTAAGATTAACAAAATGCAAACCAATTGATTCAAAATATATATTATAATGTTTTGAAAAAAAGAGTCTTATTATAAGGTTAAGTCCTCTTCTTTACAAAAACCCATCTTAAATAGTATAAATGATGAAATAACACATGTACCATATCGCTCTTTGCTCTCATTATCACCCTCGTTATCTTCTAGCTCGCTTGGCATGATAACACTATTGTTCTCAAAAATATGTTTTTATCTAGGGTCATGTCTCAATACGAACCACCAATCCCTATCCAACACATCTGGGTAAAAAAAAACACTTGGTTGCAGTGTTTAGGGAAAACATAAGGCTCCTTAGATTCATCCCATCTCTTTCTAGAGTCGATACATATCAGCCTACTATCGTGATCTTCCTTTACATTATTCTGATCAAGGTGTCCCACCACTTGCACCTAAAAATAACACATTGGAAAGAAGAGAAGTCCACTTCAATGATCTCTTGTATCTGTCTGATGTAACCTAACGTCCCTTGTACTAGGTTTTGATCATGGTGGCTAGCTTGACTAGATTGATCGAACACGACATACACTCCATAGTCTTGTGTCATGTATCCATCATCGTCATTTTCTGTCCGAAAATGGTGTCCCGGTATGCCCACACAGATGGGAACAAATGCACCTATAAAAAAAGTTAAAAAATCATAATGTCACGTGTCTAATAATCCAACTGTTAAAATATAAAATATAGATGTTACATTTCAAAGGTGCATTATTAAGTTTAAAATGTAGATAAATAAATTATTACCAAGTTGTTGCACCCAATCCCTACGTTTAGCGCATCCTCATCAGCACGCGAGTAACGGTCTGTTGCACTGTATTTCTCTCTAACTTGGTCAGAAACCCAACTGTTGGGGCATATAATTGGCATATTTTCTTTTAAATGATCGGGATAAGGCACACTTCTACCATTCAACCGTCTGATTTCTTTCCTGTCACTATCCCATTTCATCCTCTTTTGTCCTTAGAATGCGACCAATGTTGTGTCACTTGTGAATTGTAAAGAATGAAGTTACTGATTGCTTCAATTCATACATTCGTTGATGAAAACAAATCGACATATAGTACATATGAGATCAAAATATACATTATATCGAAGTTCAACGTGAATATTTACTTTGTGTAAATTTGAAAAATTATAAGTTGCTTACTCTTTATCAAGCACATTTTTCCATTCATTTAGAGAATCTCGCATTCTCTTTTGTCTTCATCCCTTTCATCGTCCCAAATCACCGCACCTAGTGTGTTGTCGATCTGCTTGATGTACTCACCAGCACAATAGAAAGATTCATATGATATGTACCCCTCTTACATAGACCCCTCGGGTTTTGCCCTTTGTCGAAAAAAACCTTTCAATTTCTTCATGTACCTCTCTAAGAAGAACATCCAACAACAAGAAACCACCCCAACTAATTCAACCTCATCTACTAGGTGGATTAAAAGATGAACTTGCAAGTCCATGAAACTCGTCGGCAGTTCCTTATCAAACATACAAAAAATCTCAACTATCTCTTGATGCCACCGTGGAATGTTATCCACATGAATCTCCTTTGACGTCATCCAACATAAAAATGCAGATAATATAGATATGCCATGTCCTAGGTCTTGGGGGAAGTCATGTTTCACACACCCACGCATGAACAAAGGATAATGACACTGCAAAGTTATAAACACATGCAATAATATACAAAATTATTTATGTTTTATGATCCCTGCACAGGATAAATTTTATTAATATAAAAAATAATAAAATCATGCTTTTGACATTATATGTACTCTTAGAAGATTTAAATGGTCATGCATTTTCAATCCTGAAAAATGGTCTTCCACGGTGAACCAGTGCTGTAGTGAAGACCCATATGAAGATGGCACCCTCACACCCACTATAAATTCCTTCGCCAAAGAAAGATCATATGTTTTAAAATTCATGGCACATCACCTTCTTTGAAATACCAATTAGAGGGACCAGCCTCTGATCATGTACTTTCTAATTGTCTTAGCCAATGTTTCGTTTTAATTTTTGAAGTAATAAGATCTTTCCTAACAACCAATGTGTCACTTTGTTTCGATGATATGTGCCTCCATAAATAAGATGAAACATTTTTAAATATATGCATGGGATCTAGTAAGTGGGTAATCTTAAGCTGCTCCTAATATGGGAGGTTATAAAAGATAGATTTCATTTTCATCCCAATGGGAAATTTCTCAACATAGGTGTCGAACAATTATGGATCATTGAACATAGGATCCCCATTTGAATCGAGCATTTCTATGAATTCCTTCTCCTTCTCTCTCTCATATGATCTAAGTCATTCAGCTGGTGTCGTTATTGTAGGCCTTTGTGTTCTCTCTCGTTTACCATTGAAAGTGGATGTTGCCTTCTATAACGGTGTTCTTCTAGGAGGAATATCCTAGAGCAGTCATACACTGGCTTTCGTAGGTCATTGCACCATATAGCTTTCAAATAAGGTCCACAACATTTACATCCATAATACCCTTTTGTTACAAAACCTGCGAAATTATTGTATACAATATGCATGGCACATTAAAGAATATCATGAAGATTAGAAAAATTAAAACGAAATAAATAATTAATATGCAAAAGAATATTGTTACGTATATAAGCAAATCAATAAACATGTAATTTACCAGAGCAAACTCCTAATCCTGGATAATCATGTGTTGTTTAAGCACATATACCATACAACGTAAAACTCCTCTTTGCTGTGATGGTTCTTGATACATCGTATACATTTATCCCATCCCATAATTCCTTTAATTCATCTATGAGTGGTTGTAAGTAGACATCCATATTCTTCACTTTTCTTCTACTAGGGACTCTGAGAGCTAACATAAGATTTTCATTCATCATGGAAAACCATGCGGGGTATTGTTATTTACCACTACTAAGGGCCAAACAAAATATTTGGTGTTTTGGAGGGAATATGGGTTGATGCAATGCATAGATATGTTGATTCGTAGACTTCATAATTCATCCTTGAATTTTTTGGGCCATGTATCCTCTATATGCTTCATGGCTATTGAATCTGTCGGGATTCACATAACTCCCAACTCACTTCTGTGTGAGGCATGTCATCCCTGCAACATAGCTAATTCTTTGCAACAAAAGAGCCTTTTAATCCTTGGGATTATAGGCATGTACCTCAATATCTTAAAAGGAAGAACAACTAATTGACCCTTCTATGTTTTATTTATCATACCTGTCATGCCCACATTTCGGACATATCTCTTTGTATGCATATTCTCTTCTATATAGAATACAATCATTTGGACATGCATGATATGATATGTACTCAACACCCAACATTTTCATCAAGTTTTTTGCCTCTTCGCAGCGACTGAGCAAGACATTATCACTCGAAATAACCTCATCTTTGAATAACCTGTAGTTGGTCATGGACAATATTAAATGTACATTAATGCTGATAACTATCAATGTTCATAACTTGAACATTTGTAATGTTGATTGTGTTACACCAATTTTTGGTCATCTAACATGTTACTAGTAAATGGACTAAAGTACACCATGTAAGACCAATTTTCCATAGTAAAATTGATTTCACTATGAAAAATAACTTAATATTACATCATTTATTAAGTTGTTTTTGGTCTCAACAGGAAACCCCATGAGGAATAATTGAATAAATCCTTATTTGTTTCATTTTCCTCCAGGGATAATTAATTAAACCATTGTTTAATTAATATTCATGGTCATATTTAACCCAAAATAGGAAAATTAATTAGATAAATCATTATTTATCTTATAATTTTCTAGGAATAATTATTTAAAACATTATTTAAATAATATTCCTTATTAAATTTGACTAAATCATTTATAAATAATTGAATAAATCACTATTTATTTAATTATTACTCAACCACATTCTTAAAATAATAAATAATTTATTTATTTATTATTTATTTACAAATAAAGGGATTTGACCAAATTCAAATTCTTTTTCCCTCCAACAAAAATAATAAAATATTCAATAAAATTTGGATCTAGATTTGGTTAATAATATTTTAATTATGCACCAATATCTAGACTAACTCAATATTTTGTTATAAATAGAAGGGGTTTTCCATTCATTCACTACCTTTTGTTGCTGAAACATCACTCTGGATCTATACTTTTGTTCTAACTTTGATCCTTCATCATTGTCATTATTTTTCTACTTTTTGCTTTTGAGCTCCATTTGAGTTCCATTTTTGTCTGGGTTTTCTACACCATCAAGAGAGAGAGATCATAGATCTTAAGCATTGAGGACATACAAGAACCCATCCCATTGAGGGGGACTGGTAACATCTTTCTATGATCCCTTCCCTGGTGTCAAATACAAAAAATTCTTTAAAACTTCTTGTCTTGTTCATTGCATGCATGGAGCAACTATTACTTATTATTTGATGTTTAATGTATTTAACTACATAGATCTGGATTTCTGTAGTATTTATTCTTATCACTAACTACAGATCTAAGGAAATTAACAGCCATCTTTGATGTTAAGGCTGTTTGTTATGCACAGCTAAAGTGAGACCTTTTTTGTATGCTTGCGATTAGAATTCACACTAACAACTGGCGGCTCCACAAGGGTTTATAATTACGACCGTTGTCTTTTTTCAGATCCCTGCATGACCAACTGCTTCAACCCCTTGGGTTTTTCTTTAGCTTCTTATTTTACATTAGTTGATGTTTTTTTTAACCTTTAAAACCCTAAAACAATAACAATTCTTACTTATGTATGTTTATGGGCCTATTGCGCTAATAACAGGTATTAGCCAAAGAAGAGACAGAAAAATTTTCTGAAATCTGCTCTCGAAACAGCCAGAAGTGCAAGTCGCACTTTTTGAGCCAAAACCCGTGACCTCAACCTTCAGGATGCGGAAAAAAAGCCTGAAACCTGCGACTTGTACTTTTTGCTGGAATTTTTTTGTGATTTTTCTGGGTTTGCTAGGCTACTGTTCAGGGTTGTCTGACCTCCCTCTCCACTCATCTTGGACCTGTACTTGCTTATTTTCACTCGTTGAAGTAGGAACCAAGCCCATTAGGGCTTCAGTACGCTTCAACCTTTTTAGGAGGAGTTTAGCTGAAGCAGGTCTTCTGAGATTTCAGTGTGTTCAACCATTATTCAGACCCGAACCTGTACTTTCAGATCCATTTCATATCGGTTATTCATCCATCCAAAACACCTCTTTTCAATTTTTTTTGGCCATTCTTTAGGGTCCCCTCCATTTCCCTTCAAGTTGTAACCTTTCACCACCATTGTTGCAACACTTTTCCCTCTGATTTTTTGTTGTTTTTTGCACCTATTTCCAGTAGATCTAACCTTTAGATCCTTGTCCCTCCTGACTTTATATCCATTGGCCATTTTGTGTGTTTTGACTAGATTTTTTCCACCCATAGACTAGTTGTTGGGAAGCCCTCCTCCTTGGGTTTAAATTAATGCATCTTTAGCTATTTATTTTATGTCGTATTCAGTTTCTTTTACTGTCATTTTCAAATTTATTTACAATTATACAACATATTTTTTTCTTTTTTCTCTACAGACGTCTAGGCTTAATTAAAATTAACACATTTATCACATAAACGCACACCCTAAGTGAAGAGCGCCTGGTTTACACTGGCAGGCCAAGACTTAAACATTGTAATCAATTGATCCTGCACCTCCCTGCCCTTGTTTTGACATTGTAATCATTTGATCCTACACCTCCCTGCCCTTGTTTGTCTCTCTTCCTTCTGTGATCCGTGTTTTTTTTCCATCATTCCACCCCCAAGGCGTTTATCCCAGAGACTCGTAGGCCTTCATCCTAAATTTCCTTTAGGAAGACTTACTGCTCCACGTAGGGATCGAGTTCATCCTCCACCGAGTCCCCATTCTAACTCTACTTTTGGTTCATCGGGTTCCCCTTCTAGTTCTATTCTCGTATCTCCTGCACCTTTCACCTTCACCATGTCTGGTTCAGGACCTAAAACTGGTGGCATCCCCGCCCCTAATTTTGGGAATGCTACTAGTGGTGCCGCAACAGGATCTATCCCAGCTGTTCCCTTGCTCCCTTATATGGCAAGCCTTAGTCTTCCTGATTTTATCCAGTTGATTAATGACCCCATACACCATGATTCTGGTTGGCCTGTTATGCCAACCAAGCTCCCTTCATACATCCCCAAGTTTGAAGGAATTGCTGGAGATTATCCTACCAACCATGTTTGTTCTTTCCACATGTGGTGTTCGTCTAACGCCATCATCGATGACTCTGTCCTTCTTCGGTTATTCCAGCATACACTTACTGAAGAACCTTCCAAGTGGTATGTCGACGAGGCCTCCTCCTCTCATACTACTTTTGTGACTCTTGTCAGGGATTTTCTGTCTTACTTCCAGCTTCCCCTTCGCTATGACACCGGTACCTAACTCTTGACCTCTTTACATTAATCGTCTGTGACACGCCCATCTGACCATGTTCAAGAATGGCGGAGAAGAAAGAGCCTATGTCGAGCCCCTACCTTCAAAGACCGTGTCTACATAGACTGGTTTCTCAGATCCCTTATGCCTGCTATCGGAAAATATGTCGCATCTCACTTCCTCAGACCGAGGAAGTTGCCCTCCAGATTGCGTTGAAATATTACCTAATCTACGCATAGTCTAGTTATGTTTATACCACCTTACCTGATCTCCCTAGACCTGGTGGTGCCAACACACCGAGGGAATCCCTTATCGCCAATGGTATCATTGGAGCACTTTCAGATCTGTACACCCATCCTCCCATGGGTTATGGTTTCCCTCAGGGAGGGGCCAGCTCCTCCAGCACTTTCCCCCCTTCCGGTAGCATGTATCTAAGATATTTCATGCCTCATCCTTTTTCCCAACCTGTTTACCCCAATGTTGCCTAGCCTCCTTATTATCCGTATCCGCAACCTAGTGCTCTAGCTCCTCCAGCATTAGCACCTTAGCATCCCTTGCCTTGTCAAGCTTCGCAACAGCAACCACTACCCCCTTAGGGTTAGGTGTACTTGCAAAAGGGTAAGACTAATCCTCCTACTTCTAAAAAGAATAGGAAATGCAACCAAAACCAATCTGCCCAAGCTAATCTAGGAAACAATCCCCAAGGGAATACATCTGACACTGCAACCCAGCAACAGGGCACTCAGCTCAAGCAAAACAAACCCATTCACACGAATAAACCTTGTTCTTGTTACGGTGTCTATGGTCACTACACCCATGATTGTTCTCTTTTACCTCAGATGCATCAGATGAGGGAAGATTAAGCAGCATCCCGAGGACAAAAAGCCTCCCCTTCGGTTCCTCCCAATGCTGCCCCTATCCAACCGGCTGTGTTTACCAATCCTTTCCCCCAGCAAGGATATGTGGTTGCCCAACCCCCTGAAATTCAGGCATCCACTCAACCTCCTCCATCTGGTACTTCCGATTACCAGATCCTCATGATAAACTCTAGCCAACCCACTACCATTGAGCTCAACCTTCAGAATCGGTCCTGCCAGTACAACAAGCCCCCCGCTACGTTTGCTACCGAGCCCCCTTCTTCAGGTCCCACAGAGCCTCTTTCGACACCCAATGGTCCTTTACTGATCCCTCACCCTAAGGTAGAGGTTCATACCAAGATCCACAAGGGACCATTACTAATAAACGTTGCTTCTGTTAAATATGCCCACTCCTATAGTATAGTAGATGACTTGGCGCAATCCCTTGCCTCCATGTCAACATTGGAAGTCCTCCAGTCGTTCCCTTCACAACGAAAAGCTCTACTAACTGCCATGGGCGCTGTGGATCCTTCATATGATCATTTGATTGTCCTCGATGTTGACTGGTCAGAACACCCCCCCTCTTCCCGCTTCCATTGCCTTCCAAATCCCTGTCAAGATCAAGAATTCTAATGTATCCCATTATATCATTGACGAGGGGGCATCCACCTATGTGATATTCGCTACGGTTTGGAAGAAACTCGAATCTCTTAAGTTAGCCACTTCCACTATCACCCTCCAAGCGTGGGATGGCCACACTTCCCGGCCCCTTCGCATGTTCTACAACTGTGCTATTACTCTTGCGGGTAAGATTGTTTGTGTTGACGTAGAATTCATTGATGCCCCCTTAGACTACCACATTCTATTAGGTCGTAGCTACACTTATGTGATGTTTTTTGTCCCATCCGTGGTTCACTGTAAGATGTGATTTCCTCATAACAGAAATATCGTCACCATCAATCAGTTGACATATTACAAATCGAAGTCTCAGACCTCCCATGAGTCCATCATCTCTTTGGTGGCCAATAAAAAAATATTCGAACCTCCAACCAGTGTATCACCCAGAGTCTATAAAGATTCCTCTTTTCTTGGTTCATTCCCTGGTCTCCCTCCTCCTATCTCTGACCCTATCTCATCGAATGTTTGCATGATGCAATCATCTCGGTCTGACCTCAAACAAACCGGTTTGACTAGTTAGTAGCCCTGCCCTCTGCAACCTACTCCTAGCACTTCGACTCAGCCATCAAGACCCCCTCCTCAAGGCCCCTCATCCGTAGCTATTGTCCATGATCCTATCTACCCTCCTAGAACTGTTCCCCTTGGCCATTACCCCTCTGATCAGGTACCGTTTCTAGCTCCCCCTGCTAGAGTATTTTTGGTACCTGTTATGGCTACCTTGTCTCTTCCTAACATGACCCTGGGTATCCCAGTCTGGTATATTGATCCCCCAACCACTATCCCACCTGGTCAGCCCAAACCTTATACTGCTTTAACCCCAATCCAACAGGTCGCCATGACCCCTCCCTTTGCTTCTGTGCCTTAGCCACCTCAACAAGAACCTACTCCTATTGCAAAAGCCTCAGGTGAGGGGGGAAAAGCCTGCAATAAGGAACTTAAGGACAAGGTTGCCCAGACAACCCCTGATCCTCCCCAGCCTCCAAGGCGTACCCCTTCGTGTGCGTTGTGTGATGTTTTCGGTCATGCCACCATACCTATCCTTAATTGCCTCGTCTCAAGCCCATGGTCAATGAAACGTTTCCTGAGTCTGATATCCCAAAGGTCGATGTCACGTTACCCAATTCAGCCCCGAAACTCAAGTCTTTGCACACAAATCATCCTTGTGCTTTATGTGGTTTCCATGGCCACTATACTCACCTCTTTCCCCGCCTTCCTGATTAGCACACCTCCTTGGAAGCGGTTCACCAATTCGAGGTTGAGCACAACGAGTCCACCTCTCCCTTACTTGCGCATTTTGCTTCGCCAGAACTAGAGGACACATCCACTCCAGTTGACATACCCCCTCACGATGTTGAGATGATAGAGTCTTCGTCCACTATCCTCTAATTTTCATCATCTATGAGATCCAGGGTGGAAGACCCCTCTGGAGCATCCACTTCTGTTTCATCTGACCTCCCTTAAGCGATCACCTTGGGCTCAACATCGGTAGATTCTTCATCTATTTTTTCTTTTTTCACCCTCCGCGATGATGCGCATGTGAGCCTCACTTCTCATGATGATGAGTTAGGTAGCTTTGCTGCACCATGTAGTCTTTCTTCCACTAGTCACCCCATCTTCTATTGTGATGACGACATCATGGAAGCATTTACCACCCCTGAATTTATCTATCCCCCCTTACATCGAAACCATGCATTCAAACCACATACACCTTGTGGTCATTACATTGACACCCAATGTTTTGGTAAGGGGGCACCCATATTTTAGAGTCCAGGAGAAGAAATTCTCCACAACCCTCCTAGTGCATCTAGTAGTATTGACTCTAGTACCATCATTCTTCCCCATTTAGAAGAACCTCTAGAGTCCCATATCACTTCATATCACTCTAGGGATGATCCCCCTCATCATCCCTTCATTTTACATCAACAACCCAGTCCCCTAGACATTGTTTTTGACCAACCTATGTGTTTTCTAGGTGAGCACCAGTTCATTATATCCAAATCCACTCTTTAGGATAGTGACACCATGTATGTGAACCCAGAAATTTAGTCCATTTACTTCATATATGCAGTACCAAAAGAGATTGGTAATTCCCCATTCCCTTTCTCGAATTGCATATATCCATTCTTCCCTCATAAGATAACCATAACGTAAACAAATGGTGAACCATATTATAAAAATGTGTTTAGATTCCACTTTTATAAATACATTTGGCATGACCATGACATGCTTGGAAGCACCTATGCCCCTCAACCATAAAAATCCCAACTCTCAGCCAAAAGCAACACTGAACCCCCGTTTTCTCTGAAAGGTCACACTTTTCAGGTCATCTCTTGGGACAGGTCTTATTTTTCTGCCCAATAATTGCTACCCAGGTCGCAGAACAGACCACAAAAAATGCGACCTAGCCTGTTCTTGAGCTCTGGATGCCTAAACTGAAATTTTAATCCACTGAATTGAAAGAGTATGGTTAAGCCTCTTACTTGCAACTGATGGATCTCGATTCCAACGGTCGGTTTTTCCACTATGATCGTCACAAGATTTAGGGCCTCTCCTCCTCTCTACATTCACCACAACTACACTTGCAAATGAATCAAATTGGAGGGAAAATGCATTATTAAAAGAGAAACCCCAAATTTTTCTTTCACCAGATGCAACCAAACCGAAGCTCAGTTTTATAAACTGTTAGCACCATTAGAAAGCTCTCAAATAGGTATCCTTTCATTTTTTGTTGATTTGATACTTCTCCCGGACACATTTTTTCCAAGAAGGGTCACTTCACCGCTCCTCAAAATCGAATTTCATCACTTATAACACTTGTACTTGGGGCACCACCTTACCCTCATACTTGTCCACTCTTGTGTCTATTTTTGTCATGAGTAACCATCATGTACTCATGTTTTTATGGTCCCCAACGGACCTGTTCTGTGTGGAAGCATCATCGAGTCGCCCTTAATAGAGCATTCGAGTTGAGTCATCATCGCATCCTTGGAGTCTATCCTGAGTCCCTTTTTATTCCCCCACATTCCTCCATCCTTAATTGCTTTGTTCCTCTCTCGTGTCACACATTTTTTCCTTCAGTCATATTGTCCCCTATCCCCTCTGGAGTCGAGTCAGTCGCTACCAGGTCATCCATGCCCTTTATGCTCTAACAAGGGAAGTCGTAAACCAGCTACTCAGTACCCCCCATTCCACCATCATCCCTAGTTTCAGTCTGTCATTCACTCTACTATTATCCCTCAAGCCTTAGTTGAGGATCCCTCATTGACTCACCTATGGCGGGCCTCCTTATGTCGACATCAGCTTATTCATTCCAGAAGACAATTCTAGAGGGTGGTGTACCTTGGTTCCATCTTCCACTCTTGTTCGGTGCCTCTGATTAGGAAAAGGGTCCCTTTATTTCCCTTTGACATGATTTTTTTCAGCTCCAACTCCTTATGGCATGATCAACATCCGTATACTTGATGCTTCAGTGATGCTGCAGATTTTACCAGTGATTCTTGTGTGTGTGTGAGATGTTTTAGACCTCATGAGGGGGTGGCCCTTCACATAGCCCCCACATGCCCGAATGACCTCTCTACTACAACCTTGGATGCAGCTCCATAGATTTGATGGTTTCGGCCTCAGTCGCTTGCAACACATTTTAGTTTGCATGCATCATTCAAATTTTCAGAGCTCTTTCCTATTTTACAGGGCCTCTTTGGTTGTAATTATATCTCATGTACTCAGATATTATTGTATAAGTCCTGGATGTTGTCCTAGGAATAGTCTGTATGTGGGATCCTTTATCATGTTTTTATCTGGCCCATTTTTATGCAAGCATGTACTATATCGTTCAATCCCTTGTTTTCTAGACACATCATTATTCTTTGTACTTTGTTATCTCGGTGTGCATAGGTATGCCTCCCCCGCCTCATGTAGAACATGTACTCACTCATAAAAGAGACTCGTCACACCTGTAATCTCGCCTTCTCAGGGTCTTGTCCTCTCGCGCTTTAGTCTACCTCATATTTCTCTCTCTCTGACTCCCCTTCGGTGTCTATTGATTGAGTTCTTACAACATACTTCGGTAATACGATTAGCTCCTAATGCTCGCATGCTAGGGGGCAATCCGTTACACCAATTTTTGGTCATCTAACCTGTTACTATTAGATGGACTAAAGTACACCATGTAAGACCAATTTTACCATAGTAAAATTGCTTTCACTATGAAAAATAACTTAATAATCCATAATTTATTAAGTTGTTTCTCATCTAAACATGAAAACTTATGAGGAATAATTGAATAAATCCTTATTTGTTTGATTTTCCTCAAGGAATAATTAATTAAACTACTGTTTAATTAATATTCTTGGTCATATTTAACCCAAAACAAGAAAATTAATTAGATAAATCATTATTTATCTTATTATTTTCTAGGAATAATTATTTAAAACATTATTTAAATAATATTCCTTCTTAAATTTGACTAAATCATTTATAAATAATTGAATAAATCACTATTTATTTTATTATTACTCAACCACATTCTTAAAATAGTAAATAAATCATTTATTTATTTATTATCTACAAATAAAGGGATTTGACCAAATTCAAATTCTTTTTCCCTCCAACAAAAATAATAAAATATTCCATAAAAGTTGGATCTAGATTTGGTTAATAATATTTTAATTGTGCACCAATATCTAGAATAACTCAATATTTTGTTATAAATAGAAGGATTTTTCCATTCATTCACTACCTTTTGTTGCCTAAAGATCACTCTGGATCTATACTTTTGGTCCGACTTTGATCCTCCATCATTGTCATATTTTTTCTACTTTTTGCTTTTGAGCTCCCTTTGAGTTCCATTTTTGTCTAGGTTTTCTACACCATCAAGAGGGAGATCATAGATCTGAAGTGCTGAGGACATACAAGAACCCATCCCATTGAATGGGACTGGTAACATCTTTCTATGTTCCCTTCCTAGGTGTCATAATACAAAAAATTCTTTAAAAATTCTTGTCTTGTTCATTGGATGCATGGAGCAACTCTTGTTTATTATTTGTTGTATAATGTCTTTAACTGCATAGATCTGGATTTATGCATCATTTATTCTAATCACGAATTGTAGATATAAGGAAATTGACAGCCATCTTTGATGTTAGGGTTGTTTGTTATGCACA
This sequence comes from Pinus albicaulis, assembly GCA_034641835.2. Classification (NCBI taxonomy): domain Eukaryota; kingdom Viridiplantae; phylum Streptophyta; class Pinopsida; order Pinales; family Pinaceae; genus Pinus; species Pinus albicaulis. Next base: position 770,311,917 of record CM076571.1, on the reverse strand, counting down.
GCTAAAGTGACCATTTTTCGTACACTTGCGATTATAATTCACACTAACCGATTATATGAAAATATTTCTCAAAATATAATGGACTTGATGGTTAATTACCTCAAAATTTCTGAGAAACATGCATTCAACAAGCCAATTTTTTTTTTTTTAATTTGTACAATAACATCGTTGTCCCCAACTGAGTAGACTTTGACTGACCACCAGGTCCAAAGAGAGGGGCGGTGGAAGCAAATTTAAGGCTTTCTAAAAAGGTATCAACGATATGAGCATCATCCCCTAGTTGATCATCATTCTAGAATGCATCTAACAACATTGTCTCCATGGCAGTCATATTCCTTAAGTTATCATCCATATCAACCTCTATTTGATTGCCTCCATTTCCAGCTTGTAAAGAACTACTATTGATGTAGTCATTCCTAATTGGTGAATCTGGACGTAGTGGGAATTGAATAGGTGGTTGATTCAACCGTTCTTGGTATCGCTCCTCTCAGAGTTTTTCTCTTAATTCAGCCTTCTCTCGATTTGACATTGTTGTGGTGTGCAACAGAAGATTGTAGGTAGGTCGGTCATCATCACTAGAATCCTAATAATTTCAAAAATATATTTGAACATGATTAGTACAAAATCAATGATATCAATTAGTAAGTACTTCAATGGATGATTAATTGGTTTAACATTGAAATAATTACATTATACCAAACAATTATTATTACCATCATTATCCCAGGATTGTGGATAGAATATGGCATGTTACAATTGGCAGGGTGAAGCGGTTGTCCATTTTCATCTACCAACCGCGCCTTGCAGTATGCTGCTCCTAATAAGAGCTTCCAACGTTTTGGAACTGTTTGAATATTTTGTGCATATAAACTTGATTCTGAATCTGCATGAACCTGGAAATTTGTATTCATTAAGTTTATTTAGCTGATTGACATGGATAAAAAAAAAATTCAATTAGATAATGAAAATATAAATAAAATCTGAAGTAGTTACGTTTGGAGATGGATAGGGAGAACTCTGCGATGAAATTTGAGAAATATTATGGAATGAACTAGATTTGAAGAATTTTCCATTTGATATAATTATGATATTTTCTCCCTATATTTGAGAAAAATCAACAATAAATTTTGGTGTACATACCTAAAAGTAATTTTGGTGCCTTAAAAAAGGACTTATTGTTATGGGTGCTAATGTAGTGTTAACCACACCGGTGCGGTTTTATTAATGGATGTATCGATGCTGTTAGTTAACAAATGCATCGAATATCGAGAAGAAAAAAAACACAACTTTATTTTTTTGAAGTGAAAAAAAGCGGTAAACTGAAAAATGAGTGGCAAATGATTTTCAGAAATCAAATTTCATAAAAAAATTCTTTAAATAGTAAAAGCTATTCATTATTTCATTATTTTTGCAAAAATTTTCAGGGAGGGATTTGCACGAGAGACATACCTGGAGCAAGAGAGCACGAGAGCAGTATGGAGCTGCAAAATACTTTCGAACAATAGCACTATTCATAGAATCAGAATTTGAAACATCAGGTGATTCACACAAAAACACTGTAGTATAGTAAAATTGTAAAATTTTACTGTAATAATTGTGTTTTTTATAGTTTCTGTTAGATTTAATACATGCATAGTAAAAAATTTAAATTTTATTGTGCATTTTACTAATAAAATAATTTAAAATCTCTATTCCTATTTACATTTAATTAAAATTAAAAAAAAAAACAAAACAAAAACAGAAAAAAACAAAACAAAACAAAGCAAAACAAAACAAAAACAAAAACAAAAAAATCCATTCTTACGTTAAACCCTTGCTTCTTCTTGTTTATGTGACTTCACAATTAAGGCTTTCATTTTAGATTTATAGGGTTTGTATTACTATATGTGTGTGTGTGTGTGTGTGAAATATAACCTGCGGGTCCACTTGTAAAGTCGGATTTGAATCCCTGTCGACCCTTGCATGTTTTTTTAAAAAACAGTTTTTTTTTTAAAATCGGTGTGCACTATTTCAAATAGCGCACCGTGCGTGTATTGACAAAAACCATAGTTTGATAAAAACATTTTTTTATTAATTTATGTTTATGTTAATCGGTGCTCTCGTATTAATATAATGCATCAGGTCTACTTGTTGACAAAGAGCACCGTACGATGTTTCTACTATATTGGCAGTGCATTTATGAGAACCTACTACACCGCATTCGGTGCGTAAGTTGCGAAACCACACTGTTTTCTTGAATTTTTTTTTACCTGAAAAGTATGTAATTTATTTATAAAATATATTAATGAATGGTAGAGGTTTCATATTGATAAATAAATGGCTGACAAGAGTTCAAGTAACAAAAATACTGATAGCCATCCAGAAAAGAAAAAAAGAAAAGTTCTTTGTAAATTCTTTAAAAAAATGATTATTTTTTAACAATATGTAAGTTTAATTAATATGTATTGTTTAGTGTGTATCACACAGAGCCACAAAATGATGAATCTCGATAAGATTATTTTTTATCTAAGACCATAAGAGCATAAAAGCTTGATGGAAAAATTGCAGAATGATGAATCATGGAATGAAAAAATACTATCGATCCAATATGAGTTTCTTTTTTGAATTTTCATTAATAATATACTTAAAAATATTAGATAACATGTTTCAAACAATCTATTAATTCAATTATGTTAATTTTCTATAGGGACCAACAACGAAGAAAAGGAATGTAGTTCTAAGAAAAGTAAAAAAATAGAACATGCAAATGAAAATGAATTTCTCCTTAGCTCATCTGGAGTGGCGTTGGAGGTTAACGAACTTTTACAAAAATTTGAGGGATCTAGTGGAAGGAATGTATAGACATTATTTCCACTTACAATACAAAAATCAATCCAAATCAATCCAATGATTCCAAGAACCAAATTTTATTTAAACTACAGGATGAGTTTCCAGAGGATTGTTCAATGAGACATGTCACACTTTTAATAGAAAAAACGTACAACAACAAAAAATAATGATTGAAAAAGTGATATTCCTTTAAATTTTTTTCTAGAATTATATGTATCTATTACTACAAAGAAATCATTTATAAATATCACTTTTGTTATATTTACTTTTCATATATCAATATAAAAATTAAATAGTTTATTTTCATGTTACATTTTCAGGAAGATTATGAAAATATCAAAGGATGAACGAGCTAATATTAGAAATATGCCAGTAGGAATGTCTAAAGAGGTGTACAAGGAGATGGTCAAAGAAATTGACATAATTGCATCACATGCAGAGCCATCTCAAAAACATGCTTCAAATGTAATATATAATCATTAAATTTTTCGATTAGGTACAATAAATAAAAAATTTAGCATTAAATATTAGTTTTCAAGGATTTTCTTGAAGAAAAGAAAAGAAAATGGAACCCATTCAGTACATAAAATAGGACAACAAGTAACCCATTCATTTTTGTATGCTTTAAGTTGTTTTACAACAATCATCACTAGAAAATTTGGCCCAATTTCCGACGGCCACTTCGTCGCTATTCCAACACATAGTCATCGCAAGAGCGACAGTTTGAGGCCGGACAAAACGTGGTTAGCCATTATGTCGCAATTCTGACGCTTTTCCAAAGTGTCGCAATACCGACACTTGTTCTGACGTTCTGCACAGTGTCGCTATTCTGACGTTTTATAAGCGTCAGTCTTCCGACGAATCAAAGCTGTCGGTCTTTCGACGATCACCAACTGTCGGTCTTCTGACACTTTTCATGTTTTCAAAGAATGTCGCAATTCCGACGTTATGGCTTCCAACGTTTAATTCCAATTTTTTACAAACCGTCGTAATTCCGACGAAATATCATCCGACGTTTAGAATGTCGTTTGTCCGACGCTTATGTAACATCGCTTTACTGACAAAAAAGTTAAAAATATTTAAGAAAAGACGTCGGTCTTCTGACGAGCAAGGCGTCGGTCTTCTAACGAAAAAGTAAAAATATTAAAAAAAATAACGTCGCTCTTCCGAAGATCGAGGCGTTGGTCTTTCGACGAAAATGTCAAATTATTAAAAAAACATAACGTCGCTCTTCCGACGCTTATGAACTGTCGCAATACTGACGAAAAGTTTAAAATATGTAAAAAAATGAAGAGATTCATGCAAAACAAGCTCGATCTCATGCCACGGATTTGGTTGGCAGGTCAGGGATTACATTTTCAAATTTTGTGGGAAATAATTCACAGCTCTCCTCGATCTCATGCCATGGATTTGGTTGGCAGTTCAGGGTTTACATTTTCAAATTCTGTGGGAAATAATTCCCAGCTCTCCACTCTAAAGTTTGACCCTTCCACAATAGCTGCATGTGCCCAGCTAGCAGATATATGCAAAGGCATGTACACGTGTTTTTGAGGGGATTTATCACAGCAATCTAGCGCAGATTTGGAAGGAGCTTGCCTCCCTTCACCCCATTCGAACCACACTTGGCATCCACAGGAAATATGCACATGGTGAGAGGGTAATACACTAGGCAGCAGAGAAATAAACTCAGAGATTCATGGACACCTATAACCAGTTGACATTACACTTGGGAAGCTCGATTTGGATTGGAGATTTCTCTCACACACTTGACATTCATTGAAGCATGAGGATCATCATTTCTTTGCCACTTGTGGTTTCAGTTTTCAGTGGGATTCATTCCCAAATTTGTATCAATAAATTAGCTCCCATTTTGACATGATTGGAAGCTCTATGCTTGATGTTACTATGGTTGGCTATAGAATGGGTTCTCCAGTTTTTGCAAGACAACATGTAAATGGGCCTCCCTAACACCCCGAATATCTAAAGATGATAACAAAGCATCAAATTCCTGCATTGTCCAAACAGTAAAAATATATTACACAAAACTTCAAAAACAAACATATAATCTTCCACACTTGTTCACATTTATATAGTTATTAAATTGTTTGTTACCGAAAGATCCATCTATGAATCCTGTGAATAAATGTAAGGAGGAAGAAAAACATGCCAAAGGGGAATTTCATAATAAAGTGGATATAATCATGATTCACCACTATAAAGAAGCAAGAAAAATTGGATAACCGTAAATAATCAAAGTGATCCTGATGTTATTAATCCTTGGATAAGAATACTCTCTTGGAAGTTGTGGGAATTTGATGCTTTAAAAACTTAAAAATGCATACTTGCTATAAAAAACAAGAGTACATAAAATTCTGAAGCATTTCTGTGAATGTCAACAAACAAATTTCAAGATTTAAAGTGAAATGTATTCCTGCATCTTCCCCCTCTCTGGAGTCTCGTTCCTCTGAGATACTCTGGACCTTCCACTTGTTGGCCTTTGAGAGGGTTTTGTACAGGTATGACTGCACCTTCTCCCTTCAATATAGATCTTCATAAGACCGGATTTAGGCCCCTTGAGCAAAGAAGAAGCTCTTAAGACCGGCTTCAGGCCATTTGAGCAAAGAAGCTCTTATCTCTCATTCACAAGATATAATTAGAAAAGGATCTCCCTGAATCACAAGCTGCAAAGCTTAAAGCTCAAGAGTGCATGTTGTAGCAACACAGTATATAGGAACATGTGCAGTCATTGTGGATCTCAAGGCAATCATTTGGGAACCCCAACCTCATGGGTGGTCCCTGGATTCTCTAAATAATAGGCCCACTAGGAGAGGTAGCAAGGGTAAAGGATTTCAATGGATTTTTGAAATGGCATTGAGACATTTTGGTCTTTTCTAGGCATAACATTTGAATTTGATACTCTTAGTCAGTGTTGCAGCAACTGTCCCCCAGCGCCAACTGATACTCATAACATTTGAATCTAAATATGAAGAAAAAAAGTAAATCTTAGCAGAAAGTAGTTTGTAGTTGAACATAATATAATCCAGAAAATAAGTAATTTGAACATAAACACTCTGGAGAAGATAAGGATGTGAACTCTGTGCAAAACCAAGGCAATACGAACACTGCTTTTGTCTAAATTAGTCCTTTCCAGAAAACCTGCAATAGCACCAAGCACACCTTATAAAAAGCTCTTATTCAAATGCCCAAGAACCATTTTGTAGGTGGTGATTCCAATATTTTTAGAAAAGGCATGGATCAAAGGGGCTAATGCATGATTGTGTATGGCCTTAGCATGCTGAAATTTGATGCAGAAAATTATCCTTAGGGAGATAGGGGTGCTACTTTAAAAGAATGCCATAAAGGTGATGTTATATTGGTTCAAGCGACAATGTAGTTTGTTAGATGCAAGATTAATACAACAACAATGAACATGAGTTAAATTAATACTCACATTTCATTTTTACTTTTTAAATCATAATGAGAATTTTTATATTAAGTGAAAATCTGCATTTGGAGCACAGATGTTACATCAATATAAATCAAGAGGTTGCAAAGACTACCTGGGAGACTAAAACAAAAGAGATTTTCCAAGCTACCAATGTCCCCAAAATGCCAGCCTATTACTCAGTCAAAACTAATTTACCTAGAAGCAAACACTTTCCAAAATACTCCCAAAATTTTACAAGCTTTAACAAACATATTGCTTTGTAGATTGATGGGTAGGATCACCATGGGCTATACCCATATCCTTAATAGGGGCCTATTAATTAAGTCCAGGGACGACAAACTTGATTATGTTTTAATAAAAAAACTTGGATCTCCTCTCGCATTTGGTGCATCTAGTCCAACAGCTATTGATGAGAAATTCTTGAGCTTGACATGTGGGCAAATTGAAATCCATTACCTGAAAAATCCCTTCGAAACTTCAAACTTAGATGAAACACCGAAATCTACCAAGTCAAAACTAACATACATAGAAGTAAACACTTTCCAAAATACTCTCAAAATTTTACAAGCTTTAACAAACATACTACTTTGTAAATTTGGCCCAATTTCAGCATGTAAATGGGCCTCCCTAACACCCCGAATATCTAAAGATGATAACAAAGCATCAAATCCTTGCATTGTCCAAACACAAAACATGAAGTATTGTAAATAGCTCAACAATAAAAATATATTATACTAAATTTCAAAAACAAACATATAATCTTCCACACTTGTTCACATTTATACAGTTATTAAATTGTTTGTTACTGAAAGATCCATCTGTGAATCCTGTGATAAATGTAAGGAGGAATCGTAATGAGAATTTTTATATTAAGTTAAAATTTGCATTTGGAGCGCAGCTGTTACATCAATATACATCAAGAGGTTGCAAATACTAGCTGGTAGACTAAAACAAAAGAGATGTTCCAATCTATCAATGTCCCCAAAATTCTAGCCTATTACTCAGTCAAAACTAATTTACCTAGAAGCAAACACTTTCCAAAATACTCCCAAAATTTTACAAGCTTTAACAAACATATTGCTTTGTAGACTGATCGGTAGGATCACCATGGGCTATACCCATATCCTTAATATGGGATTTTTCATTAAGTCCAGGGACAACAAACTTGATAAAACTGACAGAGCTGATGGGTGAGGAAGGACTGTATTGACTTTGACCAAAAGAGAATTGCAATTCCTCCAATTGTTGATGCCGATTGGAGAGTTCATCCTTATATTTTTGGATTAGACTTTGGTGGTAAATAAGAACCCCAATGGTTGTTGTGATACTAATTAAATACCAATTGATTATGTTTTAATTGAAAAACTTGGATCTCCTCTCGCATTTGGTGCATCTAGTCGAGCAGCTATTGATGAGAAATTCCTGAGCTTGACATGTGGGCAAATTGAAATCCATTACCTGACAAATCCCTTTGAAACTTAAAACTTAGATGAAACACCAAAATATTCCAAGTCAAACATACTACTTTGTATACTGATGGGTAGGATTTCCATGGGCTATACCCATCTCCTTAACAAGAGCCTGTGTGTGAAGGTTAGGGACAAAAAACCTATTAAAATTGACAGAGCTATTGGATGAGGAAGGAACATATTGAATTTGACCAAAATAGAATTGCAATTCCTCCAGTTGTTGATGTAGAATAGAGAATTCATCCTCGGATCTTTGGTTTAGAATTCGATGGGAAATAAAGTTCATATGTCAAAACACAAAGTCAATGTGTTATTGTGTTTATCTCAGTATCACTTATTTCATGCAAGAAATTCCCTTGGGAGGGGATCAAACAACAGGGGATAATTTATTGCTATGTGTACTTTGTTATTGTTGCATCACAAAAATATTTTAAGAAATTGCAAGTTATGGGAGATTCTAAGTTTGTAGTCAACTCGGTTAAAACAATAAGGTGGATGTTGAGAATGTCTTCCTTCAACCCTTGCTTTAGGATATTAGAGAACCTCTTCAGTCCTTTCAATGGACCTCCTTCACACATGTGCTCAAGGAATTAAACATGAAGGTTTATGCCCTCTCGAATGAGGCTGTGGAGATGCCTATAGGGTCTTTTATATAAATTATGGATGGAGAAGAAGTGGATCAAATGGATTTCAAAGCTAAACCATGTGAGATACCTTGAAATGGGGACCAATAAAAAATACCAAGATTTCAGAACTCGAAAGTGCATACATATCTAGGAGATACATGCAGATCTGAGGTTGAAATTGATATATTAGAGTTTCAACTCATTTCGTTGGTTTCTCATTGTATAATCAATCAATGCAATCAGCCCAAGGACTATCAGTCAATGATTTCACTGTTTGAAGTGCTTTCCAAACAACATTTTTGCACCTGAATCCACTTCCAAATGCAATATACCAAATCTAATTTCCTTATTGCATACTTGCATAACAAATTGAGCTTTAAGACGTGTTTCCAAAGAGATGTAGATTCATCCTCGAAGCCTATACATGTATTGGCTTGAGATGAAAGTTCTAAAACTCATAGATCACTGCTCTTCCTCCAACATGAATACAAAAACGATCAAATGCAAGCTTAAAATCTAGAATATAGGGTTTTATATTCATATTGAAGACCTTTCTCCCAACAACGCTGGCAAAGAAAAGTAATTTCTCACTAACAGGGAGAAAAAGAGGTCCTAGAGTTATGATATTAGTCTTCAGCACTCCTCCTGCGTGGCTTGGACCTGCAAGATGAGAAATAAAGGCACGTAGACAGGCCATCTCATATAGACATGTTAGGACAATGAAATTTTATGGCAAACAACAGCGCAAGCCACACAGAGGTCATGATGTACGCAGGAGGCAGAGATTACATTGGCTAAAGACAGAGCTTTATTGTTTGTTTGGATGTATGCAGGAGGCAGATCTCTCATATACAAGTACCTTGATCTGATCAAGTCTTAGTATCTGATCCAGTCCTAGTAGTAGTGGAGTTGAGATCATCTAATCTTCCAGTCCTAGTAGTAGTGGAGTTCAACAATGAAAACGGTATCTGCAATCCAAGTTATCTCATCCCCGAACCCCTCCAGTTGAACAGCTCTGCCTTAGCTTTTTTTATAACATTTGTAGGCAGAGTCGATGGCCCTGCAGCGAAATTGAACACGCGACCTTCATCCTGCACTAGAGCTGAGAATCCTATTCGTGGGGTTGCAGAAGATGGTGCCACGGCTGTGCATGTGATAGACAGGGTTTTGCATGATGGGTCGTGGGTTTTTTCTCTAAGGTATAAGGATGGTGTGCATAGCTTGTTACCTGTGATTGAAGAACAGCATGGGCATGAAGGGTTATCAGTTTTTTATGTAGGATTATCAGTTTGACAGAAAGAGTTGATGAGTTCAGGATTCAAAAATGGGCATATCAGCTAATAAAATGCACCATAACCAAATTGGCAGAAGTAGAAAGTAACAAAACCACTGGGAAAAACAATAACCAAAGAAACCTAAAGGGCATTGCATTATCATTGGATAAACACAGAAACTAAACTTACCGCATCCTTCCTCCAAACTTGCGACAGTATGGCCGCATCCTTCCTCCAAACCTGCAATAGTATCGCTGCATCCTTCCTCAAAACCTGAGGCAGTATGGCCGCATCCTCCCTCCAAACCTGCAATAGTATGGTTGCATCCTTCCTGAAAACCCGAGGCAGTATGGCAGCATCCTCCCTCCTTCCATGGACAAACCATGCAATCGGAGAGAAATGAAAGAGGGAAATTAAAACTTTTGATATTTGAAAATTTTAGACATTTTGAAGAGGGAAATGAATTAAAACTTTTGATATTTGAAATTTTTTGACATTTTGAAATGAAATACGTGTGTTTTTTAAGGCCACTCAAATTCCATTAAATAAAATGTGTGAGACTTTTCTTGGGGTTAATAAGGGATTTAGGTAAATAAGTGGTATTGTTGATTATAAATAATTATTAATGAGGTTATATCTAAGAAATTTATTTAAATTATTAATTATATAAAATTGTTGAATTTTTATTTCATAAACTAGGGATTTTGGTTGATTTTTTAATCTACTTATGTGATATTAAAGATGAATTATGGTAACTTAAAAATAAGTTTTATGTGGTTAAAATGGAAGTAGTAATGTTATGGTATGAATGATTATTTTCAATGAAATTTTTGGTTTAGTAAGGATAACTCATCTATGGACATTTTCCATGATTTTAAGATGGAGTCAATATAGGAAAGGTGATACTTAAAGGGCTCCCACATTCTTTAGAAATTTTATATCTATTGGTTTATAAACATTAGAGTTGGAAAAATATCCTAAGCTCTAGAGCTAAGTTTGTTCCAACTTACTATATCTTGAACAACAAATTGTTGTTGACGTCAAGGACATGATAGAAATTTGGTGGGTTGTAAGGTAGTCTTATCATGAAATGAATGTAATGTAGTTACTAGGTAGGTAGGGGGAACCATTTTTGTGGAATTTGGCCATAAATGGGACATCTATCCATGCATATTTTTTTAAGAACAAATACACCTAGTGGATTATCATTGTACGGGAATCACTTTAGGATCTACGCTACTGTGCACGCAGTAACTAAAGGGATATTAGTGAAACCCACATAAGTATTATAGGTGCTTTTATATAAATAGGTGTTCTTGTGTTCTCATTGGTTAGTTATGGGCAAATGACAATAAAGTAAGAGAAGTTATAGGTGCTTTTATAGAAATAGGTGTTCTTGTGCTCTCATTGGTTAGGTATGGGAAAATGACAATAAAGTAAGAGAAGGATTTGACTACTGGACAATTAGAGGAATGATTCCACACAAAACCAAGCGTGGTGCTGGAGCACTTTCTAGGCTAAGGGATTTTGAAGGGGTTCCCCCACCATATCACCAGATGAAGAGAATAGTCATTCCAGATGCTCTGAAAGTGTTGAGGCTTCAGCTAGGTCACAAGTATTGTCTGCTAGCTAGGAAGGCTTTCCAAAGAAGTTGGCTGGCATCGCTATGACACTATTACAGAATTAGAAGGGAAGAGAAAGGCAAAGGCTTAGGTATCATATGAGAGAAGGAAGAAATTGGCAAAATTGAGATCAAAAGCAGTGGAGTTAGCCAAAAAGCAGCTTGCCCCAGAGATGGAGCTCTTAGCTTCAATAAAGTATTAGATAAGCTGCATGTTGTGCTCAATGAAGCAGTAAATTTTGAAAATGACAAGAAAATATTTCTGAAGATGAGGTTTTTTACTAGAAATTTATAACAACTCAGATAATTTTGGAGTATCAAAAAATGCGGAAAATGGATGATGAGTTTGGTTGGGGACCTAGGAAAATCCTAGGAAACTCTTTTTCTACCCAAAATTCCTCGTATAGATAATGAGCTTCAAGATCAAAATCCCATAGACATGAAGAGTGTCATACGCCTTGTTCAAAAATTAGTAAATGAAACTATGGATCTAAAAAAGAACTCTAGAGAAGATACCTCTATTTAAATAACTTACAAACCATATTGTAGAAAACAATTACTTCTTCAAAGCTAATTCGAATTTGGAGGCCTTAGGGAATTGGGGGTTAGGGGTTTGGGGATTTAGGTGCATTTAGGGGTTAGGGGTCAAATAATGAGTTAGTAGTTAAGGGATTAGGGATTGGGGGCTTAGGGGGCCCGACCCGAACGTGTTTGGGCGGGCGCACTCAACCGAAACGACCCGACTCGAACGGGTTTGGGCGGGCACCCTTGAGGGTTAGTGGTTAAGAGTTTAGAGGTTTAGGGTTTAGGGGTTAAATGGGTTAGGGGTTTAGAGGTTTATGGTTTAGGGGTTAAATGGGTTAGGGGTTAAGAGGTTTAGGGGGTTAAATGGTTTAGGGGTTAAGGGGTTATAAGTTTAGGATTTAATGGGTTAAATGGGTTAGGGGTTTAGGGGGTTAGGGGATTTAGCAGTTAAGAAGTTTAGGGGTTAGATGTTAGGGGCTAATGGGGTTAGGTTTTAGGGGGTTATATGGGTTAGTGGTCGGGAATTAGTGTTTAAGGGGTTAGGGTTAAGGGTTTAATGGTTTAGGGTTTAAGGGCTTAGGGGTTGAGGGTTTATAGGTTTAGGTTTTAGGGGGTTAAATGGGTTAGGGGTTTACTAGGGGTTTAGGGGGTTAAATGTAAAAATTTTGTAAGTATTTTTGCTTGTTGCCATGTCTTCTTTATTTATTAATTTATAGTATTTGTTAGCCATTTCTTTACATTTATTGATGAAAATGTCTATTGCAATGAAGCCAAATGTATGTTCAATCTCCAGTTTCAAACTCAGCCACAGTGTTGTCACACAATTTAAGTCCAGAGAATGGTCATCTGATGAAGTCTTAATAACCAAACTGTACCTCATGACTACTCCAGAAAATCTTAAGTTCGAGTGTCCCACATTCATGAGAAATTTGGTTCTTATACTCTTGCTCCACCTAACTGTGTCCTGGAAATACCCTTGTTTATTGCAAAAACATCCTAATGTTGTCAACCTTGTCCCTTAACAGACCAAGGAAACATATGTGACTGAGAGGAATGGAAAGCACTACAAATTTTAAGAGAGGGAGATAGTGACACAAAGATGGAAGGGGGGGCAGAAAGAAGGGTAGAGGGAGGGATATAGTGAGAGGATTGGAGGGTAGAGAGAGAGAGAGAGAGAGAGAGAGAGAGAGAGAGAGAGAGAGAGAGAGATCTGAGAGGGAGATTGGGGAAGAGAGAGGCCAGAGGTATATGGAGAGAAAGGGCTGAGAGATAATGAATCAGGCGCCCTCGAACAAAATGGCCTGACCCGAACACGATGGGTCGGGCGACCTCACACGGCGCGACACCGCACGCCCAACCGAACGATGCCACAAGGGAGAAAACAGAAAACGGGCCGCCCGAATGTGCACAAGGCACCCGGGCTATCACAACTTAGCAAAACTGATACGGGCACCCTTGAAGAAAACTGCTCGAACCGAACACGCTCAGGTATCATATGAGAGAAGGAAGCAATTGGAAAAATTGAAATCAAAATCAGTGGAGTTATAAGCTAAAAAGCAGCTTGCCCCAAAGATGGATAAGATAAAACTTGACAACATATTGGTTAATTTCCTTTACCCTTTATTGGTTGTTCAGAAGGAGTATGAATATTACACCACCGTTAATTATATCAAGGTAACCGGCCCCTAGCAGATCAAGGGCTACAAGTTGTAGTTTTCGTCTGAACATCAACATACCACAACCATGCTTACAACCAGAAGCCTTCTCACATTCATGATCTGATTATATAGTGAATTCGACAGAAGTAAGAAAACAATTACTTCTTCAAAGCTAATTCGAATTTGGAGGGCTCAAGGGATTGGGGGTTAGGGGTTAGGGGTTTAGAGGTTTAAAATGGTTTAGGGGGTTAAATGGGTTAGGGGTTAAGGGGTTATAGGTTTAGGGTTTAGGGGGTTAAATGGGTTAGGGGTTTAGAGGTTTATGGTTTAGGGGGTTAAATGGGTTAGGGGTTAAGGGGTTATAGGTTTAGGGTTTAGGGGGTTAAATGGGTTAGGGGTTTAGGGTTTAGCCATTACTTTACATTTATTGATGAAAATTTCTATTGCAATCAAATTACAAAATGTATGTTCAATCTCCATTTTCAAACTCAGCCACAATTTTGTCACACAATTTAAGTCCAGAGAATGGCCATCTGATGAAGTCTTAATAACCAGACTACACCTAATGACTACTCCAGAAAATCTTAAGTTTGAGTGTCCCACAATCATGAGAAATTTGGCTCTTATACTCTTGCTCCACCTGATTGTATCCTGGAAATACCCTTGTTTATTGCAAAAAAATCCTAATGTTGTCGACCTTGTCCCTTAACAGACCAAGGAAACATATGTGACAGAGAGGAGTGGAAAGCACTACAAAGTTGAAGAGAGTACAAAAGACTAAGATGCTTTAAAGGATAAGCTTGAATTAGAATGTAGCAGTGTTGAAACAACTAAAAGTTGTCCCAAACAAATAGTTGATAATGCGAAACCTTCTTTTGTACCAGTCAAGCAAGACTACATTCATGTGAGAGCAAGAAGAGGCCAAGCGACTGATAGGCATAGCTTGGAAGAATATAGGGTATGGTTCCCTCTTTTTGATGAAATATTTGATCTACATTTTGTCTATCGAAGATTAACCATTTTAACCTTGCCAACAAGGCGGAATTAACCCAATCGTAGGTCCCAATATGTCATGATATATATTAACTCTCTCTATATATGAGAAGGAATAATTATAAAGACATAGATTGATAGAGTTGGCGAGACAAGGGGAGTCACAAGGGAGAGATGGAGATAAACTAAAGGAGAGGGGAGAGAAGGAATGGATCAGCTGAGAGAGAGAGAGGGAGAGGAGTGAGAGAGGTAGAGAAGGGTAAGAGAGGGAGATAGTGACAACATAAGCAGCTTACCCCAGAGATGGATAAGATAAAACTTGACAACATATTGGTCAATTTCCTTGACCCTTTATTGGTTATTCAGAAGGAGTATGAATACACCAATATCGTTAATATCAAGGTAACCGGCCTCTAGCAAATCAAGTGGTTAAGGGGTCTAGGGGTTAGATGTTTGGGGTTTAGGGGGTTAATTAATCATGGGTTAGGGTTAATACATGCACGCGCTCGACCGAACGATGCCACAAGGGAGAAAACGGCAAATGGGTCGCCCGAACGTGCATAAGGCACTAGGGTGGTCACAACTTAGCAAAATTGATACGAGCGCCCTCGAATGAAATGGCTTGAACCGAATGCGCCCGGTCGGGCGACCTCACACGGTGCGACACGACGCATCCGAATGAACGATGCCACAAGGGAGAAAACGGAAAACGGGCCGCTCGAACATGCACAAGGCACCTGGGTGGTCAAAACTTAGCAAAACTGATACAGGCGCCCTCGAACAAAACGGCCCGAACTGAACGCGCCTGTTCGGGCAACCTCGCATGGTGCGACACGGTGTGCCCGACTGAATGATACCACAAGGGAGAAAATAGAAAATAGGCTACTCGAACTTGCACAAGGCACCTAGGCGGTCACAACTTAGCAAAACTGATACGGGCACCCTCGAACGAAACGACCCGACCCGAACGCACCCGGTCAGGCTACCTCACATAGCACGACACGACGCACCTGACCAAACGAATATGCCACAAGGGAGAAAACAGAAAATGGGTCACCCGAACGTGCACACGGCACTTGGGCGGTCACAACTTAGCAAAACTGATACGGGCGCCCTTGAATGAAACGACCTGACCCATACGCGCTCGGTCGGGTTACCTCACACGGTGCGACACGATGCGCCCGACTGAACAATGCCACAAAGGAGAAAACAACAAATGGGCCACCCGAACGTGCACAAGGCACCCGGGCGGTCACAACTTAGTAAATCTGATACGGGTGCCCTCGAATAAAACAACCTGAACTGAACACACCTGGTAGGGCGACCTCGCATGGCGCGACACGACGCTCCCAACCGAACGATGCCACAAGGGAGAAAACGGAAAATGGGCCTCTCGAACTTGCACAAGCCGCCTTGGTGGTCACAACTTAGCAAAACTGATACGGGTGCCCTCGAACGAAACGACCCGACCCGAACGCACCTAGTCAGGCGACCTCACATGGTGCGACACAACGCGCCTGACCGAACGAATATGCCACAAGGGAGCAAACAGAAAACAAGCCGCCCAAATGTGCATAAGGCACCCAGGCAATCAAAACTTAACAAAACTTATATGGGCACCCTCGAACAAAATGGCCCGACCCGAACGTGCCCGGTCTGGCCATCTCACATGGCGCGACACAGCGCGCCCAACCGAACGATGCCATAAGGGAGAAAATGACAAACGCACCACCCGAACGATGCCATAAGGGAGAAAATGAAAAACGCGCCACCCGAACATGCACAAGGCACTCGGGTGGTCACAACTTAGAAAAACTGATACGGGCACCCTCGAATGAAACGGCTCGAACCGAACGCGCCCGACCGAATGATGCCACCAAGGAGAAAAAGACAAATGGGATGCCTGAACGTGCACAAGGCACCCGGGAGTCACAAGTTAGTAAAACTGATACGGGCGCCCTCGAACAAAATGGCCCGAACAGAACGCGCCCGGTCAGGTGACCTCGCACGGCGCGACATGGTGCGCCTGACAGAACGATGCCACAAGGGATCAAACGGAAAACGGGCCGTTCGAACGTGCACAAGGCACCTGGGCGGTCAAAACTTAGTAAAACTGACACGGGAGCCCTCGAACGAAACGACCCGACCCGAACGCATGTGGTCGGGCGACCTCACACAGTGCGACATGACATGCCTGACCGAACGAATATGCCACAAGGGAGAAAATAGTAAACGGGCCGCCTGAACATGCACAAGGCACCCGGGCAGTCACAACTTAGCAAAAATGATACAGGTGCCCTCGAACAAAACGGCCCGACCCGAATGCGCCTGGTCGGGTGACCTCACATGGCGCGACACGGCGCGCCCGACCGAACAATGCCATAAGGGAGAAAATGGCAAACGGGCCGCCCGAACATGCACACGGCACTTGGGCAGTCACAACTTAGCAAAACAGAAACGGGCGCCCTCGAATGAAACGACATGACTCGAACGCGCCCAGTCGGGCGACCTCGCACAACGCGACACGATGCGCCCGACTAAACGATGCCACAAGGGAGCAAACAGAAAATGGGCTGCCCGAATGTGCACAAGGCACTGTGGCGGTCACAACCTAGCAAAACTGATACAAGCACCCTTGAAAGAAATGGCCCGAACTGAACGTGCCCAGTTGGGCGACCTCACATGGCGGGACACCGCGCGCCTGACCAAACGAATATGCCACAAGGGAGCAAATAGAAAACGGTCTGCCCAAACATGCATAAGGCACCTAAGCGGTCACAACTTAGCAAAACTGATACGGGAACCCTCGAATAAAATGGCCCGACCCGAATGCACCCAGTCGGGCCACCTCACATGGCGCGACACGTCGCGCCCAACCGAACGATGCCACAATGGAACAAATGGAAAACGAGCTACCCAAACGTGCACAAGGCACTCGGGCAGTCACAACTTAGCAAAACTGATACGGGTGCCCTCAAACGAAACGACCCGAACCGAACACGCCTAGTCGGGCGACCTCGCACGGTGTGACACGGCGCGCCCGACCGAACGATGTCACAAGGGAGTAGATGGAAAACGAGATGCCTGAACATGCACAAGGCACCAGGGCGGTCACAAGTTAGCAAAACTAATACGGGCGTCCTCGAACAAAATGGCCCGAACCAAACGTGCCCGGTTGGGCGACCTCGCACGGTGCGACACGACACGCCCGAACGTGCACAAGGCACTTGGGCGGTCACAACTTAGAAAAACTGATACGGGAGCCCTCGAACGAAACGGCCCGACCCGAATGCACTCGGTCGGGCGACCTCACACGGCGTGACACGACGTGCCTGACCGAACGAATATGCCACAAGGGAGTAAACAACAAACGGTCCACCCGAACGTGCACAAGGCACCCGGGCGGTTACAACTTAGCAAAACTGATATAGGTGCCCTCGAACAAAACGGCCTGACCCGAACGCGCCTGGTCGGGCGGCCTCACATGGCGCGACATGGTGCGCCCGACCAAACGATGCCACAAGGGAGCAAATGGAAAACAGGCCACCCGAACATGCACACAGCACTTGGGCGGTCACAACTTAGCAAAACTGATACGGGTGCCCTTGAATGAAACGACCTGACCCGTACGCGCCCGGTCGGGCGACCTTGCACGACGTGACACGATCCGCTCGACCGAACGATGCCAAAATGGAGCAAACAGCAAATGGGCTGCTCGAACGTGCACAAGGCACCTTGGCAGTCACAACCTAGCAAAACTGATACAGGCGCCCTTGAAAGAAATGACCCGAACTGAACGCGCCTAGTCGGGCGACCTCGCATGGCGCAACACGATGCGCTTGACCGAACGATGCCACAAGGGATCAAACGGAAAACGGGCCGCCCGAACGTGCACAAGGCACCTGGGCAGTCACAACTTAGCAAAACTGATACGGGTGCCCTCGAACAAAATGGCCCGACCCGAACACGCCCAGTCGGGCCACCTCACCTGGCGCGACATGGCGCACCCGACCGAACGATGCCACAAGGGAGAAAATGGAAAACGGACCGCCCAAACATGCACAAGGCACTCAGGTGGTCACAACTTAGCAAAACTGATACGGACGCCCTCGAACGAAATGGCCCGAACCGAATGCGCCTGGTCAGGCGACCTCGCACGGTGCGACACAACGTGCCTGACCAAATGATGCCACAAGGGAGAAAATGACAAACGGGCTACCCGAACATGCACAAGGCACCCGGGTGGTCACAAGTTAGCAAAACTGATACGGGCGCCCTCAAACAAAACGACCCGAACCGAACACGCCCGGTTGGGCGACCTCGCACGGCACGAGACGGTGTGCTCGACCAAACGATGCCACAAGGGAGCAAATGGAAAATGGGCCACTCAAATGTGCACAAGGCACTCGGGTGGTCACAACTTAGCAAAACTAATATGGGAGCCCTCAAACGAAACGGCCCTACCCGAATGCGCTCAGTCGGGCGACCTCACACGGCGCGACACGACGCGCCTAACCAAACGAATATGCCACAAGGGAGAAAATAGCAAATGGGCCACCCGAACGTGCACAAGGCACCTGGGCGGTCACAACTTAGCAAAACTGATAAAGGTGCCCTCGAACAAAACAACCAGACCTGAACGCGCCTAGTCGGGCGACCTCACCTGGCGCGACATGGCGCACCCGACCGAACGATGCCACAAGGGAGAAAATGGAAAATAGGCCGCCTGAACGTGCACACAGCGCTCGGGTGGTCACAACTTAGCAAAACTGATACGGGTGCCCTCGAATGAAACGACCTGACCCGAACGCGCTTGGTCGGACAAACTCGCACGGAACGACATGATGCGCCCGACCGAATGATGCCACAAGGGAGAAAACAGCAAACGGGCCGCCCGAACGTGCACAAGGCACCCTGGTGGTCACAACCTAGCAAAACTGATACGGGCGCCCTTGAAAGAAATGGCCCGAACCGAACGCGTCCGGTCAGGCGACCTCACACGGTGCGACACCGCGCGCCCGACCGAACGATGCCACAAGGGAGCAATAGGAAAACCGGCCGCTTGAATGTGCATAAGGCACCCGGGTGGTCACAACTTAGCAAAATTGATATGGGCGCCCTCGAACTAAATGGCCCGACCTGAACGCGCCCGGTTGGGCGACCTCACATGGCGCGACACGATGCGCCTGACTGAACGAATATGCCACAAGGGAGCAAACGGAAAACGGCCCTATGGTGTATGAATGCGGGTGAAGCCACCCGATGGTGTATGAATGTGAGTGTTTTGTGGTCGGTAGGCCTAGATGATTCACAACCTCTGCTGAAATGAGGTTCTTTTGGCTCTTGTTTTCGACAATGAACTGCAGCGGAGAACCCTTCACCCACATCTATGAGTGGAAGAGGCGATCCTCCTCCTCTGGATCTTCGGGCTCATCCTTATGGATCTTGGTGGTGGTAACAGTGGCACTGGGCTCTGCATCAATCATATGCTTCCCTTTGTCATTCCCCTTATCAGGTTCTGACTTAGAATCAGAGCATGCATCTTGTTAGCACTCATTTTTTCACCCTCGAAAGTTGTCTTTCATGATCATTTTTTGGCTATGATTCCTTATCCCTTCACTATATTCACCATTTTCCGTTGTTATCATATACCTCGATTTTTCTAAAAAGCCATAAGTTACCCCAATCTGGCCATTTGCATGCTAAAATATATGAAATCCTATTTTTCCTAAACTACCTCAATGATTGTCCTATCTATTTCCCTCTTTTGCCATTTTTGTAAAAAATCTCAAAATGCCCTAATCCTATTGTATTCTAGCTTATTTTATTGGGCAAATAAAAAAGTGTATATCAGTTCTATATTTAATATAAAATTGTTTGTATTCTAGCTTATTTTATTGGGAAAATAAAAAAGTGTATATCAATTTTATATTTAATATAAAATTGTTTATATTTTTAATAAAATTGTGGGCTTTTTACAAATTGTTTATATTTTTAATACAATTGTGGGTTTTTTACTCCGTCGAGCCCCTGGCTCAGCCCAAGCACCTACACTAATCACCACAGGACTGAGGCCGAGAACCACAAGCTAAACCATAACCAAATCCAAGCCATGGGGGGAGGGGCCAAACGCATGCGCTGAGTCCCAATTGATTGTATGAGTGTGCATAGCCTTCAGCTCATAGTCGAAAAATGTAAAACCTCAACACGTATATAAACACCAATATCTCTTATATGCTCAGTGAATGTGGGATTATCCCATCGAACACCTTTTCCACCAACCATCGCAAGAGCGACACTTTGCCACCAACTGTCACAAGAACGACACTTTGCCACCAACCGTCGCAAGAGCAACACTTTTCCACCAACCGTCGCAAGAGCGACACTTTGCCTCTAAACGTCACAATAGCGACACCTTCCTCTAAACATCACAATAGCGACACCTTTTCTATGTAACGTCGCAAGAGCGACACTTTGCCATCAACCGTCGCAAGAGCGACACTTTGCCTCTAAACGTCGCAATAGCGACACCTTCCTCCAAACGTTGCAATAGCGACACCTTGTCTCTGTAACGTCGCAATAGTGACACGTTTCCCCAAACCGTCGCAATAACGACACCTTCCTCGAAACGTCGCAATTGTGACACCTTGTCTTAGTGTCACAATAACGACATATTTCAACAATCCATCGCAATTACGATGCTTTTTTGAAAACGTCGCAAGACCGACACTTACCTCTAAGTGTCACAATACTGACACTTATCTCCAAACGTCGGTATAGCGACACTTTGTGGCGGGATTTGAAAAATTGATAAAAATTGGGAAAATTTCTGACATTTCGTCAAAAGTGTCGGAATTTCCGCCAAATGTACTAGTGCATCATTGAATGTTTTCAAACAGGTGCTAACATACAAAGAAGAACCATCAGAAGAATTGATTAACATTGGGTTAAATATGGGTTGTCAATATATGTTGCCATATCATAAATTAATTGTGGAATTTGTAAGCATCTACCTTGTTTTACTTATCTCCTTCCATAATTAATAGAAAAAAAAAATTATATTAAAACTATGATTTGTTATGGGGTATAAAACTTGCAGGAAAAAAAGTATGGAAATGCGCCAACAAATGAATTATTGAAGGATGGCATGAAATTTGGTTTTGAAAGAATGTGTAGAGTTCACAAGTGAATTCTTGCTATGGTACATTTCTTTTCGATTTACATTGATTTATATTATATAATATTGCAACTTTCATTATTCTCACCAATGTATATACACTCATTACACTTTATTTTTTATCTTTGTAGATGGAACTTGAAGAAGAAAACAATCAACACAATGAAAATAGCATTCCTCCAAATAACCCAAGCCATGGAAGTAGTTCGAGCAATGACAGCAGTTCCAGCGAAGAATGATGATCAATATGTTTCGATATCAAAGCAAGGCATTGTATTTTTTGAAATATTTGTCTGGGAAATCGGAATTTTTTTTAATGTAATGGAAATAGTGTCCCAATTGAAATACAAAGGGATATCAATAACTGTCCCATTTTGTAAGATAAAGAGTGTCTTATATATATATATATATATATATATATATATATATATATATATATATATATTACGTTTTAATTTATTCTATTGCACTCTCCATTGTCGCTATGAAATGCTACACCACTGATTAAATATATGGATGATTAAATATTATAATGAAGAGATGCAAAATCGAATGATATGATATAAAAAATTCATCCAAACATCACATTCAAATGAACTAATAAAAATTTAATTCATATGAATATTGTTATAAGATATGTGTCGACTTTTGATGAATAATGAATTTAAAAAACTCATAATAATTGCACTGTCACAGGTCGATGTTTCTAAAAAATAGAAAATGAACACCAGTACGTGTTAGTTGCCACGCACCAGTGTGTTTGTATGATACTGCGCACCGGTGTGTTTCTACGACCTATGGGCACCGCACCAAATACTAATACCGATTAGAATGCCTAGTGTCCTTTATCGACGACTACCACCCGGGAGGGCGGATAAGCATTGCATGCACCAGTATGGTTTTCCTTTAACGCGTCGGTGCATTTTTATAACTTAATGGACTGGTGCGTTTTAACACC
Source organism: Pinus albicaulis (assembly GCA_034641835.2). Taxonomy (NCBI): domain Eukaryota; kingdom Viridiplantae; phylum Streptophyta; class Pinopsida; order Pinales; family Pinaceae; genus Pinus; species Pinus albicaulis. The sequence continues at coordinate 770,289,339 of CM076571.1, read as the reverse complement.
TAAACAGCCATGTGCGCTTTTACACCTTAATGGCGTCGACACATGCACCTTCTATCAACCCAGTGCATCTTTGTGGGTGACACACACCGGTACGTTACTAAATGCCCCGGGAATTCAAAAATTTGTTTTCCATCCTGGTTCTTGGTGTATTTATAGTATCGTTTTGTACATGGTAAAATGCATCAGTGCGTTCACACATGATGCACACACCGATTAAAAAAACATCCGTAAAAACCTCTAGCCGCCTAGTTTTTTTTAGTTCTGTTGAAGTTCCGTTAGAAGCTCCGTCGAAACCTTTTTTACCAAAAACGGATGTTGTATAAAATGTTTTTGTGACAATTTTGGTCAATTTTATAACACTAAAAACCTCCTTTATAACCTCTGCTAGAGGGACTTTTCCTTGTAGTGTTTAGTACTGCATAAGAATAAATATAGTTTATATGACTCTAAAACAATGGGAAATTTTTGCACTAGGGCTACAACCATGTCTAGTAGGGTGGTACAAAACCCTTATACAAGGACTATAACACCAATATATTAGTACAATTGACATTAATTTTTCATGTTGATGTTATAGTATGTTTATAGGTGAAACAAAATGCCCTCTATGCATACAACATACAAATACACTATATATTATTTTCGGCCATAATCACATATCTATCATCTATGGATTCATATTTAACTCATCTTCGAGTCACATAAGGCTTCATTGTCACACCCTTCCCCTTCTACCGATAAGATAGATTCAAAAGCACCACAAAAAATACATTCAAATGAATACCTAAATTATTAGAGAGCCATACATTTTTTAAACATTCTATACATATATTAATATTGCAACCATGAAAATCATATTATCTCAAATATAAAACATGCTATATAGAATTTCATAATAGACTTATAACAAGTAATATTGTAATACATGACAATACTGCCTTATAACATTCACATATATCCCAATACATAAATTCCATACTACTTTGGGTCAATAAAATTTATCCATATCCAATCATTATAAATCTTATAAAACAATAGATATATATATAATTGAAATTCGAAAAATAAAATGATATTTTCTTCACAAAGTATCCACAGCTGCTTCCGGTCTACAACCCTATATTTATAAAACTAAAAAGTTTATAATTGAACTTGAAAACTCAAATGGTAATTGAATTGAAATATATTGGAAAAAAAAGCATACAACTACTTTCAATTTACACCCCTAAATTTATTTATAAATAAAAACACCATCAACACAATCTACATCCCTAAATTTATTCACATAATTCTTATTAAAAGTAAAACACCTAGGGGAGGGATGCCATTACTTGGGCGCCCTCCATTTCACACAGGCAAACCACATGGTTAGCATCGAGAAAACGGTACAACATGTGCCACCTGGCTTCTGCCACCTGTTGCGGTTGGTAAGGTTCTTAAATTTCAGATTTTGCGGTACGATTAGGGTTTTCATTCCATTGATTACCGCCATGGGTCACAAACACAACGCATTATTGTTCGGTCCTGTTGTGTGGGCAGTGACCTCCACCAGTCTCTCATTTGTGAGGTATCAGTGCTTGTGCACTTGGTCCGCCTATGCGAAGCTGTTCAGGATTTTATGTTGTTTTCTTGCGATTTGGTATTGTTCATCCCTGCGTGGCTTTGTGGACCTATTATTTTGGTTCAACTATTCTTCTTTGGTCTTAAACTATTCTTGGTTGCGTGGCTTCATGGACCTATTCATCCGATGTTTTTCTTTGCAGGAGTTTTTAAATGTTCACGGTTGCTTGAATCTTGTTTTCGAAAGAGCTAGTGGGATTTTCAAGTTGGTTCAGTGGTTGACATGGAGGTTTCGAGGTCCATTCAAGTAATTTTGCAATTGCTTTGTGTTTTTTTTCATTTTCCTTGTTTTTTGTGGTGGGTTTTTTCTCATTTGTGTTTGTTGCAGTGCTTGTTGCAGGTAATGGCAAATTCTGGCAAGGTTTGGTGAGGTCTGGCATTTGCGGCTCTCCATCTAGCTTCTGCATCTCCCAGGTAGGAATTCTATTCCTACGAGCCAAATTTTGTGTGTTTTTAACACTTAATTTCAGTGTTGGAATATTTGGCTCTCTGGTTGTGGTTTTATCGACTTTTGTGTTTTTTAACACTTAAATGTGGGGTTTTAGAATAGGGTTTTATAATATTTGACATTTTAGCAATTTTATCTGCAATTTATCTTTCTCATATTTTCTGCAATAATTATTGGCTTCCAATGTGTAAATTGGTATGTGTTTTTATAGTTTTAAGAATGAGTGATGTGTTTTTATAGTTTTAAGTATAGGTGCAGTGGTAGTTGATCCCTTCTTGAAGGATTTCCCACTCTCTGGTAGACATAACAACTCATTTCATTCTCTTTGGCTACTTTGAATATTATTGGTCACCACAGTCCCGCTTAAATCATTTTATGGCCAGTCACTTTTCCATCATAGTGACCTCTTGTGACCCCATTGTGGCATTCCCAAAGTATTCATGATGTTCATTAGAGAGAAGGAAATGTAAGATTATGCCATTTTTGCATAGTTTGTCTAATTTTCCCACAATCAACTGGTAATCTATTACTCTAGACAATAGTTTTTTATTTTGCACAGTCGTAAAGACATGCGGTGATGTGTATGTAGTTAGGAAGATTTTTAGGTCTTCCTGGTAGTTGGGTAAAATTTCCAACCTAAAGAGATAATAATTTGACAGTTGATCATCTACTGATCCTTCAAATTCTCTTGATCTTCTTCTGAAAGATGATCTAGGCCAACGTTGTGCTTTCGTAACTTGAAAACTACTTAAAAAATTCATTCTTGGAATAATAGTAGCCAAAGGTAGATGCAACCTTCCAACATAGGTTTGTTTACTGAACCTCAAGGGTCAATCTTTTATAGAGCTAGTTTTCTTTTATCTTGATGGTATTTTTGTCAAAATTCCACACTCCATCCTTCATGCATGATAAGTATAGAGAATGAAACCTGCCATTATGGTTCACCTGAAATTAGTCTATTATATATTGATCCTTCAAATGGTTCAACTGATAATGTATGTGGAGCAAGGTGAGCATGATCCAAAAGCGAGTCTCTTCAATATCTCTACAAACTTGGATTATGGTCTGCTCAAGGGTATTAGCTTGGTTATGATGGATTCTACAACAAAAAGATTAGATTAGAGAAGGGATATTAAAAAGTTTCTATTTGTACTTCCTCAGAATGCAAAAATATTTCCATCCCAGGTTTTGCTTGTATATGGTCCTTGTTTGGTGGTTGCAAATAAAAAAATAAAAATTGGTGTTAAAAATTCCTTCGCCACCTACACAAATCTTGTTATTATTATGAGTGTGAATGTGGATTGGTGTTTCAAATTTTCTCTGCATATTGGCATTTTCCTTCACTATAAGTCTTCTAACCCTCATACTCCTAGCCTTATTCATCTTGTTCTCTTGTTACTATCAATTTCTGGGTGATATCATGTTGATGATTGATTCTGAGAGTTATGTTGTAGAGATGATGATATTGTCATTTGTATTAATTGAGTTTATTGTAGGGTTATGTATTGGCATTTTTTATGCTGACATTATTTGTTTTTCAAAGAAGTTATGGCAAAGTGTCACATGTAGCAGAGAGCTATATACATACACTGCATTTTATGTTGAACATATTTGTTGAATGTGTGAGTGAGTGTTGTCTTGACTCTTGGCTATTGTATTGAGACTAAAGAGGGATAATTTATTCTGAGATTTGTGTTGTAGAGATGATGATATTGTGATTTGTATTAACTAAGTTTATGTGTTTAGGAAAATCTAAGTACATACAGTATCAATTGCATAACTGATTGCAACCAATGAATCAATTCAACATGTCCCATTTGTATTAAAATAACTGCATCCAAAATTATCAGGAAATTTTGTACACTTCTAATCCGCTACAATTGTTGCACGATAGTGTCCCTAAACATATTATAGTAGAAATTAACATTTTAGGGCCCCAAAAAGGAATTTTTGATCCCACTATCTTACGAGTCATTCTTTGGGAGTGCGTGGTCAAGACTTAACATGGACACCAAATTTCATTAAGAAAATAAACTAAAATACCCTATGGTAGATTAAATTCATAATGTGTTGTTCACATGGTGATATCCTAATGACCTTCATACTAGTCAGATGGATTACCCAGCAAGTACAAACAGTAACTCTCTATTATTTTGATATTCCAGTAGGATCAGGGTAGGTAAACACCTCTTAGTTGGGGTTGTGTTGGGGGTCTAGCCTCAGGAGTGATAATGTGAACTCTTGTTAATGACATTTTCTACATAGTGGATAACAGAAAGTCCAACTAGGTTGGAAGGGAGAATCCCAACCATAAATTGATGCATATTTAGTTTGATTTTGGAGCTGATTATTTGCTTATTAGATACCCATGTTCTCACTGTAGGTTGCTAGGTCTGAACCAATGGTTTATGAGAACTCCATAACATGGCTATGTATTAATTTTTTATTAGAACTCTATATTGCAGTTTTAAGATTAAAAAAAAAAGTCCAAACATATAAAAATTTAGAAAATCTTCATAAACTAACAGAACTAACAACATTCTCATGAAATTTTGTCATAATGTTCCATTATAATAGACTATAGATGTTCCTTCTAAGATCGATTTTGGTTACAATTTTGCATACAGTATGGAATAAATCAACCTTCATGTGACAAGAAAAATAGACAGTCCATGCAAAAATCCACATCATAATGTGGTTACAATAAAAAATATATAACACCCTTTTTCTTTATGGCCTTGAGAATCTTTAGTGCCAAACCCTGAGTTGCCTGATTGAGCCAAGTATGTTGGCCTTCCTAAGAAGTGTTGATTAGGTTGTGGTTGATTGCTGCCATATAATTGATACCAATTTTTCCCTTCCAACAATGGAGGAATTAAGTACCCATACCTCACACTTGTGCTAAGTGGAGGTATGTGATGAGCATACATTGAATTCACACCTCCTATGGTAGGAATAAGGAAAGTGGGTAAACCCCCATTTTGATAATAAGGCACTTGAATGTTTATGAGGTCTTGGAATAATGGTGTATTATTAGCAATATTGTCCAATGTGTTGGAAATTTCCCTGGTTTCATCAATTGTGCTTGCATTTATGTCAACAATATTAGTCATCCCTTGTTCCTTTTCAAGCATTTGTTTAACCTTTCTTGCTTCCTTTTCATGTCTTCCCATTTGTTTTAGTTTCTCCTTCACTTACCTTGCTCTCTCTCTTTTAAGCCTTTCATCTGCTCGACGTTGTGCTGCAACAGTCCTTGATGCCTTCTTCTCGTTGGCTAGATCCTTTCTTTTTCTGTTTTAGTTCCTGAATTTCAACTTTTTTCTTTTTAGACTCAACTAAGAGTTTTATATATTCTTTTGAGGTGAGTAATAGTGAACTTCGGCCCAAACGAATACTATCGAGAGTTCCTTGCTTCTTTTTCATTGACACTCTTTCTACTGGTAGATTTAGGAACCGCCCAGGTAACTTCTCCACCCCCCACCTGCATGTCATTGATTGGCGCTGGCCTTTCAGTATCCGTGACAATATATTGAACTATAATTTTATTTTCATCTGATGCCTCATTATGTGTTTCATCTTATTCCATTGATCTATTTTCCACAAAAAAATGAACAATTTCACTGTTCAATTCAGTTGGTTGTGAAGGCATGTTCATGCTTTATTCATTGGTTCTTGATACATTGTGTTCATTCAAATTAATCATGGCTTATGCGAGCCATGATTGTGGATTTACTTGGCTTGGCAATGTCAATTGGTCATTTTCAATGTCATTAATAATATCAACAATTTCATTTTCAACTACATATGCATTAACAATATCAACAAATTTCATTTTCAACTACATCTGCATTGTCAACTACATTATTAGGGAAATTTTGAGGTCTAAAATGGGCCTCCTAAGGAAATTATAAAATAATAATGGAAATAATAAAATAATATTTGATGACATCATTAAATTTAGAGGGAAACAAGAAAAAAACTACTTTTTCAACTCGTATTTTCAACTTATCTCTCAAAGTTATTTCTCAAATTCCGAGTGGGAGTACTCGTTGGATGAAAAATTCAATTCCTCGTCCAAGGAGTACCCATGTTGCATACTTTCGATGGACCCTGCTACACGAAAAAATGAGAAATACATGAAAAATGTGATTGCAATCACGTTTTTCATGTATTTCTCATTTTTCGTGTAGCAGTGTCCATCGAAAGTATGCAACATGGGTACTCCTTGGAAGAGGAATTAAATTTTGCATCCAACGAGTACTCTCGCTCGGAATTTGAGTAAACAATTTGGAAGATAAGTTGAAAATGCGACTTGAAAAAATAGTTTTATTATTTTATTATTTTTTAATATTTTTACTCTTTTACTTAAAAAATGGTGAATCAACCCCCATGGTTGACATCATCATCTTGAATCCTATTGGTTCTTATAAAATTTTATTTTGGTTGTACATTTTTCTTCGGAGGCCCATTTTAGACCTCAAAATTCCCCTAATGGTTCAACAATTTCATTAAAAATATCAACAACAAAAGTTCTATGTGATTGAGTTGGTAGAACAACCTCCATGTTGTTATCAATTTTTTCATGAATATAATGTGTTTCACATACCTGCTCATTATCATCAGCATATAATTTTCCTTGAGAGAGGGAAATTATATTACCAACTGCAACCACATTAGCATGTTTATGTACTTCTTCTTTTACTTCAACATCTATTTGGACATGCCCTTCTTCCTGACCATCCACATGAAACGCTTGGCTACAACCAGTATCATGCATAAGAGCATCATAATTTAGTGGCCAGATTCCTATCCTCCTAAAGCCAACATTGATATTTGATGGTGTCAGAGCCCTTTTAAAATCTTTACATGCAAGCTCTGCTAGCTCGAACCTTTTCACCTCAACCCCTGGATTCTTTGCCATCCATGCAGCATGCTTTGACCTGAAATTATTCTTGAAAGGGAAAAACACACTAACATCAAGGGGTTGCAATCTGTGAGTGGTATGAGCGGGAAATGTGAAAAGGTCAATGCCCAAATTTTTTGCTTCCTCAATTTTTTTTACAGCCATGTGGCTTCCATGTCCATCTAATATCAATAGGTCTCTTTTATTAGGTGAGACACCACCTGGTACAGATGCAACAAAGTGGCAAAGCCAATTTAAAAAAAATTCTTTAGTCATCCATGCATGTACTTGGTTCACAATTTTGAATATAGTTTTTCAACTAATTTTTACCTTTGAATAGGTAAAATCTTAGGATTGAAGCACCAATTGTATTGACACAACATAAAATGGTTATCCACTCCCTGCTCTTAGGCAAAATCTTTGGCACGTTTCGGCTCCCTCTCTTGGAAATTACCCGGATGTCACAATTCCTTCCCACTTGTAAACCTGTTTCATCATAGTTCCATATATGGTTTTCACCATAAGAATTTTTATCGTATGCACTAGAAAGAGTATCATATAACTTACATACAATTGCAGGGCACAAATTTAATGCTCTATCTCTGTCAAAGCCCTCAGTTGTACGCAATACAAGGTATAGATGATTTTTTAAACCCAAACTGCCATTATTTACCAGGAAACCCATCTTTGAATGGGTTTTGCCTCACTTGACAAATTTGAGAAACTATGGATTTGAGTTGTATCAACTCTAGCCCATGTCCCAATTGGGTAATTTCTTTACACCACTCAACCACCTCGGCCTCCTCCTCTTCAGTCGTAACTATAAGAGGCCCTCTACATTTGGTATGAGTGAGCCCATTTATCCAATAATGTATTGATGAGGGAGGAATATTATGTTTATTTACAGATGCTCAAACTGAATATCCTTTAAACTCTATGTCGTCAATTGCAGCTAACATTTCTTCTTTTTTCCAACCTCTTATAGCTTTGATATTTTTAGTTGAACTTGCCCCTTCTACTGTGGTTGATCGTGGCTTTGTGAGTGATGCTGCGGCAAAATTAGCTTCAGCCACATGTTCATCCTCAACAACATTGCTTCGAGCATTGTTGACATTCACATCACCTGTCCTTTCCTCATCTGATGAAGTGCATCGCAATTGGGCACCCCTGGTCATTATTCTTCCACTTCTCCTTGTACGAGCTACATAAATAACTCTTGCCATAGATGAAACTACATGTAGAATTATTGCATGCATTTAGTTAAGAATAATTGAAAAGTATGCTTTCATACAAGCCAAACATATCTTTGCTTTATTACAGGAATTATCATCATGTATGTTAGTAGCAACTCAAGAGATTTTCATACATATGGATTTTTTACTGTATCCTTAAAAAAAAAACTACAGATGGAATTAGTGTATGTCTTCAAATGTATCATTGATTATTGTTTTGATAACTTGTTTTTCCACTTAAAATACAATGACTGTTTTGATAACTTATTTATAAAAACTAGTATTATTTCCTCCTTTGGTCTATACATATTCTTTATAAAAGCTAGTATTGTTTCCTCCTTTGGTCTATACAAGGGATTCCTTGAAGACTTGATTGAAACAAATTACATCAGAATGGCTATTTTCCCTATTAAAAAAGGCTACTAAGATTTGGGTCAATCTGGATACGTAATATATTAAACAAGGATACTCATATTTGGGTCATTCTGGATACATAATATATTAAACAAGGATACTCATATTTGGGTCAATATGGATACAGAATAAATCTAGACGCAATATTTTTCATAGAGAGATTTCTTTCAGCAGGTCTTTCTTGATTTGTCTTCAAGGGATTAAAGATCTTGCATGAGTAACATATTGCTACAAGGATTGGATTCCTACGTTTGGATTGGGAAGACATGGTAATTTTTATTTCTTGAGACATGTCAACAAAACCCATTTTTCTCTTGAACACCTTCAACGCAGAAGGGGCTAGATAATGGTCACTAGTTCCATGAGATCATTTCTCCCCTTCCCATTTATAACAGATTACAGTGTATGACTCTCATCATCTCTTCATCCTTTTCCATATATAAAATCCTATAATAATAATAATACAAAGCATGATTTTATTATAGCCTCTTGTTTACAGGAAGCCAAAGGAGCACTATTGAACTTCTTCAAGATACCTAGGGTTGAGCTTATCAGTAAATCTATAATTGTTACTATTGTGTCTCCTGCTTTTATACAGCCTTAATTAACATCCATAGAATGGTCGGTAAGAGCAATAGTACACCACTAATCTCTAATGTCTCTTAAAAATTAGTCTCATGTTTTATAGTGCTTTGGAAAGATAGGAATTTATGGACCAATAAAAGGTCTTACGTCCGAACATATATGAAGGTATTGAGAGGTCTTACTTAGGCACAAATAAGGTCTTAGGTCTTGGGAGGTCTAACCTGAAACTATAGTGAAGGCCCTATATGTTTTTCTAGCTCTTGGAAAGTCTTACCTGAAGCAGTAGTCATGGTCCTGTAAGTTTTGTTAGTTGAGCTTCCTCAACTCTTCCTTAAAATCAAGGCTTAAGGTCCTCATTGGTCTTACCAAAGTAAAGTGAGTTTCTAAAATCTTCCTTTAAAGTAAGGCCTAAGGTCTTCATTAGTATTCTAGAAGCCTAATAGGTAAATGTCTTCTTCACTTAATTGAAGGATTCATTTGTTTAGTCTAGCAGGCTTCCAACAAATTCAATTTTATATTTTGTATTGTTCAATCTGTGCCATTAGGTTCTCATTGGGCTTAAATTTGGTAGAAGCCTAGAAGATAAAGGTATTGGGCTTATCTTTGATGGAAGCCTAGAAGGTAGAGGTCTTGGTCTGGTCCAGATTTATGCAGGAACGCAACAGAATAAACATATAACCATAAATACAAAGATGCAGTAGAAATAACACTTCATTTCATTAATATCAAAGAACTGAAATTTGCTTACAAACATAATGGAAATAAAACTAGCTAGGGCACTGGTAGTTATCTCTGAGAAGAGATGTGGCAGCTACATGCCTCTGAACTAAGTTACAATGAGGCTCGAGGGCCTATTTATTATTTAGACACAATGGGAAATCCTCAACAGCCAAAACCCTAACCCTAGGAGATGAAGCGCCAAAACTATGGGCCCCGTTTGGGTAAATTGGTTTTTCAACTTCCCAGGGGCGTGACTTTGGAATACGATCTTCGTTTGACGCGTACCATACCTCATTAGAGAGATATATCCAATTGGACCCATGTTGCTCTCCGTTTTCCCAAAAAACGTCGTTTAGGGCCTCAAAACAGCTCTGGAAGTTTAGGACCCGAAAAACTGCTAAAAATAGTAAGTTGAGCCGAAACTGAAAAACTGAAAAATAAAATGGTGGGGCCCCAAGTAGAATAGGCAGGTGACCACCAATATCCACCTGGATCATTCCTCCCCCCTTAGGAAGCAATCGTCCCCATCGCGTTAAGTTCCTCCATGAGATGAGGAAATTTCTGCTGAACTTGGTCCCTAGTGAACCACTTTCCTTGGTGCAGGAGTTGGCCAGCTTTGACAACCCAATACAGTTGGATCTTTTGTTGGCGAGTGTTCTTGATTTGCATGTCCATGATACAATCTGTGGTGGCCTGTTCCATGCAGTCTGGGTTTAACTTTGTTGGTGTGAGTTGTTATACAATGTTAGAGGTGTCCAGTAGAGGTGGGAAGTAAGGACGAAGGCGGTCCACATTGAATACTGGGTGCAGACCAAGGAATGGTGGAATACTGAGCTCGAAGGCATTGTTCCCCACAACCTTGGTGATTGTGTACGGCCCGTATCGAAGCAGGCAAAGCTTGCGGTGGGGTCCAATGAGGCGCTTCTTCTGCAAATGTAGCCATACTTTGTCGCCCACCTGGAAGCTGTGTGGCACCTGGTTTTGATCATGGTGTTGCTTGTACTTAGCATTGGCTCTATCCAATATGTCATGAACCTGTTGGCGGATGTGTTGAATGCGCTCGATGAAGATATTTTCTTTGTCAACTTCAGACTGGACATGAGCCGAATCGGCCTGAGTAGCCGCAAATGGCATGGCTACGTCAATGGGACATAGTGGTTGGAATCCCAAGCCCACTTGAAAGGGGCTATGGCCGATTGAACTGTGGAGAGACCAATTATAACTATGTTGTACATAAGGGAGGCTCTCGTCCCATGTGCATGGATGCTTTGAATTGTACATGCGCAAAATGTGTACAATCATTCTGTTGACGACCTCTGTCTGGCCATCTGTTTGGGAATAGAAAGTTGTGGACTTGGTGAGCTTGGTGTCCAGCATTGACCAGAGGCTGGACCAAAATGTGCTGAGGAACCTGCTATCTCGATCTGATATGATAGACTATGGGATCCCAAAGTGCACCCACACTCGTTCAAAGAAGAGTCTACAGTGGCTTCTGTTTTGATATTCTTCTTGTAGGCTGCCATAATGGCCATCTTCGAGAATCTATCGACGACCACGAAAACACAGTCATTTCCATGCTTAGTAGAAGGAAGGCCCAACATTTAATCCATGGAGATGGATTCCCAAGGCCGACTAGGGGTAGGTAGCGGAGTATATAGGCCTTGCTTCTTGATGGTCGGTTTGGCAATGGCACAGGCAGTGCAGGATCTGATGTGCTTCTCAACATCCTTTCGAAGGTTAGGCCAATAGAAATACTTCTGCAGTATAGCTATTGTTTTCTCGACCCCGAAATGCCCAGTGACTCAACTGTAGTGTGCTTCCCATATCATCTTGGCACGCTCGCTTGAAGGAACACAAAGGTGTCCCAGGTGACATAAAAGTGCATCTTGGAGGTGAAAATTTGGAACTTGTGTACCCCCCAAGAGTGCCTTGTAAGTGTGGCCGAATTCTGGGTCGCTCTCGTAGAGAAGCGGCCAATCAGAAGTCTCGTGCCCACAAGAATTGAGAATGGTGGTGAGCACCACGATTGGTGGTCGGCTGAGACAGTCTGCAACATTATTGGTGCTATCCTTCTTGTACTTGATGTTCAAATGAAACTATTGCAGATATGTGGACCACTTGTGATGGCGATCATTTTGCAACTTTCCTTGTGTCTGTATGAACTGCAGGGGCTGGTGGTATGTGTGGATGATTGTTTCCTTCCCCAAAATGTAATTCTTCCATTGTCGACAAGCTTGCACAATGGAATACATTTCTTTGTCATAAGTGGGATACTTGCGAACTGTGTCAGACAATGTCTCGCTGTGATATGCCACTGGATGTCTCTGTTGAGTAAGAACTGCCCCAATAGCATAGTCAAAGGCATCTGTCTCGATCTCAAATGGTTGTTGCAAGTCTGGTAATGTGAGCACTGGGGCAGAACAGAGGCGATTTTTCAATTCTGTGAACGCTTTCTGTTGAGGTTCCGACCAAAAGAATTTTTCTCGCGCTCCTCCCTTGGTAACTTGACTCAAGGGCCAAGTGATATGAGAGAATCCCAACACGAACCTACGATAGAAATTAGCAAGACCCAGAGAGCTGCGAAGCTCTGTTATAGTGGTTGGGGCTAGCCAATCCCAGATGACTTGCATCTTGGTTGGATCCACATGAACCCCCCTTTCATCAATAATGTATCCCAAATATTGAACCTGGGTCATGCCAAAAGTGCAGTTCTCCAAATTGGCACACAACTTTTGTTGCCGCAGAGTTTGGAGGACTTGTCGGATGTGGTGAAGGTGCTCTTCCCAAGTCTTGCTGAAGATCAGAATGTCATCCAAGTACACCACTACAAATGAGTTGGTGAATGGCCACAAGATGTCGTCCATCATCCTCATGAAGGTTGCGGGAGCATTCGTCAACCCGAAAGGCATGACCAGCCATTCGAAAAGGCCTTCCTTGGCTTTGAAGGCAGTCTTCCACACATCGGAGGGTTCAATTGGTACCTGGTGATACCCAGACTTCAGGTCGATCTTGCTGAAATATTTTGCACCTTTGAGTTGGTCGAGAAGGTCATCAATCCGTGGGATTGGGTACCTATTCCGGACAGTGATCTTGTTCAGCGCCCGATAGTCAATACAGAGTCTCCACGTCCCATCCTTCTTCTGTACCAACATGATCGAGCTCCCACAGGGCGATGAACTTGGTCTGATGTGACCTTTCTGCAACAGCTCCTGAATCTGCCTCTTGATTTCATCATTTTCCAGAACAGAGCGTCGATAGATCGGTCCATTGGGTAGTGGCGCACCTGGGGTCAGATCGATCGGGTGCTTGACCTGGCAGTGCAGAGGAACCCCTGTGGGTGAGGTGAAGATGTCCCCGTACTCCTCCACGACCTTATCCATTTGTTGTTGTCGTGCAGAGGGGCCCTGTCTGGAGGTCATGGCCACAGTCTTCTTCTTGCCCTGGGGGCGGATCATCAGGAAAACGAATTTCCTGGTTTGGGAAATGAGCTTGCTGCATTGTTTTGCAGTAACCAAAGAGATAGCGGCAGGAGGTGGTACCTCTGGTATCCTGTACAACTTATTTCCCAAAGTAACAATAACAGCACGAGGCCGAGACTCATACACAGCATGACGCTTCCACAAGTATGGTTGCCCTAATAATACATCAGAGACATCAATAGGAGCAACGTCACATAATACCTCATCCGTGAAGGGCTTGATGCTATAGGGAAGGCAGCACTACTGGTTGACGCGGAGATCTTGTCCTTAGTGAAGCCACCCAATGGTGTATGGATGTGGGTGAGCTGTGGTCGGCAAGCCCAACCACTTCACGGCATCTACTGAAATGAGGTTCTTTTGGCTCCCATTGTCGAAAATGAACTGTACAAGGGAGCCCTTTACCCACATCTGGGAGTGGAAGAGACGTTCCTCCTCCTCTGGATCTTCCGGTTCCTCCTTCTGGATCTTTGTAGTGGCAACAGTGGTGTTGGGCTCCGCATCAATAATCTGTTTCCCTTTTTCATTCCCCTTTTCAGGTTCTGATTCGGAGTCGGAGCATGCATCTGACTCAGAAGCCCTCATCTCGGCCACTAGCGACTGCTTGGCCCGACACTCACTTGTGTTATGAGTGGAGCTCTTATGGAACTCACACCACTTTCCCGTGTCCTTCTTTGGCTTTACGGTGTTGTTCTTTTCTTGTGGCTTTGACGGGTTGTCTTTAGCCGCCATGCTCTGTCCTTTGTTCTGCGGTTGGGAAGCACCTTTTCCTTGCTTTTGATTCACAGATCCAAATTCTCGCTTCTTCTGTTTGAATTTATGTTCAATCTTGGCAGCATACCGGTATGCCGTACCAAGCGAGGAGATGTCGAGAAACTCCATTTCCTCCTGAATGTATATGTGCAGACAACTGCGATACTTTAGCACCAAATGTTTCTCTGAATCTTTGATACCCAACTTTGTGCGCAGGGTATGGAACAGATTCGTCAGCTCGTGCACATCTTGATCCCTTTGTTGTCGCAGCGTGGTCCATTGTATGTACTTGTCCTCATAGCTCCCCACAGGATAGTACTGTTCCTTGAAGGCGTCTCGGAAAGAATTCCAAGTTGGTACGGCCGAGAACAGAGAGGGTTCTGTCTGGTCCTTGTTCTCACAGTAGGTTTCCCACCAGTCCTTAACATGGGGGGTAGCTTTGAGGAGTGCAAAAATAATCTTCTCCCGGTCTGAAAAGTCATGACCCGAGAAATATCCTTCTAACAGATTCAACCATCTATCTACGGCATCTGCGTCTATTTGACCCTCAAATATGGGAATGTCAAAATTTACTTGTACCTTAAAAGGAGTCACACCTCCAGAGTGGCTGCTGGATGCAGATGCGCCGCCGGTGGGTAGCCGTTGAAGGATCTGAGCAAAGTTATCCATCATCGCGTTCCTTTGTTTTTTGAGGGCCTCCTCGAGCAATATTTTGATAGGATCTCCTGCTCCCTCATCTTTCTTTTCGTCCCCCATTAGCGTCCGTCGGGGTTTACGAGGTTGATCTTGCAAAGGTTCCACCAGATCGAGCCCTAACTCCTTATACCCCGACCTCGTTGGGGACATGCAAAGAAAGATTTAGAAAAAGCAGACCACTCTGAAACCACTCATCTGGATTTATGCAGGAACACAACAGAATAAACATATAACCATAAATATAAAGATGCAGCAGAAATAACACTTCATTTCATTAATATCAAAGAACTGAAATTTGCTTACAGATAGAATGGAAATAAAACTAGCTAGGGCACTGGTAGCTATCTCTGAGAAGAGATGTGGCAGCTACAAGCCTCTGAACTGAGTTACAATGAGGCTTGAGGGCCTATTTATTATTTAGACACAATGGGAAATCTTCAACAGCTAAAACCCTAACCCTAGGAGATGAAGCACCAAAACTATGGGCCCCGTCTGGGTAAATTGGTGTTTCAACTTCCCAGGGGCGTGACTTTGGCATACGATCTTCGTTTGACGCATACCATACCTCATTAGAAAGATCTATCCGAGGACTACAAACTTTGAATGAGAAACATTTGACGCGTACCATACCTCGTTAGAAAGATGTATCCGAGGACTACAAACTTTGAATGAGAAACATGGGTCCGATGTTGCTCTTCGTTTTCCCAAAAAAACATCGTTTAGGGCTTTAAAACTGCTCTGGAAGTTCAGGACCCGAAAAACTGCTAAAAATAGTAAGTTGAGCCGAAACTGAAAAACTGAAAAAGACAATGGTGGGGCCCCAAGTGGAATAGGCGGGTGACCACCAATATCCACCTGGATCATGGTCGCATAGTTGGATTACGTGTTTGTTCAATGTAGCAGGCATCCAACAAATTCAATGTTATGTTTGGAATTGTTCAATCTTCCATCTTTAACTGCACTGAGTTATCATTGTGGGGAAGGATAATTTGTATTCTTTTGACCACTTTTAGGGAAAGCTACCGTGGTGGTTCCCCATGGCGAGAACAGAGGATGCCATGCGAGAAATTGTTGAAGCTGCATTGAGGAAAAAGCGAGAAGTGATAACTCCTAGGTGGTATTCATACTTGTTGTGGTTTAGAATTATGCCATTAAATTTTGGAAGGCCACCCAAAGTATTCATCCAAGGATAAGCCCCTACAAGAGGAGTAAAGATTGTTTGCAATTCTGTTTTGGGGAAATTTAACATACACACTCTCTTTAAAACATCTAAACTTCCCTAGGCATTGGGATGAATTGGTGTTCAACTATAAATGAGTTTTGTTCTTTTTCAACTGTAGCTATCCATACTAGCCAATACTCTGCATTATGGTTGTGTCATATATCATTCAGAACATAGGAGAATAGAAAAAAATATATTTTTTCATGAAAATTAAACTATAAGGAAAATAAAGACTTAGAAATGAAAATAAGAAAACTAAAATAAATACTCATAAATAAAAGAAAAGTGTAGGAAAACTAAAATAAAGACTCATAAATTAAAAATAAAACTATAAGAAAATTGTGTTGTAATTGAAAACACTAACCTGAAGGTGTGTTTTGTGCTGGTTTGTCTCGAGGGTTGATGAATAGTTTGAATGTGAAACATGCAACTTCAGCAGTGGTTGAACTTCTTTTATAGTTTGTTGCAGTTGAATTTAATTGGTGACAATGATGCACATAGATTGCAATGGCTTCATTTTGGATGTGTGATCGAGATTGAATTTGATGTAATCCAATGGTTGGGAATTTGTTTTTGTTGATCCATGTGCTTTGATCTGTTTTAATGGGAAATAGAATAGGTTGAATGTCATTTATTGAAATTATTGGGTGGGTGCCATTTATTGTACACAGTGGGTTTAAATGTCGTTATTGGGTGGGTGTCATTTATTGAACACAATGGGTTTAAATGTTGAATAACACATCAGTTATGGTTGACATACATTAACTTTTATTATGTGCAGGTATGGATATGCAGCTAGTTTGTACTTTTGGAATAATAGACCATTTTGGAAGGATTAATGGTTTTATGATTTTTCTAGTTGAGACAATAGGATTTGTACTCTTAATACTTATTAAACTATTTCTGGACAGTTGTGGGCCAGTCAATATTTTGGGAAATTTTGGACATAATTTAAGAGATATTTGGACTTAAAGTTATTAGTTTTTATTTAAATATTAGTTGAACATATGTCAATTTCTAGTGAGTTGGTGGGATGCGTACTATAACAATTACTAATCGGTCCCTACACAACATTAGACATCTCTCCCCTAACAACATTAATTGAACAAACTCACTCACTTTCTTAAGACTTTAGTGTGCATCATATGAATGCACCGAAACAAAACTATGCAGTCTTGTCAGGAGTCTCCGTAATTCTAATGGAGCTCTGGGCAAAAGTAACAATCAATGAAGACACATCTGATAAAAGGGGCAAACACCCAATCAATGGAGAAGTGGTCTCATTGAGATTTGTCGCATCTGTTAGAGGCATACAGCGGGCATGTGATACCCGGATAGAAGATTCTATATTGAAAAAGATGGAGGAGGGTGACTAACAGTTGAGTTGAAGGTGTTGTCATAATTGTGTCCTTCAACTACTTATAGTCAGGGCTTCTTTTCATATGTGGGCATAGCAAAAGAAGAAAAGCGAGCGTTCCGACGCCTAACATGTCTGTGGAATGCACGCCTGCACGACGTTAACGTACATAATGGGTGTTAAATATACAAGGTATGTTTACACATTTCAATGCAAAACACTAACGGTGTTCACGCCAGTGCTGTTTGGCGTTTATGTGAATTTCAAAGTACAAATTTGAGAAATATTTTGAAAATTAATTGGTAGAGTGAATATTTCCTAAATGTAATTGAAAAAAAAATCCAAGTTTACTTTTCCTGTACATTGAGTTTTATTTTTTGAAAATAAAGAATATTCTCAAAATGTATAATAGAGATGAATAAACCTTTTTCTTTTATCCCAACAACATAAATTTCTAAAAACTAAATTAAAAATTTTCCAACTTGGTACTCAATATGCAGAGTCGGTTTAGTCGTATAATTCATTTTTGTAGAAATGTTAAATTTACGTGATGGATGAGAACTTTATTTCTCAAAAAAATCGATCACATGTAACAGGAATAAAAAAGCTTGCATCCTAATGACATAAGGCTTTATTGTTTATTATGATGCACTCTATGAGTAAGTTGCGACTAAGTTGAGTTATTTTTGGTATTTTGATTTAAATATTTCACAATGTACAAGGAAAAATAGTTTATATGATTTTGAAATTGTAGATGATTTATGTCTTAACATGTATAACCATTTGATAGGCAATATATCAATAATACAAAATCAATATAATAAATTAATTAAAATTAGTTTATATATATATATATATATATTCCAAATAAGATTTCAAAAATAAAAAAAAGTAAACAATAATGTTTTTGTGAGACATATATTTCAGGATTACAAAATAGGAAAGAAGTCAACCATCATGTTTATGTGAGAATCCAAGATAAGTATTGATTTATCAACACTCATTGAGACTGGTGAACTTTTGGGTGGCTACTTTTTAGAAAAAAACTTGTTTTTATTTCCAGTTATATTATATAATTTTACAATTCTGACTTGTATAAACTTAAGCCTAAAGCTTTAATATTGAAGCAAGATGAAAGGTTGAAATTTATACAACATGTCCACTCTTATTGGCCATTGGTATGCTAGGTAAAACACTAGCCTATGGAGATAGATTAGTTAAATTGAATGATCTATTTGATTTTGAGAGTTTTAATATATTTTATTTAGTGTTGGTTAGATGGCTATAGATCTAGGTTTTTATTAAATGTGTCTATTTATTAGTTGGATTAAAAAATAGACTTATGGAAACCTCAAATGTGGAGTTACAATGACTCAGATGCATTCAT
This sequence comes from Pinus albicaulis, assembly GCA_034641835.2. NCBI lineage: Eukaryota > Viridiplantae > Streptophyta > Pinopsida > Pinales > Pinaceae > Pinus > Pinus albicaulis. The sequence goes on along the minus strand of CM076571.1, from coordinate 770,270,526 downwards.
AATTGAATTTGAGCACAAATAAGTTTGGGTCTTTCAAGTGTTGGGGTGTCCTCGGAGAGCAATATCTTTTTTGTTTTTTGTTAGATGAATGAATTTTCTCAAAAATACATACCCTATATATTATTATTGCTTGAAATGTTAAAATCATCTCAAATTCCAAATCCAATTCATCATGTTAAAAGTTTAAGATTTATTATTCCTCTTTAAAACACATTATAATTAATGATTTGAGTAAACTACTTCAAAAAATTTCAAAAGAAATTTGACATAATTTTTAAAATCTTTAAAACTATCTGATCAATAAGTATATACAATTGGACAAAATTATTAAATTAATATTATAGCTTATTTAATTTTTTCAAAATAATATAAACTATTTACCTCTAAAAACTCTGTATTTTATGATTATGATATAACAATTTTTTTAAACACTATTCTATATTAGAAAATTAATAGAAAAAATCCTATAATACACTAAATTTAAATGATTAATAAAAAATAAAATTAACAAGAAAAAAACTTATAATACAAGAAATTTAAATGGTTAATAAAAAATGAAATTTGAATGATTAATAAAAATAAATATAAATCTTGTCTATAGCAAATAAAAATAGAACTGCTGATAATTTCAACCTCCATTTACTAATAAAATTAAGTAACAACTATGTTGATTATCCATTGAAACTGAAATGGGATCAATCTTATAGGAATACATCCAAATAAAAGAACCACGTATCCATTTCTTTTTACCATCTAAGTTGATTTTCATAGCGCGCATCTGGGTTCCTCATAATTCCATTTTCGCTGTCAACAGGCCCATCGTGCAGTGCACTTTCAATCAAAAATTGAATTTAGTTCGATTTCCAGTTCTAATCAGCATGAAGCAAAGTTAATAATTTACTTTTCTCTGACAACACAATATAAAATGTCCAAAAATCATAAAGCCTTTATTTATCTGTGAGTTTATTTAGATTAAATAAAGTTAGCAGTTTGCTTTAAATTCTTTGATTACACAACCTAAAGATGTCCAAAAACCATAAAGATCCGTCGAAAATAGACATTTCTTTTCCCTTTATAGGATGTGTAGGTCACTCTAATTTAGTGCAATGATGAAGCCACAGTGTACCATTCAGAGAAAAGACAGATTGTTGTAACATGGGTGCGGTGAGAAAGAGGCATGTTAGGACCCTCACCATCCAACGTTCTTTCATAATCACCGTCTTTAATCGCATATATCCCATTTTGTCCTTCTGTTTAGTCCCCGCCGTCATGGCAGGGACTCTTAGTAATCGATTTTGAGATGTTAACCTTAATTCATCAGAACTTTTTCTGGTTTTTTATATTAATAATTTTTTTTTATTATTTAATCAATGAAAAGGTTAGATTTTTTCTTTTAACAATCCATATAAATTATAGTTTTATTGATCTTATATTTAGGGATAGTAAATTTAAATCATATTCATCTTTGTAAAATTTTAAACAAAAAGAAATATAGTCATCTAAATATATTCATGTGAATTAATGCTAACATTAAATCATCAACATTAAATGTTTATTACATTATCAGATATGCTCTCTTAAATTTCAATAAGAACTTAAGAAGCTCACCTCTTTGTATGACAAGTCAGCCCTTGCATGTCGAAATTTGGTGGTTTGCATGAGATTGAACTACCATGTTTTGTCTAAATTTCCAAAGGTTTGCATGAGACTAAACTATTGTGTCTGTGTCTAAATTTCTAAAAACATTTAACATGCTATCATGTCTTTTGTATGTAAAGCAAACCGAATTATAAAGCTTGAGTTTGTAGACTCACTGGACAGGTATGCTTTTGGATGGGTATTTCTTTCTTTGCCTTTGTAGGTTATGAAATTGATAGTCTAGGGATTCTATCAATCCCTAGAGATGAATGGAAGAGCAAGGAGTGAAAGTATAAATGCCCCTGGTTATTAAGGCTATTACTCTCAAAATGGAATGGATGTTGCCCATGAACAGGGGTGGGAACTGATGGATATGGGATGGCTATGACATATAATGTTGTTAATAGCTAAGCTAGGATAGAAAAAAAATGTTGGTAAGGATGTCAGGTAAATTTTAAAATGGTACTCCATTTGAACTAGATTATCTCTATACGGGTGGAAAATATATATTATACTCGGGTAAGGCTTCTAGGGCAGCTAGGTTTAATACGGGCTTTCTAAATGAAAGAGACGAGCGTTTTTTTGGAACGAACGAAAGCTGCTACCTTTACTTCTGGTGCTACTACCCCTTTCCCTGTCGTGGTGGTTTTTGTTGTTGGCCTAGTCTGTCGTGGTGTTTTTTGTTGCTGGTCTAGTCTTTCCTGGGAAAATATTTCAGTAAATTACAACTTCAGCAGCTTTAGGTCTAGCATTGTAAATTTCAGTCCAAGGTGCAAATGCACGGCAAATATTTTGGCAAATTACAGCTTCAGGCCCGACCTAGAAGAACTAGCAATACATAATACACAAGCATAGCCATGGAAATTTAACTAAATGCATCAACTAAACCAGAAAATTCAACTGGTAAGAGCTTCAACGTCTGCCTTTCCATTAAAATTATTTGAAGAATATATTTATGCCCAAAAGGCGCAAATGCATGGAAAATCTTTTGGCAAATTACAGCATCAGGCCTTGGCAATACAAAGGCATAGCCTAAAGCAATGGAAATTCAACTAAATGCATCAACTAAACCAGAATTCAACTCGTAAGAGCTTCAGCCTTTTCATTAAAATTTTCATTAAAAATTTGAAGAATATATTTATGCCCAAAAATATAGCGTGCTTATAAAAATGTAAATTTGCTTGTTTGCATTTTTCTACAAGTTCCGAAAGACTTACTATTAGTATGAATCTTTCGTCGTAAAAGATCACTTTAGCTACGCATAACAAATAGCCCTAACATCAATTATGGCTGCCAAATATCTTTAAATTTGCAATTAGGTGATCCAAATAACGTTGCACAAATCCAGATCTAAGCATAACAGACATTAAGCAGATAAAGTAAAATGTGGCTCCATGCATCCAGTAGACAAGACAATAACGATATGTTTGAAAGAATTTTTTATATTATATTGAAAGGGGGCACCTGAGAGGAAAACAAGAAAGGTGTTTTCCAGTTCTCCTCAATGGGATGGGTTCTTGACAGTCCTCAACACTTCAAATCTAGAGTCTCTCTCTCTTGTTTGTGTAGAAAAACCCAGACAAACATAGAACTCAATGGGAGCTCAAAAGACAAAAATGGAGAAAATGTGACCAAGTGTATAGATCCAGAGTGATATAATAGGCAACAAAAGGTGACTAATGAATGGGGAAAACCCTTCTATTTATAACAAAATATTGGGGCGATCTAGAACTTGGTGCATGAATAAAATATTATTAATCAAATTCTAGAACCACCTTTTAGAAATATTTTATTATATTTGTTGGAGGGAAAAGGATTTTTGACTTGGGTCAATTCCTTTATTTATAAATAAATAAATAAATGATTTATTCACTATTTTAAGGAGATGGTGGGAATATAATTAAATAAATAATGATTTATTTAATTATTTATAAACGATTTAGTCAAATTTAACTAGGAACATTATTTAAATAGGATTTAAATAACTTATTCCTAGGAAATAATCAAATAAATAAGGATTTATTTAATTGATTTCCTTGTTTTGGGTTAAATATGACTAGGAAATATAAACAAATATAGATTTGTTTATTATTTCCTTTTGGGGTTTCCTGTTTAGACCATAAACAACTTAATAAAGGTTTTTTACTAAGTTATTTCACATAGTGAAAGCAATTTTACTTAGGGTAAAATTGGTCTTACATGGTGTACTTGGGTTCATCTAATGATAATAGGTTAGATGACCAAAAAATGGTGTAACAGATTGCCCCCCAACGTACGAGTGTTAGGATCAAATCGAATGACCGAAGTATGTTGTAAGAACTCAATCACTAGACATCAAGAGGGAAGTGAGAGAGAGAAATGTAAGGTAGTCTAATGTGCTAAAGGACTATACCCTGAGGAGACAAGACTTACAGGTGCTACAAGTCTCTAGTTTATGAAGTGGTACCTGTGCTAAAGGCGGCGGGGGAGGCATACCTATGCCCGCCGAGACAAAGTACAAAGAATAGGAAGTCTAGTAAACAAGGAACTAAACTATAAAGTACATTCTAGCATAAAAACAAGCCAGAAAATAGAATGATGAATCCCACATACATGTTGTGCCTGGAAAAATAGCCAGGACTTATACAATAATAGTTTAGTACATGAGATACAAATACACCCCAAATGCCCCCTATACACGGGGAAGAGTTCGCAAAATCTGACTGATACATGCAAATTGAAAAGGCGTTGCAAGTGGCTGAGGCCAAGATCATCAAATGTAAGGAGCTGCATCAAAGGCTGAAATGAAGAAGTCATCCGGGCATGTGGGGGGTTACCTGCAGGGCCACCCCCTCATGAGGGTTGAGACATCTCACACACACCCGGGAATCATCAATAGCTACTGCGGCATCACTGGACCATCAAGTATACGGATCGTAATCATGTGGATAGGATCTCGAACCAAGGTACACCACCCTCTAGACCTGGCTTCTAGAGTAAATGAGTTGATGTTGACAGAAGGAGGTCTGCCATAGGTGAGGCAATAAGGGATTCCCAACTCAAGCACGAGAGAAAATAGTAGAGCGACTAACAGACAAACACTAATGATGAGGATGAAATGATGAAAGGTCCAAAGGGGACCCAAAATACATGATTACAAAATGGCATCTCATGACAGAAATCGACACAAACAAGAATAAATATGGAGGCAAAGTGGTGCCCCAAGTAAAAGTGTTGTAAGTGAGGAAATCCAAATTGGAGAAGAGGGGAAGTAAGACTTCGTGGACAACATGTGTCCTGGTGAATTATTTAATGATGAAAACAAAAATATGCTGGCTATCTACAAGAAAATAAAACATGCATTTCGAGCGGGAAATGCTAAGGGTAATATCTCTTAAGATAGAGTGCATTGCGAGGAATAGGAAGGGGGTGGCCTTCAAAGTCCTCTAAAAGATATGCCCCCTTCGCAAGATCTTTACTGATGATGTAAGGACCTAGCCATAATGAGTCGAACTTCCCATGACCGAGGGTATCATGGGCCTGGTCGTATACTAGAACAAGGTCACCTTCATGAAAGGTGCGAGGGTGGACTTTTCGGTCATACTGAGCTTTGGTGCGCTTTTTGGCTGCTTCAAGAGTTTGCAATGCAAAACTACGGTATTCATAGGTGCACTCAAGCATGATAATTTGTTGTTCTAGAGGTTGGGTATTAGGGAGAAGTTCGACGGCCAAATGAAGGGAAGGAATTTCACACTCAATTGGTAAGAGTGCCTCCTCGCCAAAGACAAGGTGGAAAGGAGTGAAACCGATGGTGGTTTTAACAGAAGTACGATAAGCCCACAAAGCAGGGAAGATCATAAGATGCCAATTGGTTTTGTGATTATTCACCATTCGTTGAAGCATGTTCTCAAGAATTTTGTTGACTGCTTCAACTTGGCCATTCCCTTGGGGGTAATAGGAGGATGAATATTGGTGCTCAAAACCTAATAGTGAGGATAGCTCATGCCAAATCTCATCTTCAAAATGTCGGCCATGGTTAGAGACCAATTGTTTTGGAACTCCGAATCGAGCAATGACGTGGTTGAAGAAAAAGAGGGTGTTGGTGGCGGTCGTATTGTTGAATGTTGGCATAGCTTCGGCCCATTTTGTGAAATATTCAACTACCACGATGATATATTTGTGGTTACCAGCAGATGGAGGTCAACATTCCATGAAGTCGATGGCCCATTTACAGAAAGGACCAACTGTGACGATGGGATGGAGGGGAGCGGGGGGAGCTTGTGCCTTAGGGGAAATGTTGGCAATTGGAATAGTGTTTGACTGCTTCAATGCAATCGTTGAAGAGAGAAGGCCAAAAATACCCAGCACACATAATTTTTTGGGTGGTGGCGAGGCTGGAGAGGTGGTTGCCACAAGCGCCGCTATGACAAGCATTGAGGACTTGCTCGGCTTCAGCATGTGTGAGGCAACGACGAAGGACAATATCTACTCCACGACGATAAAGGTCATCACCGATCAGAAGGTAGCGAGTGGCTTGGTGTCAGATACGTCATCGAGCATCACGATCAAGATGAAGGGCAAACTTTTGGGTTCGCAAGTAATGAAGGATGTCACCGTACCAGGGATCGTCAGTGGTGATGGCGAATAAATGTTCATCGAGAAGAGCATCATTAATTGGAGGGTCTTGCGTGCCGGTAGGTAAATCAGAAATGAGTTCAGCGAGGGCTAAACCTTTCTTGCTTTTTGGGGTGACAAATTCAAGGTCGAATTCTTGGAGGATAACGACCCAACGAGCGTATTTCCCACTAAGGATGTGTCGACTCAATAGGAAATCCATGGGGTTGGAATTAGTCACAACCTTGGTGGAACGCATGAGGATATAATGACGCAGTTTTTGGACCGAGAACACGACAGCTAGCGCTAATTTTTATTCATATGAATAGGACACAGGGGGACCGGCAAGGTTCTTACTGACATAATAGATCACATGTTCAACATTGTTATCATCTTCCTGGATAAGGACACCGGCAACCGAATAGTTGGAAGTGGAGATATAGAGGATGAAGTCTCGGTCAAAGTCAGGAGGACGGATCAATGGAGCGGATGTGAGAGCATGCTTGAGGGCATCAAAAGACTCTTGAGTGTAGGTGTCTCAAACAAAGGGGGTGTGAGATCGAAGGAGTATAAGGAAGCCATGTGCGGTAGTGGAATAGTCAGGCACAAATCGGCGAAGAAAATTAGCTTTACCTTGGAGACTTTGAAGCTGGCGTAAGGTACAAGGAATAGGAAGTTCAAGAATGGCTTGAACCTTCAACAGATCGAGAGTTATCCCGTCTTTAGATACTATGAAGTCGAGGAGACGATTGGCGAGAACGCAAAAGACACATTTTAATGGGTTAAGGCGAATATTATACTTGCAACATCGGAGAAAAATGGTACGCAGATCATGGAGGTGTTGTGCCCGATGTTTAGAATGGGCAGTGAGGTCGTCTAAATAGGCAAGGATAATATGAGCTAAGTCGTGGAAACAATAAGACATGGCTCGTTGAAAAGTGGTGTCAGCGTTTTTAAGGCCAAATGGCATGACTCGATATGCAAAAGTGCCCCACGGACTAATGAATGCGGTTTTAAGTTGATCAGCACGACGGATAACGATTTGGTTGTATCCGGAGAAACCATCCATAAAGGATAGCATCTCGTGCCCCGCACACTCATCAATGATTTGGTCAATAAATGGTGTGGGGAAGTTGTCTTTGGGACAAGCTTTGTTCAGATCACGAAATTCAGTGCAGACTCGAATAGTACCTTGTTTTTTGAGGACGGGAACAGGGTTGGACACCCAAGTGGTGTACTCAATGGGATAAATGAAACCATCTTGCCTGAGCTTATCGATCTCAGCTTTGATGGCTTCACGTCTGGAGGGATGAATGGGTCTCAACTTTTGACGGACTGAGGTGGCATCAAGCCATGTGTCGATATGATGTTCGATGATGGCGGGATCGAGTCTGGGCATTTTGAAATAGGACCAGGCGAAGATATCGCGGAATTCTTTGAAGAGTTTAGTGTAGGCTTAAATTTCTTCTGGAGTGCATTGGGCGCCCATGGTGATATGTTCTTCGATTCCTGGTTTAACAGAGATGTCTATTTTGATGGTAGGGGAGATATTGGCCATATTACCTTCTTCGAAAGCGTCAGGTGCAGGAATGGGATTTTTAAACCAATCATCCTTATCGGGGATGAATTCTTTAGATTCGACAGCATATTGGTAATGGGATTGATGTGGGAGGAAAGATGCACGAAGGTGCATATCATCCCATGGAAAATCAGGGTTGGTCATGGCTTCCATGATGTCTTCATCGGACTGGAAGATGGGAAGAGTGGATGGAAGAGGTTGACCTGGTGAGGTAGGAAGATGAGACTCTTGATTGTGATGGGAAGGGCTCACATGTGCGATGTCATGTGAGGTGACAGAGTGAGCAGTTGAGTGATCAGGTGAAATGTCGGGCGAAGATATTAAGGGGTCAGGTGCCGGGAATCGTGGTGATGAGGAAAGGTAAGAAATGGTGGCTAAAGTTTCTGTCATTTCAATATCAGGATGGGAGATGTTAATGGGGGTAGACAGGTCGTCTAGTGCGAGTGAAGAAGGGCTATGGTAAAGCGTGGCTTTGAATTGGCGGTATGCGGCTAAAGAGGAACGATACTCGTCAAGGCGGGGGCAGAGGTGGGTATAGTGTCCATGGAAATTGCACAAAGAACAAGGGTGATTGGTGCGAAAGTTTTTAAATTTCGGTAGGGAATCCGGTATGGTGACATAGACCTCTGGGATGTCTAATTCCGGAAACGTTTCATTAACCATGGTCTTGAGATGTGGTAATTGAGGACAGGTACGGGTGGCGTGACCAACAAAATCACACAAAGCACACTAGATGGTATTCTTTGGAGGCCAAGGAGGGGCAAGGTTTGTCGGGGTAGGCTTGTCCTTTGATGCCCCCTTGCGAGCTTTGCCATTCTTACTCGAAGCGGTCGCAACAGGAGGTGGTGCTTGTTGAGGTGACTGAGGTACCGTTGCAGCAAGAGAAGTCATGGGGATTGGTTGAACCGGGGTCAAAGTGATATATGGTTTAGGTTGACCCTGCAGGGTAGTGGCTAGAGGATCAAGATACCAGATGGGTATTCCCAAGGTCAAGTTGGGGAGGGATAGGGTGGCCAAGATAGGGACCGAATAAGCTCCGGGAGGGGGAGCAAGGAAAGGTATCTGACCAGCATGGAAATGGCCAGGAGGGAGGGTGCCAAGGGGGTTGATATTGGGTGGAATCGACCCAGGAGGATTCTATGTAGAAGAAGGTTCAGAAGGAAGAAGGCTGGCTATCGAGGGCGAAGGGCTAGGAGCTGGTTGAGGTTGAGGTTGCTGACTAGCCAAAGTGGGCTCCGTAAGGTCAGCCCAAGATGATTGCATCATGCAAATGTTTGCCAAGATAGGATCAGAGATAGGAGGAGGGTCCAAAAATCTTCCAAGCAAGGAGGAGTCTTTATAGACGCTAGGGGAAACACTGGTCAAAGAATCGACGGTTGGCTTATTGGTGACAAAAGATATGGTGGACTCAGGGGAGGTCTGAGATTTTGGTTCATGATATGTTAACTGGTCGATGGTGACAATCTTTCCATTATGAGGGAAAAACATCTTGCGGTGGACTGCGGATGGGACGACAAACATGGCATAGGTGTAACTACTCCCCAAAAGAATGTTGTATTCAAGAGGGGTGTTGATAACTTCAACGTCGACACAAACAGTCTTACTCGCAAGGGTGATAGGATAGTTACGGAATAGGCCAATGGGCTGGGAGGCATGGCCATCCCACGCACGAAGGGTGATTATGAAAGGGGCCAGCTCAGGAGATCCGAGTTATTTCCAAACTGAAGCGGACATCACACAGGTAGATGCCCCCTCATCAATGATACATCGAGCAACGTTGGCATTTCGAATTTCGACTGGGATTTGGAAAGCAACAGAAGCAGGTAGGGGGGGATGGTCTGACTGACGGGCATCGAAAACAATCAATTGGTCATCAGTGCCCACGGCAGATAGTAGAGCCTTCTTTTGGGAAGGACACGACTGGAGGAGTTCTAGTGTTGAAATGGCGACAGGAGATTGCGCCAGATCATCTACTATGCTATATGAATGGGCAGCCCGACCAGAGGTAGCATTTCAGTGTAATGGGCCCTTAGGAATCTTGGTACGAACCTCAGCTTTGGGCGGAGGGATTTGCAAGGGACCATTGGGTGTCGACAGAGGCTCTGTAGGACCGGAAGATGGGGACTCGGAGACATACAGAACGGGAGGCGTGGAGTACTGACGAGACCGAGTTTGAAGGTTAAGGTCGATGGTGAGAGGTCGGTCAACGGCCATAATGAGAATCTGGTAATCGGAGGAACCAGAAGGGGAAGGTTGAGTGGTTACTGGGGCATGATGTGGTTGAGTGGCCACGAATCCTTATTGAGGGAAAGGATCAATAAACACAGCGGGTTGAGAAGTAGCCAGATTGGGAGGGATAGTAGGGGAGGAATGTTGTCCCTGTACGGTGGCCTAAGACTCCCATTATCTGCCGCATCTGTGGTAATAGGGGACAATCGTGAGTGTAATGTCCATAAACACCGCAACATGAACAGGGCTTATTGGTGCGAATCGGCCTATCCGGCTTGGGCTGAGAGCCCTGTGGTTGGTTGGCAGTGTTAGGATCAATACTTGAAGGATTGGATCCATGATTACCAGGGGCAGATTGATTGCCTTTCCTCTTTCTTTGAGAAGGAAGAGAATTGGTCGCACCCTGCTGTGCAAATACTTGCCCTGGAGGGGGTAGTAAGTGCTGCGGCAGGGGTTGAGAAGGTAAGGGGGTGAGAGGTCCAAATGCTGGAGGAGCTGGGACACCAGGCTATGGGTAAGGATAAGGGTGGGGATGGGAAAAATTGAGGTAAGCAGGAGTGGGGGCAAAAGGAGGAGGCATGTCGTATCCTAGATACATGCTACCTGGAGGGGGGAAAGTGCTAGAGGTGTTGGCCCCTCCTGGAGGGAAACCATAGCCCATAAGAGGTTGAGCAGAGGTATTTGAAAGAGCTCCAACGATACCGTCGGCAGAGTGAGATGCCCCCAGGGAGTTAGTGCCGCCGGGCTTGGGGAGGTCAGGAAGGACAGTATAAACATAACTATATTGAGCATAAATAAGGTCATATTTCAAGGCTATTTGGAGGGCAGCTTCTTCGGTTTGAGGGAAATGGGAGGCGAAATATTTGCCAATGGGAGGTAAGAGAGAGCGAAGGAACCAGTCCATAAAACCCAATCTTCAAAGGGAGGAGCGTGACATAAGCTTCTTCTTCGCCGCCATTCTTGGACATGAGAGGAAAGGCAAGTCGAAGAGGATTGACGGAAGGAAGTTAAAAGCTCGGTACCAGTGTCGTATCGGAGAGGTAGCTGGAAATAAGATAAAAAGGCTTGGGCAATGGTCGAAAAAGTGGTATGGGAGGAGGTGGCCTGCCCAACATACCATTTAGAAGCTTCATCCGTAAGCGTGCGTTGGAAAAATCTAAGAAGGATGGAGTCGTCAGTAATGGAATTGGAGAAACACCACATATGGAAAGATCGAATATGGTTGGAGGGATCTTCACTAGCAAGGCCTTCGAACTTGGGAATGTCGGAGGGGAGCTTGGTTGGCATAGCAGGCCAACTAACATCGTGGTGGATAGGATCATTGATCAGCTGATTGAAGTCGGGGAGACTAAGGTCGGCCATATAAGGGAGCAATGGGGCAGTCGAGGTAGGTCCCGTAGTGGTTCCGCTGGAAACGGACCCAGCAGTAGAACTGGGGTTGCCGCTGGCGCTAGGCCCTGAACTAGACATGGTGAAGGTAACAGGGGGAGAACCAGGAGTAGGGGGAGAACCTGAACAATCATAAGAAGAGTCAGAGTGCGGACTCGGGGGAGGACTTACTCGATGACGACGGGAAGGAGGAAGTTGACCAACCGGAAACTAAGGGTGAAGGCCAAGAAGTCTCCGGGAGAAGCGCCTTGGGGGCGCAATGATGACGGGAAGAAGAAAAACCGATAAGGGCAGGGAGGGACAGAATCAAGTGAGGTCAAGGGCAGAGAGGTGTAGTGACAATTGATTTTAAAGTATTTTCCAAGCGGTGTTAACCAGACTCTTCTTCACTTAGGGTCAGTGTGTGGCGTGTGTTGATTTTAATTTTTTAAACCCAGACGTTTTGAGAGTAAAAGAAAAAGTGTGTTGCGTAACTGAAAATAAATCTATAAATAACAGTATATAATGCTGAAATAACAGAAAATTTAACAACAAACAATGCATCGATCTAACCCAAGAAGGCGGGTCTCTCAAAACTAGTCTAAAAAGAGGGAAAAATCTAGTCAAAACACACGAAAAAGAGGCCGATAGATCTAAGGTCGGGAGGGATAGGGATCTAAAGGATAAATCTGCTGGAAATAGGTGCAGAGAACAACAAAGAGGCAGAGGCAAGGTTGTTGTAACAAAAGGGGAAATTAGCTAAAAGGAGGAGGGACGAAGAGGCGGCCCTAGAGGTAAACCCAAAAAAAACTATATGAGGTGATTTGAAAGGGATAAGAGCTGATCTAAAGGGATTTGAAAAGGGAGTATCAGATCTAACAATAAGAAGGCTAAAACTCTGAAAAATTCAGACGTCTGAAACAGCTAAAACTCGCCCACCAAAAGTGGAGGGTACTACAGCCCTAAGGGGAAAATTTCCCACTTAGTTGAGTAAAATAGATCAGAAACGGGTATAAACAGGCAGAGACGAAGGCTGGAAAACCCTGACAGAAGCTTCAAACAAACCCAGAAAAATTGCTGGAAAATTGCAGAAAAAAAGTGCAGGTCGCAGGTTCTGACCTGTTTTCAGTCCAAATCGCAGTTTTTGGGCAGAAAAGTGTGTCCTCAGGTCCAGGTCACAATTTTTGGGTCGATAAGTGTGACCTGCAAATCCGAGTCTCTCGACGCAGATTTCAAAAAAAATTGTCGTCTTAGCTGCGACTGATGTCGGTCACCTGCGCAATGGGGCCAGAAACACACGGAAGTTAAAAATTTTGATGTTTGAGGGTTTTAGAGGTTAAAAATACCATAAAAATAGGAAAAAAAATGAAAAGAAACCCTAGGGTCTGAAATAGCTGGATATGCAAGAATAGATAAAATGACAGCGGTTGCAAAAGAAAACCCGTGTGGAGTCGCCAATTGTTAGTATGAATCTTTCGTCGTAAAAGATCACTTTAGCTACGCATAACAAATAGCCCTAACATCGATTATGGCTGCCAAATATCTTTAAATTTCAATTAGGTGATCCAAATAACGCTGCACAAATCCAGATCTAAGCATAAAAGACATTAAGAAGATAAAGTAAAATGTGGCTCCATGCATCCAATAGAAAAGACAAGAACGATATGTTTGAAAGAATTTTTTATATTATATTGAAAGGGGGCACCTGAGAGGAAAACAAGAAAGATGTTTTCCGGTTCTCCTCAATGGGATGGGTTCTTGACAGTCCTCAGCACTTCAAATCTAGAATCTCTCTCTCTTGTTGGTGTAGAAAAACCCAGACAAACATAGAACTCAATGGGAGCTCAAAAGACAAAAATGGAGAAAATGTGACCAAGTGTATAGATCCAAAGTGATCTAATAGGCAACAAAAGGTGACTAATGAATGGGGAAAACCCTTCTATTTATAACAAAATATTGGGGCGATCTAGAACTTGGTGCATGAATAAAATATTATTAATCAAATTCTAGAACCACCCTTTAGGAATATTTTTATTATATTTGTTGGAGGGAAAAGGATTTTTGACTTGGAATTCATTCTTTATTTATAAATAATAAATAAATAAATGATTTATTACTATTTTAAGGAGATGGTGGGAATATAATTAAATAAATAATGATTTATTTAATTATTTATAAATGATTTAGTCAAATTTAACTAGGAACATTATTTAAATAGGATTTAAATAACTTATTCCTAGGAAATAATCAAATAAATAAGGATTTATTTAATTGATTTCCTTGTTTTGGGTTAAATATGACTAGAAAATATAAACAAATATAGATTTGTTTATTATTTCCTTTTGGGGTTTCCTGTTTAAACCATAAACAACTCAATAAAGGTGTTTTACTAAGTTATTTCACATAGTGAAAGCAATTTTACTTAGGGTAAAATTGGTCTTACATGGTGTACTTGGATTCATATAATGATAATAGGTTAGATGACCAAAAAATGGTGTAACACTTACAACTCTGCTCATTCTCCACCTGAACCTCCTCCAACACGAAGATATCTCCTTCTCCACCTAAACCTCCTCCAACACGAAGATAATTAACTCCTGCAATACGAAGATAATTAAGTTCTAGATCAGATCGTTGTCAAATTTCCAAAATTAAAAATGAATTGCTTCTTAGGTTAAAGATTTTAAACTATCTATCTAAATCTGGAGCAGAACTCATTATATTGTAAGAAAAAACGGAAATCTTGCCTCAGGAGCTGTCGATTATTAAACTTTTAGAATATTTGCGCTTGAAACAAGTAAATAACGATGTTTCTTGTTACTTCCTACAAAACAAGTAACCAATAGAGTTGCTTCAAGTAACTTGATGTTGGTGCTACAGACTGGACCAAATGTAGCGCATTGAGCAGCAGATAAAGAGAAGTGTTTAAATAACACACTACAATGCTTGAATATAGTAGGTGGCCATCATGTGATCTATTCTAGTTATCGTTGCCTATGAAAAAATAGATGACAGGGAACATAAACTAGATCTGTAAAGGGTTGTGCTCCTGATACTGCGGGTTAAAGAACATGGTTGACTTGGTTCAATTGGAATAAGTAGATGCGTATAAATTAGTTCATCAAAAGCCTCTGCCTTTGTCTTTACTACTTGTGTCTCTGTTGTTGATTCTTGGCGGCCGACTACTTTTGATTCTTGGCAGTAGAATACAGGCATAAAAGGCTCTCTAGCTTAGATGATGGGCTCTTACTTCACTTATATATCATGGTTACTTAGTATTCATAAAATATTGCACTGCGTATTTGTTCAAGTATTAATTAATCAAAGTTAAAGCTGGAACCGAATTTACGATCCTACCCATACGAGTTACTGGTTGAGGTGCTGCTTCAATGGGTGCACGACTAATGATAATGAGGTAATTTTGTTGGGTTTGACCCTGTTGGATCTCTGTTTCTACCATGTCTTGATCGGATGGATTTGAGGTCTATGGCCTGCTCTGAATCATTCATCTATAGGGTATGGTCATGTAGAGTATGGTCTGGTCTGACCCCGATCTAGCTCTGGAAATGTTATTTCGGTCGTTTTCGATGCTGACAGAGATCAAATTTACAAATTTACATGAGGAGCTGCTTGTTGGCCTGGTTTAACAACTTGTTGAATCTCTGAAAGTACCCTTCGGTTTCAATGCTTTTTGGGATTTTACTGCAATTTTTCCTACAAACAATACTACAATTGCAAGCACCTTGCTCGAAGCTGTGAATCACGCAAAGACTTGCTTGTTCCTATTCCTCTCCACTGGGTCTCCCATTTCTCCTCTCATTGTAGGGACTTTCCCTTCAACTATCAAGAAAACCATATTTTGTTAAGGATCCTCCATCTAGATTCAAATTATGAAAGCTTCTTATTGAATGAAATCCATGCCATAAATATGCATATTTTGTCAAAGTTTACTTGAAAACATGAGGGAAGAACAAGCGGATCTACAGAGCGCCCAAATGGAAAGGAAGTCTATTTCAAGCTAATACCTCTGATTTACTATTAAAGGGGGAAGGGAAGCCAAGCGAAAGGAAAGGAAACAAAGCGACGTAGTTGTTACTAATTAGGGTGGTGGATAATAAGCTGGGACACTTGTTTTTCATGCAAAAACACATAAATTTGAAACTGTACATCTGGTTGTCAAAGAAGAACAATACTTTGACAACTGACTTGTCAGGGAATGACATCTATGTACAAAAATTAAGATATAAAATTATCAAACATTTGTTGACTTAATTAAATATATTTTGTATTCACATCGTTGATAAATACATAGTTCTTCACATGGTCGATAAACACATAGTTCTATAATAGAGTGGGTTGTCTCTTATAATTATCCTAGGAAGGAAATTTATGTTTACCTTCCTCAATATGCATTTAACAGTGGGTTGTCTCTTATAATTATGGCAGGAAGGAAATTTATGTTTACCTTCCTAGATATGCATTTAACATGGGGGTTTTAATTACTATGCACTTTGATGAAGAAATGTTAATCGACATCGATAGGGATATCTAATTTTTTAAAAATTATATAATCTATAATATTTTTGCCTAAATTGGAGAAAATCATAGAGAAAAGGCTCGTGGCTCGGTAGAAGGAATTGATTGCGAAGTTTGATAAGATGTTTTTTTATGGTACAAGTATAAAAGTGGCTTCCTTAATCATTTACCGCTCGCTAATCCAAACTTGAAGTAAGCCCTATTATGTAGGCTAAACCTGCCGCGCCGAAACCATCATTCCTTCCATCGTTAGCGCAAAGGTGACATATAAGGATGGTAGATTCTCCTCGGCAGGGCAGAGAGCATAGAGAGAGTTAAGCAAAGTAGGTTGCACTTAGCGGGTGATGCACTACAAGGAAAATACCCTCTAGTGGATTTTTTTGAGGAACCCCTTATAAAAATACCCCATACAACCATTTCTAGCGGAGGTTACTATAGGAGGTTGGTAGGCGAAGAGTTTTACAGATGTTTTCCGCTCGGTGCGCTTATCATTCAACATCGCACCGGTGCTCCTTACAAGAGAAAGCACCGGTGCGCACAAAACATTGGCACACCGAAAATCGTGCGCTCCGTACACACCTGTCGGGTGCGTCGTATTACAGTAGAGCACCAGTGCTTCAAAACTCTTCCGCGCCGATGCATCATAAAACACGGCACCAAAACTGAAAATGCTCGGTGCGGTATTAAGAACCCACACCGGTGCATCATAAAACGACATGCCAAAACAAAAATTTATCGGTGTGTTCGTAAGAAACATTACTGGTGCACCTATAAAGCATGCACACCGCAAAAGGGTTATAAAAAAACTACGGAAAAAACAAACTGGATTTTTCACTTTTTTCAGTGCTCTAGAGCTCTCAATTACTGGTGCGCTCTACAAGACAAGGAACCGGTACGCACAAACTCTTCTGCACTGGTGCGTCATAAAACACTACGCCAAAACAAAAGTGGATCGGTGCTTTCGTTTGAAATAACACCGGTGCGCTTATAAAACACGCGCACCAAAAAAGGGTTAAATTAAAAAAAAAAATATTGGCAAAAAACCGCATTTTTCACTTGTATGCTCTCAATCACCAGTGCGCTCTATAAGAGAAAGTACTGGTCACACAAAACATTGGCACACCAGACACCGTGTGCTCCGTACAGTTATGCCCGGTGCGTTCTATTATTGTAAAGCACCAGTGCTTCAACACTATTTCGCCCCGGTGCGTCATAAAACACCACGCCAAAAATGAAACAGCCCAGTGTGGTGTTAAGTAACCACCTTGGTGCATCATAAAACAACGCGCCAAATCTGAAACATCCCGGTGTGTTCTTAAGAAATCGGATCGATGCGCCTATAAAACCCCACACACCGGAACAAGGTTAAATAAAAAAAACAATTACGGCCAAAAACCCACATTTTTCACTTTTCTTAGTACTCCAAAGCTCTCAAGCACCGGTGCAATTTCTCCTTCTCTGAGCCGCCCTGACATCGGTGCTCCCATTGCACCCTTTACATGCACTACTGCTATCAATTGGCCACCAATCTCCAGCTTGCATTTTGAAAAACAGTGGGCAAAATTTCTTTTTCAAATTATACAGCCAATATGCCTCCTCGATGGCGAAATGTACAGGAATTTTTCTAGTGTTTCCATAATTAATCTTTCTAGTGGATTAAAATTTGAAATAACCTTAAAATTAACCATTAAAAAATAAAAAATAAAAAAATTGTCGCGCGGTACGCCTGAACCGTTCGGCTCGCAAAATTGTAATTATAATTCTAGTCGTAATTGTATGTGTTATTGTAAAATTGTAATTGTAATTGTAATTGTAATTTTAACTATAATTGTATGTAAAATATTTATTGTAAAACTTTAATTGTAATTGTAATATTTAATTTATTGTGAAGGGATTGTAATTGTACTTTTAATTGTAATTGTGTATATGACAAATTGTAAAATCGTAATTGTAATTATAATTGTATGTAAAATTATAAATGTAATTGTATGTAAAATTAAAATTCTAATTCTAATTCTAATCGTAATTGTATGTGAAATTGTAAAATTGTAATCGTAATCGTAATTGTAATTGTATGTAAAATATTTGTAAATTTTAATTGTATTAATGTGAAATGATTTTATTAAAAATATTTAAATTTGTAAATTTGTAAATAATTGTAAAATAATAAATCTAGAATAATATGAATTTTTGCAACATAATAAAGTTTAGAAAATAATGCAAATAAATTCATGTACTTTAGAATTATCATTATTTTATTATGATCTTACATACAAAAAAAAAGAAATTTATACAATCTGGTGTGCTTAGCATCATAACACGCACCGATGCGTCTTATTACTCCAATGCACCGATGCTTTAGAATACTTCTGCACCAGTGCGTCATAAAACACTGTGCCAAAACCACCCCCTTGCGCTTATAAAACAACATGCACCGGAACAGGGTTATTTTGTAAAGTGCAGTATTGGAGCAGCGGAGAGTTCGAATAGTGGGCAATAATTTTTTTGAGGAGATGAGGGTTTGAAAATACGAGAGTTCGAATTTCGGCTGAGAAGTTTATAGAAGAGAAAATGAGTGATTCAAATAGAAAGACGAACAAAGATGCTTATAGGGATGCTGATGGCTACAGAGCTCGACAAAGTACAAGAGGAGTACAGGTTGAGACCGACAGAGAGCATTCAGTTGAGGTCGACAATAGGATTAAGAGGTCCCATGATGGAGAAATGGAGAGCTGCAGAGTTGATGGCAGAGAAAGATCAATCAAGGTAGTTGATAAAGCCAAGAGGCACCATGAAGGGAAGGATTCTCACTCCCTTAAGGATAGCAGAGAAAGATCAATTGACGTTGTTGATTGGGCTGGTAGGTCCCATGAAGGGAAAGATTCTCCAAAATGCGTTTAAAAGCAGCTGGGAGTATTATCCGAGCTTCGGTTGGCTTACATAAACTTTTATCGGCAAAGCTAACGTCGCATAAAATCACATCTTCGACTTTCGATTGAACCTAAATGGCATCTCTAACTTGTCTGAGCTGTGGTCCTGTGGATGAAACCAGTGAAAATTATGTTTGTATTATAAATGGAAATCTAGTGACCATTTATGTGGGAATAAAAGCATAGATACCTGCAGCTACCATATTTCCACCTACAAATCAGTTTCCCATTGGAAAAACTAATGTAATAGCCTATTTTGTAATTTCCTTCCTATGCTCAACCCTATACTCATTTTCTATGGGAAACCATTACCTCCACATGTAATAATTGCATCGTCTAGTCGAAAATCGGTCTTCTTCTGCTAACAAATGCAGGATGAAGGACTCGTTGTCATTGCTCCCAAAACATTACCCTTCTATAGATTATATGTACTAATTGTTGGTAGGCCATCCGTCTATCTGTAGATTATATTCTAAAACATATTGGTTGCAAATAGTTAAGTGCCAATTATAACAAGTTCACGTGCCACAATTTCCCACTTGTGCCATGTAGTATTGCATCTTCACATGCCCCACATTGCATTCTCTCCACATAATTAGTGGGGACCTCCTGCAATGAAAAAAATGCATTGGAAGAATAGTTATTTCCATCAAGAATTTATCCAATTCCAATTCTCAATTTTAATTCTAATTCTAATTCTCAAGAATAAACAAAATTATAATTCTCAATTTCTATGGTTGGAGTTCACTAAATTTTCGTGTACACACCTAAAAGTAATTTTGGTGCCTTAACCGCAAATCAGTGCTACTGTACATATAACTGCACCGGTGCATGTGTTACAAAATGACACACCGGTGCGGTGTGATTAAGTGACGCACTAGTGACGAATAAACGCAAATAAAAAAAGAGAAACTTTATCTTCTTTAAGTGAAAAAAAAGCGCCAAATTGAAAAATGGGCAGCAAAATACTTTCGAGAATCTAATTTCACAATATAATTATTTAAATACTAAACACTTTTCATTATTTCACTATTTTTGCTAAAATTTTCAGCCAGATATTTGCAGGAGACATACCTGGAGAAAGAGAGCATTAGGGCACTGTGGAGCAGCGAAATAAGTTCGAACATAAGTATTCAGACAATCAAAAATCAAACATCTGGTGATTCAAACCCTGTATCATAGAATTTCAAACCATCTCATGATTAAATTTGATTTATTTTTTTACTTTTTCTGCAGTTTTATCCATTTTTACTCTAAACCCTTCATTTTTTTTTATTTTTTCCCTTTCTTCTCCCTGTTTCTGTGATTTTATAATTAGTTTTTTCATTTTAGATTGACATGCAACCCATGAGACGAATTGCATAGTCAGATCCCAATCCATTTGGCCATTGCGTGAATTTTTGGAAAAAATGGATTTTGTTTTATCGATGTGCCCTGTGTAATGTAGCGCACCGCGCAAGTACTGTAATAAAAACTTTCAAAACAATTTTTTTTAAATCAGTGCGCCATATCTGAAATAGGGCACCGATGCTCCATGTTACAAGGATAGCACCGTATGGTCTATTACAATGTTTTTGCGGTGCGTTTATAATACTACCACACACCAACGGTGGTGCGTACATCATGAAAGGCGCACTGGTTTCTTGAGATTTATTTTTTACCTCAAAAGTTGACAATTTATTTATAAATATATTAATGAATGATATGGTACAGGTTTCAGATTGATAAAGAAATGACTGACAAGAGATCAACAAAAATACTGATAACACATCAATAAAAGCAAAAAAGGCAAGTTCTTTGTATTTTCTTTATAAAAATATTATTTTTGAACTATATATAAGTTTAATTAATATGTATTGTTTACTGTATATCATGCAGAGCCACAAAATGACGAAGCTCGATAAGATTATTTTCAATCTAGGACCAGAAGAGCGTAAAATCTTGATGGAAAAATTGCAAAAAGAACGAAAAAATATTGTCGATCCAATATGAGTTTATTTTTTTAATTATCATTAATAATATGCTTAAATTTTCAGATAACATGTGTCAAAATGGGGAAAAAATTTTACAAAAGTTTGAAGGATCTAGTGGAATGAATGTATAAACATTCTTTCCACTTACAATACAAAAATCAATCCAATGATTCCAAGAACCAAATTTTATCTAAACTACAGGAAGAGTTTCCAGTGAATTAGTCTAGGAGACATGTCATACTTTTAATAGCAAAAACTTACAACAACAAAAAATAAGGAATGAAAAAACAATTATATTCCTTTAAATGTTTGTCTAGGATTATTTATAAATATCACTTTTGTTATATTTACTTTTCAGATATCAATATAAAAATTAAATATTTTATTGTCATGTTACATTTTCAGGAAGATTATGAAAATATCAAAAGATGAAAGAGCCGATATTAGAAATATGCCAGTAGGAATGTCGAAAAAGGTGTACAAGGAGATGGTCAAAGAAATGGACAAAATTGCATCGCAGGAGGAGCCATCTCAACAACAACGTGCTTCAAATGTAATATGTAATCATTGAATTTTTCGATCATTAGGTACAATAAATAAAAAATTTAGCATTAAATATTAATTCTCAAGAATTTTCTTGCAGAAAAGAAAAGAAAATGGAACCCATTCAGCACATAAAACAGGACGACAAGGAAGAAAATGGTTGATATCTAAGTTTGTGAGTAATTGTTACTTCCTTATAACAACTTAACTAGATTTCATTTTTGTATTTTTTAAGTTGTTTTACAAAAATCATCATTGAATATCTTCAAACAGGTGCTAACATACAAAGAAGAACCATCAGACATATTGATTCAAATTGGGTTAAATATGGGTTGTGAGTATATGTTGGCATATCAGAAATTAATTGTCGAATTTGTAAGCATCTATCGATCTTGTTTTACTTAGCTTCGTTTATAATTAATAGAACAAAAACATCTTTTATATTAAATATATGATTTTTTATGGGGTATAAAACTTGTAGGAAACAAAGTATGGAACTACACCAACAGATGAAATTTTGAAAGATGGCATGGTACATGGTTTTGAAAGAATGTGTATAGTTTATGAGTCAATTGTTGCTATGGTACGTCATTTTTCTTTTCGATTTACATTGATGTATATTATTTAATATTGCAATTTTCATTATTCTCACCAATGTATATACACTCATTTATTTTATTTTTATGTTTGTAGATGGAAGGTGAAGAAGAAGAAAACAATCAACACCGTGAACAAAACATTCCTGAAAATAACCTAAGTCATGGAAGTAACTCTAGCAGTGACAACAGTTCAAGCGAAGAATGATCATCACTATGTTTGGATATCAAAGCAAGGCATTGTATTTATTGAAATATGTCTATGAAATCAGACATTTTGCTTAATGTAATGGACATAGTGTCCCAATTGAAAGACAAGGGATACCAATAATTGTCCCATTTTGTATGATAAAGACTGTCTTATTCATATATATTATATATCATAAAATATGTTTGAATTTATTCTATTGCGTTCTCCATTGTCGTTCTCAAATGCACTAATAAAAATTTAATTCATATGAATATTGTTATGAGATATACATGTGTCGACTTTTGATGAATAATGAATTTTAAAAAACCAAAATAATTATGATATGATATAACAAATTAATCCAAACATCACATTCAAATGCATTAATAAGAATTTAATTAATATGAATATTGTTATAAGATGTGTCGACTTTTGATGAATAATGAATTTAAAACAATCACAATAATTGCACTGTCACAGGTTGATGTTTCTAAAAAATACAAAATGAAAACTGGTGCATGTCAGTAACTGTACACCGGTGTGTTTGTATTAAGAAGTGCGCTGGTGCGTTTCTATGAACTATGAGCACCGAAAAAGCACCAAAACCAATTAAAAATATCGATGCGTTTGTGCGGTATGATGCACCGGTGCATTTATGTGTCTATATGCACCGGCGCCATTGTAAGGTCTATGGGCATCGCATGAATACCGATACCAATTATAAATCTTGGTGTGTTTGTGTGATAATGTGCACTGGGGCGTTTAAGTGTCTATAAGCACCGGTGCATTTGTACGACCTATGGGCACCGCATGAATACCAATACCAATTATAAATATCGGTTCCTTTCTGTGATACTGCGCACCGGTGCATTTCTATACATCTACACCCCAGTGCATTGATACGACCTATGGGCACCGCACAAATCCCAAGACCAATTAGAACCGCCTAGTGCGTTGTATCACCAAAACTACGCCCGGTGCGGTTTTATACCTTAACAGTCCGGTGCATTTTGCTTCGACCGCCCCAGGGCTCCTTATATATGTATGCACCGGTGCGTTCAAGTCAGAGTAGAGAACCGATGAAAAAGACATCCGTAATAACCTTCGGCCACCCATTTTTTTTTAGTTGTGTTGAATTTCCGTTAAAAGCTCTGCCAAAACCTCCGTAACCATAAACGGATGGTGTAACAAATGTTTTTTTGATAATTTTGGCCAATTTTATAACACTAAAAACCTCCTTTATAACCTTCTCTAGAGGTCTTTTCCTTGTGTTGATGCAAGGAAGTAGAGGGGAAGAAATTCCCCTACCGATAAGACTAGCCCACCAAACAACCATCCTAACCAACCAGTTATTGGTTTTAAGGGCCTATAAAATGGCATTTTCATGTCGCCATTGAATAACCCTTCAAATCATATCTTCATCATTTTCAAAATCATGCTTATAATCTAACCTATAGTTTAAAACCTAAATATAAAGGTTTGTTTCCCTTTACACATGCGATTGTTTTGAAAACCCCATATAACATGCATTTAGGGAATGGCAGGGTTGTAAGGCTTAATGGTATTTATACCTACATACAAATATCTTCATCATTTTCAACATCATGCTTTTAACCTAACCTATAATTTAAAACCTAAATAAAAAGGCTTATTTCCCTTTTCTCATGCAAATGTTTTGAAAACCCCATATAACATGCATTTAGGGAATGGAGGAACTGTAAGGCGTACATGTGGCATTGTTTAATGGTATAAGGCAAGATTAACAATAAGTAGCACCCGAAGCACAACTGAAATGCACACTTGTATTAACTTTAATGCTCATCCCTTTTCACAGACAAATATCGTTGGTAGGTGACTTGGTGTACGTGGCCCCACCCTAAGTCGGCGGGGACTAGCTGCCATGCAGCCTCACTTGTTTTTTAAAGCATCCGAAACCCACTTTGATTTTTAGTTCGGTTTAATTTATTTATTTATTTTATTATTTTAATTTTAATTTTTAATTTTTTAATAATGTTCTCACACTTTTTACATAAAGTAATCTTGCTACATAAATAATATTATTATAAGAGGTTTTCAAGAAGCAAACATGTCATAACTCGACAATTAAAACTAGATGGAGAGGCTAACAACATTTTTAGTAATTTTGTTCTTCATCTCATTACTATATTTTTTTTGGGGAAGGTGTAGCATTTACTATCATTCTACACACTTATTTACATAATAAAAAATATATATAAAAAAATTGGCCAACAATTACTTGTTTACCTAAGAGTAATAATGTTATTACTCTAAGGTAGATGGGATCATTTCAAAACTTCTTACTTGCAAACATTAGTTATTTATATCATATAACTCTGCAATCCTCAAACTTTGGACTTAGATGTTATTTCTTTTCAAATATGAATCATACATTGTACCTATATTAATGTGATGAGTGTATACATTTATTGACTCATGCGTTGGTGTTAAGGACACCAGTTGTCCCTCCACACTTGTTTTGAGACATATTTCCTTGAGGTTTGATCGGGACATCTGGATCCATTATCGATCGTAGATTCAAGAAGGGTTTCAATCCACGGCTCTTGTCAAGTCGGGAGGTTAACAAGTGTAACCACTTGGTTTTCCTCTGGTCTTAGTCGGTCATTAGCATGGTTGTCTTTCCTCCAGCTCTCCAAGGCGTATCCAATCTGTGTTTGGTTAATGGCCTCTGTGGTAATCCAAGTGTGATCACCGTGTTGTTGTGATTCCTACCTCCAGATGCCCTGCAAGTTGATAACCCCGAGTGTTGCCCATCATTCTAGGTATTAATCCTTCAGCGTGGGGTTTTTCTTTATTTTTTTTTTGTTTCGGTTTAAGTTTTCACTATTGAATGAATCTCTTTGTATCTGCACAGGTTGCAATCAATATGTAGTTATCATTGCGTGCATTC
Organism: Pinus albicaulis; assembly: GCA_034641835.2. Classification (NCBI taxonomy): domain Eukaryota; kingdom Viridiplantae; phylum Streptophyta; class Pinopsida; order Pinales; family Pinaceae; genus Pinus; species Pinus albicaulis. The sequence goes on along the minus strand of CM076571.1, from coordinate 770,245,422 downwards.
TCTCCCACAAATTATAGGGTTTTATATCTGAATCTCCAGTGAGGGCTTTAGCCACAATTTCACAGGTGAAGGATTACAAAGTTCTACGATTTTATCTATATTTAATCTGACATAAATTTACAAAAAACTATTTCTAATCAGTTTCCTGTCTGGCAGCTTCCTCTTCCAAGTACAGCCCTTGTCACAAGACGGTGACAAAACCATTTTTTTTTGAAGAATCACAACAAATGGCAAGATTTTATAGGAATGCCCAAGCTGAGCGCTTCTCCAATGGTAGTTTATGTCAACCCTTCACGGGGTTTGTTACCTATCAGACCTTCTTACTAGTCTTGGTTAATTTGTAATGATTTTGTTAGGAGCTGAAAGGATTCAGTCGCTGAGCCAATCTCAGTCTCTATACCTTAATACTCTAGTCGCTATCTTGTTTATCTGTATATACCAGTCGCAGAGTAATACTATGGAAGTTATATGGGTATTTCTTTGTTTTTCATTGTTTCGTTTGAATGTGCATTATTTCAAGGTTCTTCATATTTAATTGAAAAGTTTACGTGTTTATCGATTCTGTTGTTTTACTCCTTGGTTAGTTTTTGCTTTGATACACATGAATGAAAAATGCTTTGTCTCGGCATGGTACCACATAGTTGTAAATACAAAAATTTCTCAGTTTTATTTATCTATACTATGATTTTATGAGTTCTGGTTTATGAGTTTTTCTTAGCTTAAAACACGGGTTTAATAAACCAGGTCTACCTGTGACCTCTGGTTCTTAAAAATTTACTGGAGTTTGGCATATTACTTCTATAACCCTTAACCAAGAACTCATTCTCCTTTCACATGTGGTTTCTCTGGTTTCTTCCTCGGATAACCTGCCAAAAGATGAACGTTGTAAAACCCTACCGGTCCTTTCCGACTTAGGGTTTAAACCTCTTAGCTATGTAGTTTGTCCTTGGGTGAAATGAATTTCTTCTCTACTTCTTGCAACTCATATTTTGTAAAGAATGTTGTGGCTATAGTCCTTATGATATTAATATTACTATTATTGTTAGGTCCTCATGGAATCTTCCACTCAAGGCGAATATCATAACCCTCTCACTTTTTTCCTTATACTCTGCTGGCTAGGAAATTCTATAGATAAGGTGTTGATTTTTACACACACAGATGCTATAATATTACACAGTTCCAAGATAAGGTTTTAGGTGTCAGTTAGAGGTTGGAGTGCTCAACTGATGAGAAAACAACCACTAACAATACCTTGCCTCTCACAAAACTATAACAAGGCTAATAAATAATAAACATTGCTATCTTTTTCCTTTAAGATAAATTCTTGCTTAACATTATCTATATTGTAAAATTAATGATTAACTTAAATATCCATACATAATACATCAAGAAATTACATCATAACTTCTTATATTTAAACATAATACTCATAAAAACTTATATGGAATTTCCACTTCACTGGTTAGACCACGCAACCATGAGTAAGGTGATCACGTCCTCAACTCCCCCCGCGCTCCTCACCAGAGCGGAAAATGGTAGCAGTTTTCCTGGAGATAGGCCTCAAGACTTCTTGTCCAGCGTCTTCTCTGGTTCAGGCTACAGAGTTTTCACTGGTTATCAACGAGCTCTAGACCACTCTATCTTTACAACCATTATGTTGTTCCTTTGTTTACCCTATGCACATAACCCCTTCCCCTGTCTGAGATTTCCTTATTATTATAAAAGGGGAAAGTAACTATCAATATTGCTTCTTCCCAACCACTCTGGAGTCTTGGAATTATTTTCTAACTAGTCATAGAAATTCCCAATGTAAATCTTTATTTATAAAATGTAAACTTAGGTTCATTAACCAATTTAACACATTCTATAGTCTCTTTTTCATTTAGTAGCCAAATGTAATTTTTTCAAAAGTTTAAAAGAAAAACGAGATAATTAAGTTGGGTCTTACTCTTCCCCTGCTTAAGGCAGACACCTTCCTCAGAGTTTTAATCCATCATAGAAAACAATTCGGGATATGCTTCTCGTATAAAGCCTTCATCCTCCCAAGTAGCCTCTTCTGGGCCAAAGTGCTTCCGCTGCACTTTAACTTGGGAGATGGCTGTCGTCTAGACTCGCATTATTTCTCTTTATTCAAGAATACATTGAGGCTCTACTAGGAATTCATCGGTTGGTTCTACCTGTAACCAACGAACAATTTAATTAATTAATCAAGCACTCATCTCATTTTTAGAGGACATAGTAACAATTACCATTTACATGTATGTTCTGTCAATGTATTATATTCTTGGGATCGTGCACATATCGTTTCAATACAGATACATGAAACACATTGTGCACACCTATGTCGCTGGATAATGAGAGTAGATAGGCCACCAACACTACTCTTTCCAAAATTTGGAAAGTCCCACAAAACCAAGGTGCAATTTTAGCACAGGTAGTCCACCTCAGCGTGTTTTTTTTAGGTCTAATTCTAACATATACATGATCTCCCACTCTAAATTCTTGATAAGTCCTTTTCTGATCTACATACACCTTCTGTCGGTCCTGGGTAGCTTTTAAATTTTTTCAACTCTTTCTCACCTCATGTTCCATTTCTTCCAACATTTATGGCCCAAGCATTAACTTAGTCTCAAGGCTGCTCCAATTTATGGGTGTATGAAATTGTCTCCCATACTTTTCCTCAAAGGGGCTCATTTTCATAGACTCTTGGTACCCATTATTGTAAGAAAATTCTACCAAATGAAAATAATTTTCCCACTTTGTGGGTTGTTGCATCACATACATACGTAACATATCTTCTAATATTTGATTCACTTGATTAGTTTTCCCATGTGTTCGTGGATGGTAGGTAGTACTAAACTGATTTTTTGTGCCCAAACCGATGAACAGTGCCTTCCAGAAGGCTAAGGTGAACTTCACATCCCGGTCTGAGATGAAAGTTTTAGGAATACCGTGTAATCTAAACACCTCCCTCATAAAAATATCAACGATTTATACTATTTTGTAATTGGATTGGACCTATACGAAGTGGGTTGCCTTGCTCAGCCTATCCATCACTACCATAATGGAGTCATTGTGTCTCTTTCTTCTTGGTAATCTTGTAATGAAATCGAGTGAAATGACTTCCCATTTCCACTCTCATACATGAATAGGTTGTAGTAAACCTACAGGGTGCTAATGATATACCTTGACCTCTTGACATTCCAAACACTTTGTGAAGTATTCAACAATATTTTTATGTATCCCTGGCCAAAAGTAGTCTTTTCTCATTGGTGTTATCATTTTTTGGTATCTAGGGTGTCTAGCGTATGAAATCCAGTGATACTCATCCAAAATCAATTCCTTCAAGATCATTTGATTAGGAATGTATATTATCTCTCGAAAAGCTAGTAATTGTTCATTATTTATCTTATAATCTGATTATTTCCCTTGATTTTATTCTTCTTGTGCTTGCTGCCACAAAAACGAATATGCGGGATATTTTTTTGCTGCCTCATTCACTTGCTCCTGGAACTTAAATTCCATTTCGTTACAGTAGAGCTCATAAACACAATGTAGTTTTCTACTTAAGGCATCAGCGACACAATTTTCCTTTCCTTTCACATGCTGAATTTCAAAGTCAAATTCACTCAAGAAGGTGTTCCACCTTGCTTGGCGAGCATTCAAGTCAGACTACTTAAAATAACTAGTCAGGTTGTTGTGATTCATTTTCAGTAGAAACTTTTTCCCTAGCAGGTAGTTCCTCCACACTTTGAGTGCGTGAACTACTTGGTCAACTCTAGATCATAAGAATAATATCGTTGCACATGATCCTTTAGCTTTCTGGACTCATATGTGATTATTTTTATGTCTTGTGACAACATTGCTCCCACCCCTTCCTTACAAACATTGGTGCAAACTTCAAACTCCTTGTTTGGGTCAACTACCTTCAATACGAGGGTAGTAGTTAACAATTTCTTTAAACGTTCTAATCCGGATTTATGAAGGAACACAATAATATACAGAAATAAACATAAATACAAATATGCATCGAAAATAAATTTCCAATGACTAAAATATGCTTATAGACATAATGGAAATAAACTAGCTAGGGCATTGATATCTTATCTCTAAGAAGAGATGTGGCTGCTACATGCCTCTGAAATGTGTTACAATGAGGCTTGAAGGCCTATTTATTGTTGAGAAATAATGGAAAACCCTAAACATCCAAAAACCTAACCGTGTGAGATGAAACGCCAAAACCATGGGCCCTGTATGGGTAAAATGGTACATCAACTTACCAGGGACATAAATTTAGCATATGATCTATGTTTGATGTGCTCAATACCTCCTTAGAAAGATCTATTTGAGTACTACAACTTTTGACGTGAGCAAAATCAAAGGAACTTCCATGTTGCTCCTAGTTTTCCCAAAAAATGTTGTTTAGGGCCTCAAAACGGCTCTGAAATTTTAGGACCCGAAAAAATGCTAAAAATAATAAGTTGTGCTGAAACTGAAAAACTGAAAGAACCGATGGTTGGGGTCCAAATGGAATAATTGGATGGCCACCAATATCCACTTGGATCATTCCTCCCCACTTAGGATGCAATGGTCCCCATTGCATTGAGTTCCTCCATGAGATGAGGCAAATTTTGTTGAACTTGGTATTAGATTTGTCGAAGATGTCATGGACCTTCTAGCGGACATGTTGGATGCGTTCAATAAATTTGGTTTCTTTATCAGCCTCAAATAGTGCATGTGTGGATTCTGTCTATGTGGTTGTATGAGGTATGGCAACATCAGGTGACGACGCGGCTGGGGTCAGATCAATGGAGTGCTTGACTTGACAATGTAGAGTAACCTCTGTGGGTGAGGAGAAAATTTCATCGTATTAAACCTCAATGACTTTGTCCATCTGCTACTTCCATGTAGGAGAGCCCTGTTTCAAGGTTATTGCCATAATATCATTCTTTCCATGTGGGAAAATTGTAATGAAAATAAATTTCCCAGTTTGGGAAACAATCTTACTGTGTTCTTTTGTAGTAGTCAAAGAGATGGCAGGAGGAGGTACTACCTCTGGTATCCTATACCATTTATTTCCCAAAGTAATAACAACAGAATGAGGCCTAGACTCATACACAGCATGTCGCTTCCACAAGTATGGTTGGCCCAATAATACATCAGACACATCAAAAGGAGAAACGTCACACAGTACCTCATCTGTGAATGGCTTGAAATTGTACATAAGGCAGCACTGCTAGCAGACGCAAAGATATCTTCCTTGGTGAAGCCACCCAATGGTATATGGCTACGAGTGTGCTATGGTAGGTAGGTCAAGCTGCTTCGCGACCTTTGCTGAAATGAGGTTATTTTGTCTTCCGCTATCGACAATGAATTGCAGTGGAGAACCCTTCACCAACATCTGCGAATGGAAGAGGCACTCCCCCTCCTCTTGATCCTCAGGATCCTCCCTCTAGAGCTTGGTGGTGGCAACAATGGCACTAGGATCCACATCAATGATCTTCTTCCCTTTTTCATCAGCCTTGTCTGGTTTTAACTTGGGATCAGAACATGCATCTGATTCGAGTACCTTCAGTTTAACCACCAGCGACTGTTTGGCCTGACACTCATTTGTGTTGTGAGTGGGGCTGTTATGAAATTCACACTTTTCTATGTCCTTATTTGGATTTTTGGTGTTTTTCTGAGTCGCCTCGCTTTGGCTTTGCCCCTTGTTCTGTAGTTCGATAGTGCCTTTCCCTAGCTTCAGATTCGCGGATCCAAAGTCTCGCTTCTTCTGCTTAAATTTTTGCTTGATCTTGGCAACATAGCGATATGTCGTGCCAAGTGAAGTAGTGTCAAGGAAATCCATTTCCTCCATAATGTATCTATGCAAACAACTACGATACTTGAACACCAAATGTTTCTCTGAATATTTAATACCCAACTTTGTGCGCAAGGTATGGAACAAATTCGCAGTTCGTGAACATCTTGATCCCTTTCCTACCGCAGCATAATCCATTGGATGTACTTATCCCCATATCTCTGAATTTTATTACAATGAGGCTCAAAAGCCTATTTATTGTTGAGAAACAATGGAAAACCCTAAACATCCAAAAACCTAACCCTAGGAGATGAAGCGTCAAAACTATGGGCCATGTTTGGGTAAATTGGTACATCAACTTCCCGGGGACATAACTTTGGCATATGATCTATGTTTGACATGCTCAATACCTCGTTAGAAATATCTATCCAAGGACTACAACTTTATATGTGAAAAAAATTAAATTAACTACCATGTTTCTCTCGGTATTCCCAAAAAATGTCGTTTAGGGCCTCAAAACGAATCCGGAAGTTCGGGACCGAAAAAAATGCTAAAAATAGTAAGTTGTGCTTAAACTAAAAAACTAAAAGAACCGATGGTAGGGGTCAAAATGGAATAGGTGGGTGGCCACCAATATCCACCTGGATCACATTCGAAGTTGGTTTGGCATTCACTAGTCCATTTGAAAATCCATCCTTTTCAATGCAAGAAGGTAATGGGAAAAGAAATTCTAGAGAAGCCTTCGATAAAACATCGATAATAGCCAGTGAAGCCCATGAAGGAATGTATTTCTGATATGTTCTTAGGTACCCTCCACTCCATAATAGTTTTTATTTTCTCAAGGTCTACTGATATCCCTTCAAGAAAAATTACGTGGCCTAAATATTTGATCTGTTCTTTGTAGAAATCGCACTTACTGAATTTGGCGTAGAGCTAATGATCTCGCAACATTTTCAGCACCAAGCGTAAATGTTCCTTATGCTCTTCCATGGTTTTAAAATAAATTTATATGTCATCAATAAAAATTAAAACGAACTTGTCCAAAAATGGGTGAAAAATATCATGCATCAAACTCATGAAATTTGTTGGTGCGTTGGTTAATCCAAATGGTAGAACCACAAACTCATAATCCCCATATCTATCTTGTAGAATATATTTTCTACCTTTACTTGATCGAAAATATCATTTATCCGTGGTAGCGGATACTTGTTTTTAACAGTCAATATGGTAAGCTACTTGTAATCCATACACATATGCATCGTACTGTCTTTATTTTTAATGAACAATACCGGTGCCCCCAAAGGAGACACACTAGGATGGATGTATCCCTTATCCAAAAATTCGTGCAACTGCATTTTTAACTCAGTCAGCTCAAGTACACTCATTCAATATGGAGCTCGTGACATAGGTGCTTCCCCTGGCATTAATTCGACGACGAAATCGATATCCCACTTAGGAGGTAGTCCCGGTATGCTTTCAGTAAACACAATGATAAAGTCCTGAACTACTGGTGTATTCTCCAGCACAGGGGTTTTTTCATTAGAGTTAGCGAATCCTACTTGAATAGCATAAATCTGACACCCTTTCCCAAGGCATTTGCCCAGCTGGGATGTAGTGATGGGGCATAATTGGAGTAGTATTTCGATTCCTTGTATCTCCTGACGAGTACCATCTTCAACCATATAACTGATGGTTTTTTGTTTGTTGTCATTAGGGGAATTTTGAGGTCTAAAATGGGCCTCCTAAGAAAAATGTACAACAAAAATAAACTTTATAACAACCAATAGGATTCAAGATGATGATGTCAACCATGGGGGATGATTTACCATTTTTTAAATAAAAGGGTAAAAATATTAAAAAATAATAAAATAATAAAATTACTTTTCCAACTCATATTTTCAACTTATCTCCCAAAATTTTTACTCAAACTTCGAGTGGGAGTACTCGTTGGATGCGAAATTTAATTCCTCATCCAAGGAGTACCCATGTTGCATACTTTCGATGAACCTTGCTACATGAAAAATGAGAAATACATAAAAAAACGTGATTACAATCATGTTTTTCATGTATTTCTTATTTTTCGTGTAGTAGAACCCATCGAAAGTATGCAACATGGGTACTCCTTGGATGAGGAATTAAATTTCGCATCCAACGAGTGCTCCCACTCGAAATTTGAGCAAAAACTTTGGGAGATAAGTTGAAAATATGAGTTGAAAAAGTAGTTTTTTCATTTTTCCCTCTAAAATTTGATGATGTCATCAAATCTTATTTGATTCTTTCCATTATTATTTTATAATTTCCTTAGGAGGACCATTTTAGACCTCAAAATTCCCCTAATGCTACCACCGACCAATGACTCTCTAACCATTTCATTCCCAGTAGTAAGTCGTAGGAACCCATAGGTAGAATATTCACCTCAACATTTATATGTTGGTTCCCTATGTCTAGAGGGAAGTTTTAGACTTTTGCATTAAGCCTCCACTTTGCCTCAGTGGCTAATTGCACCAACCAGGGACTCTTAAATTTTCAGAATTTGTAAATTACATTTTTCAACTATTCTGGGATTGATATAGCTTAAACTGGCACTAGGATCAACCAAAATAGATACAATTTGGGAAAATATCTTACCTTCCAGTTCTATCATTGTTGTCTAGTAATCCACTTGTTGATCCTCTAATACAATGTTGATCCTTGGTATATTCCTTGCAACATCTCCCACTATGGATGCTTCTTGAAAATTAGCTACAATTTCATTTCTCCCACGGTGAGGACGGTTTTTATAATAATGTGCTTCACCGCAACCCCATCATCGTAGAGGGTGTTTCTAGGTTTGACCGTGGTCTAGTCTGTTGGATGCCTCAGTAGGTCAGTCTTCTGCTAGCCATTTGGGTCTTTGCTGGCTTTTTCCTGATTGTTTGTAGGATGGATTCCTTCCAGAATTCTTGTAGTTACCCGATCTGTTGCTTTTAAAATTGTGATTACTCTTCTGCCCTTTCCTTAGCATTCAATTCCTACTAACATATCCTTTTACTTTCTATTGTTGATAACACATTTGTGCTTTTCGAATCACCTCATTGATGGTCTTTAGATTGACGAACTCAATCATTTCCTTCATGTGGGCAGGTAAACTACTCAAGAATCATTGTACCTTTGTTTTTTCATCCCTCAAATACGATACATACCTCTATAAATATGTAAATTTAGTTTTGAACTCGTCCATGGTCAGTTGTCCCAACCTCAAATCATGAAATTCCTAATATTTTTCATCGTAACAACTCTCTGTTAGATATTTTTCCTTAAAATACTGCTATAACTCGTCCAAAATCACATTATGGTCTTCGATTCCCCACACATTTTTAACTTCCTCCCACCATAAAGTAGCCTTTTCCCGCAATTGGTAAATATCCAAATGAGCTTTGAGCTTGTTGCTATACTCATAAACTTGGAAATATTTATTCATGTTAATTATCCATGCTTCTGCCACTTCTTTAGCTTCTCCGTCGAATGTGGGAGGCTTAATTTTTCTAAATTCTCCCTGAAGTTCTACTTTATGTTTTTTCATCTCTTGTTGATTGAAAACATTTCCAGATTCCGCTTCATTGTAAGTTTTTCTTATGTTACTTCGTTGGGTACAGCTTCCTTCTAGAATATCATTAGCTTGTTGTTTTCATTCACCCTCATCACAAGTGCCCCTCTCAAGACTAGTTTGTGTTGTATGATGATTTTGCCTGCCTGAGAGGATTTTGAGAATCCTCTCTTGTTCCCGCATTAATCTTTCATTTTCACTTCTTTCTCAAACCATTTCTGCCTGAATTTGTTGCACCGTATCCACTAGTCTACTAGTCGTACGTTGTTTTTCCTCGAGTAATCTGTTGGTTTGATGATGCTAATCCACACTCAAGTGTACCCACATTTCCAGGTTCATTTCTAGGTTAGGTAGGGGGTGAGCTTCCCCTGTAGCTCTGAGTGTTTGATATCCAAATCCTCTCCTCATCGTGATCTGTCAATAGTTTTCTTTCTTCTTTTCATTGTGCACAATTCCAATGCACCCATTGTTATTCAATTGACCCATCTGGGTCCTAACATGTGAACGTCGCTCTGATACCCCTTGTAACATTTACTACCATCCTACACAATTATTTACATAATAAAGAAAATGTAATATAAAAATTGGCCAATAATTACTTTTTTACCAAAACATTAATAATGTTATTATTCTAAGGTCGATGGGATCATTTCAAAAGTTCTTACCTGCAGAATTTAGTTATCTATATTATATAACTCTGCAATACTCATACTTTGGACTTAGATGTTATATCTTTTCAAATATAAATGATACACTGTACCTATATTAATGTGTTGAGCGTATACAATTTAATGACTCATGGAATGGTGTTAGGGTCACCAGTTGTCCCTACACACTTGTTTCGAGGGGTATTTCCTCGGGGTTCAATCGATACATCTAGATCCATTGTTGACCGTAGATTCAAGAAGGGTTTCAATCCATGACTCTTATCAACGACTCGGGAGGTTAACGAGTCTAACCACCCAGTTTTCCTCTGGTCTTAGTCTGTCATTTTCTTGGTTGTGTTTCCTCCAGCTTTGCAAGGCACATCCAATCTACATTTGGTTAATGGCATCAGTGTTAATCCAAGTGTGATCACATTTCTGTTGTAGTTATTTTCTCTAGATGCCCTGCAAGTTGATAACCCCGATGTTGGCCATCATTATAGGTATTAATCCTCCAACATGGGTTTTTTTTTTTTTTTTGGTTTCAGTTTAAGTTTTCACTATTGATTGAATCTATTTGTATCTGCACAAGTTGAAATAAATCTATATTTATCATTGCATGCATTCTCTCCCACACGTTACAGGGTTTTAACTTTGAATCTTCGGTGAGGGTTTTAGCCACAATTTCACATGTGACGGATTATCAAGTTCTACAGATTTCTCTGTGTTTAATCTGATGTAAATTTACATCAAAATATTTCTAATCAATTTCCTGTCTCGCAGGTTCCTCTTCGCAGTACAAATATTGTCACAAGGTGGCGACAAAACCCTTGGTTTTTTAAGAGGCAAAACAAATAGAAAGATTTGATAGTAATGCCCAAGTTGGGCGCTTATCTAATGGAGGTTTATGTCAACCCTTCACCAAGTTTGTTACTGATCAAACCTTCCTATTGGTCTTGGTTAATTTGTAATTATTTTGTTAGGAACTGAAAGGATTCAGCCACTGAGCCAATCTCAGTCTCAATACCTTAATAATCTGGCCACTATCTTGTTTATGTGTATCTATCAGTCGCAGAGTAATACTATGGAATTTATATGGGTATTTCTTTTTTGTTCAACGTTTCGTCTGACTATGTGTTATTTCAAGGTTCTTCCTATTTTATTGAAAAGTTTACTTCTCTACTGATTCTGTTGTTTTACTCCCCGCTCAGTGTTTTATTTCATACACATGAATGAAAAATGCTTTGTCTCGGCACAGTATCATAGAGTTGTAAATATAGTAATTTCTCAGCTTTTGTTATCTTTACTGTTCTTTTATGAGTTCTGGTTTATGAGTTTTTCTTACCTTAATGCGCAGGTTTAAAATACCAGGTCTACCTACGGCTTCTCGTTCTTAACAATTTACTGGAGTTTGACATATTACTTTTGTAACCCTTAACCAGGATCTCATTCTACTTTCACCCATGGTTTCTCTGGTTTCTTCCTCGGATAACCTGCCAAAATCTGAAGGACGTAAAACCCTACCGGTCCTTTCCATCTTAGGGTTTAAACCTCTTAGCTCTGTGATCTATCCTTGGGCGAAATACAATTATTCGCTACTTCACGCAACTCATATTTTGTAAATAATGTTATGGCTACAATCCTTGTGATACGAATATTATTATTAATGTTAGGTCCTCTTATACTTTTCCACTTGAGGCAGATATCCTAACCCTCTATCACCTGTTTCCTCACAGTCTGCTGGCTAGGAGATTCTATAGACAAGGTGTTGATTTTAATACACACAGATGTTATAATATTACACAGTTCCAAGATAAGGGTTAAGGTGTCAGTTAGTGTTTGGAGTGCTCTATTGTTGAGCAAACAACCACTAACAATACCCCGTCTCTCATAAAACTATAACAAGGCAAATAAATAATAAACAGTGTTATCTTTTTCCTTTCGGATAAATTCTTGCATAATATTATTTGTACTGTAAACTTAATGATTAACTTAAATATCCATATATAATACATACAAGACAGTACATCATAACTTCTCAAATTTAAAAACAATACTCATAAAAACTTATCTGGAATTTCCACTTCACTTGTTAGACCACCCAACCATGAGTGAGGCAATCACGTCCTCAAATCCCCTCATGCTCCTCACCAGAGTGGAAAATGGTAGCATTTTTCCTAGAGATAGGCCTCAAGACTTCTTGTCCACAATATTCTCTAGTTCAGGCTAAAGAGTTGCCACTGGTTCTCAACCATATCTGGACCACTCTATCCTTACAACCATTTTGATGTTCCCTTGTTTACCCTTTGCACAGAACCCCTTCTCCCTGTCTGAGATTTCCTTCTTATTCTCAAAGGGGAAATTAACTCTCAATAATTGCTTCTTCCCAACCTCTCTGGAGTATTGGAATTATTTACTAACCAGTCACAGAAATTCCCAATGTAAATATTTATTTATAAAATTTAAACTTAGGTTCATTAACAAGTTAACACATTCGATAATCTCTTTCTCATTTAATAGTAAAATGTAATTTTTGGAAAATTTTAAAAATAAAACGAGATAATTATGTTGGGTCTCACATAAGGCATGTGTGATAAATTTGAAGGAAGGAAATGAGAGAGCCGAGAAGCCACTGGTGTTGCTCAAGCCTTGGAAATGGTAGGTTTCCTTAGATCATTCCCATTACTCTCTATAATCTCAGAAAAAACATAGAAAAACGAAGTTTAATATCATTTTATTTGAGTTTTCATTAGGAAATGAAGTGTTTTGCGGGGATAAATGATGCCCACCTTTCCTTTCAAGCATATGCATATAAATACTGCTTTCTCTTTTTTGAGTTCTTTTGTAGATGAATTGACTCATGTGTCACTTGCTTTTCATAATATGATGCTTGTATTCTAAATCATATGAACGTCCATTCCTTCCCATGGAATCCATTCATTATTTTACATGGAAAAATAAGTGAGAATGGTTTCTTCCAGAGAAAAAAACAATTACTGTTCTCTGAAATACTAGTATTTTAGCCGACCAACCTGAATTGTGTTTATTCGTTTTGTAAACTTTGATCCTCTTTTCACAACTTGGTTTTTGAAAGTAAATATTTCATAATTTTTTCTTTTTTTGGGTAATTATATTTTATAGTAAGTGAGACTAATGGTTGGAATTTTATTTATATACATTTATAATAAAAAATTAATATTAAAATTAATTTTATATTTTTAAAATTTTATTAAAAAATTATTACTCTAATTACTATATTTTTTAATATTTTATTCCTAACAAACACATAAGAAGCAGATATATCAATCACTTATACATCTTAACCATGTTTATTATTAGGTGGTCTCAACCTACCTAGCTAGAAACCATGCATTTTTAACCACCTCCCCATAGAGTAACTTGTCTAAACTTCAAACAACATTAACAATCTTAGCATTATTAAAGAGTATATTGTCCAATCTAAAAACCAAAAACTATAGGCATACATATTTCACTTAAAATTCTGATGAAGTAACATGAGTAGGATCTTTTGCACTAGACCTTAGAGGTGTTGAAGTGATAAGAACACATTTGATATGATGTTCAATATGATCTATCCTGACGTCAATTCGATCCATCCTGATGGAAAATTCATTGATTTCTTTGAACCCGCTGGACATATTCAAGGCTAGCAAAGTTGTTATATTTGCATGTCTACTTCTTTGTAAGAACCTTACCTAGCAGGGTCTTCATATGCGAATACAAGGAGAGAGCATGAACATATTGCTTCAGCATGCCCCTAGTATGACCAGGATCAAGAATCCATTGACCAACCTCACCCATAATCTCTGAGTCAAAGAAGACTTACATGTGCCTAGCAGTTGGAGTTTCAAATTGTCATATTTCATTTTTGGCCTTGGGGTAGAAGAATTATGTATTTAACAGTGGCATATAATTGTTATATTAGGAGAATCCAGTAATACATAATTGTATTAAAATTTCTGCATGGTATCGGAGCAAAGAAGATTGCAATATTGAAGCAGTAGCTGAGTTTGTTGGTGGAAAGAATTTGAATTTACTGCAAGCATTTCTTGGTGCGACAATTGAGTAAACATCGAAATGGATTTTAATGGTTTGCGGTTAGAGTATGCACTCAAGGGCAGCTCGAACTACATTGAATAGAAGGATAGGATGGATGCAATGGTTGAAGATAATGGCTTGAATGAATTCATCGACAGTGACATTCCTAAGCCCACTTCGACGGATGTTACATTACTTGACACCTGGAAAAAGAAAGTAGCGAAGATGAGAAGGATTTTGTTGGAAGGTGTGCGAGACCATATTGTCTCAAGCCTTCATGGGAAAGCCACTCCATTTTCGATGTGGAAGGCTTTGACGGATATTTTCCAAAGCAGCAACGACCATAGGAAATTGGCGCTGAAGGATAAACTTAGAAATATCAAGATGTATAAGGGCGACAATATTCCTAAGTATCTCACAAAGTTTTTCCAATGTCAGGATGAACTAGGGAGTGTGGGAATCAAGGTTGCTGATGATGATTTGGTGAGTTTGGCTCTCTTGGGACTTCCTAAGAGTTGGCACAGCTATCAAGACTCTGTCAATGGACGGGAAAAACTGCCGGATTGGGAACGACTGTGGTCAGATCTAGTGCAGGAGGAGTTCAGGCGGAACACCAGAGATCGCTCTTCATCAAAGCATGATGATGAAGAGGATTTTGCTTTGGCTGCCAAAGCAAGGAAAGGGAAGGAGAATAAATTCCACTCCAAATCCGAGGCTAAAGGAAAGAAGCTGGATTTTTCCAAGGTGAAGTGTTTTCACTGTCACTAACATGGGCATCTCGCCACTAACTTCCCACAGAAAAAGAAGAACAAGAAGGTTGTTGGAGCTGCAGCTGGTGAGGCCCTTGCCTCAAAATTTTAACTTGATTTCTCCTTGATCACATTCTTGGTTTCTAGTGCAATGGGATCGGTGTGGTATCTTGATAGTGGTGCTTCCTTCCACATGACCGGAGATAAGGAGCTTTTCAGTGACTTGGAGGAAAAAGATATCCAAATGCATATAGAGATAGGCGACGATGGACGATATAGTGCGATCGGCATTGGTACCATTAATTTTGAGAGGGAGTTAAGTAAACCATTTATGTTGAAACATGTTATGCATGTTCCAGGTGTGAAGAAGAACTTGGTCTCAGTCACGATGTTGGAGGAAAAAGGTTATGACGTTGTTTTCAGTGATGGAAAAAATTTCCTGCGACATAAAACAACGGGTCAAACAAAGAGGATAGGGATTCGAGTTAAGAATCTCTACAAGCTGGAGGTAGATGGCTACATTGCAATGGTGGGAAAAGCAGAAGAAGTGGTGAGCCAGGATGAGGGTGAATTATGGCACAGGCGATTGGGCCATCTTCACCATGGTGCCTTGAAGATTTTGCAACAAATTTCTACTGGAATTCCCAAGGGTACACTTGCGTAGTTAGATCAGTGCAAGGGATGTACTATGGGTGAGCTTGTGAAGACCACCTTTCATGAAAAGGAGAACCATGCTTCGGTGATCCTGGAGAGAGTTCACACAGACGTGTGTGGGCCATTCTCGGTTGCTTCAACAGAAAAACACAGTTATTATGTTATTTTTTTTATGACTATTCTCGTAGATGTTGGATCTTATTCATGCAGAAGAAGGGTCAAACATACTCAAAGTTCTATGAGTTTAAAGCATTGGTGGAGAAAGAGTCGAGGAAGCAAGTGAAGGCTTTGTGGAGCGATAATGGTGGTGAATTCATCTCGAACAAATTCAAATACTTATGTAGCAAAGAAGGAATTCGAAGAGAACTCATAGCAACTCATAACCCACAGCAGAATGGGGCCACGGAGAGGAAGAACAGAACGATCGTGGGTGCTACACGAGCTATGTTGCATGATCAAGGCCTACCAATGCACTTGTGGGCGGAAGCATGCAACACTGCGATTTATGTGCAAAACCGTTGTCCTCACAGAGTACTTGGCATGAGTACACCTGAAGAAGCTTTTACTGGTAAGAAACTGGATGTTTCTCACCTTAAGATTTTTGGCTCATCTGTTTATGTGCATGTGACCAAGAACGCCAGGAAGAAGCTTGAGACGACTGTTGAAGTTGGGATATTTGTGAGGTACACAGAAATACCCCATAATTATTGTGTTTATTTGCCAAATAGTCGAATGATTGTGGTGCGACATTATATAAAATTTAATGAGGAGAAAGCCATGAAGTTGTCGCTTGAGAAGGAGATGGACTTGCATGTAGAGGAGTAATTTTTGGTTCCCAAAGTTGAGTCTCTAGATGTGGATCGGTCACAGGAGGAGGTTCATGGAGTGGAGGAGTTCACTCACACAGAGCCAAACATCAGAACAGGCAGAAGGCATACCATAGAAGCTGAGAAGCTAAAGCTTGATGCGGCACAAAATTTAGGAGTCCCTACTTCATAGCGCAGATAGAGACAGTCTCCTGACCAATTCACTAGATACATGTCTCTCATGAGCAAATGTATTGTGACTAAGCCATCTTCCTTTTAGGAAGCAGTGAAGGAGCCCACATGGGTAGATGCAATGGTGGAGGAGTATGACTCCATTGTCAGAAATAGTGCTTGGGAAATTGTTCCAAGGCCGGTTGATAAATTAGTTGTAGGTTCAAGATGGATCTACAAGGTAAAGAAAGTTGTTGATGGGAGTGTTGAGAAATACAAGGCCATATTTGTGGCCTGGGGCTTCTCATAGATCAAGGGGATTGTGTTGAAGATTGCAACAAGAAAAAGTGAAGGAGGCATCCTGAAACATCATTCCTGATCCTAGTTGGAAAATGATCAGCTAAACTAGGTGGGGCCCACACAGGTGATTTTTGGTGCAAAGTCTACTTTTAGACATGTCCATCATATTCTATGAGTTGCGGGATGCTATTTGTGGATGGTTGGTCAAGTTGGAAAACTAGATGGACTTCTATTTTTAGACATATTGGGCGGAGTCTATTTTTAGACTGCCAGTCTAAAAATAGATATGTCAGATATTATTAGCTCTTAATAATATTTGGACTCTAAAAATTATCTTATTCTCTTGGAGAGCTTCAGTTAAGTGCACAGATGTGGCATAGGAGCTGACAGAAGGAATTACGCTATTCCTGAGGGTTTACTGGAGCTTATGCATGGAGGACTCAGTTAGAACTGAAGTGGCAAAATTATGACAGAGTTGGAAGAGTAGTTTATGTAGTTGTATTCAATTTAACTCAGTTAGACTCAGTTGAGCTAGTTGTTTCTAGTCTAACTGAATGATACACTAGTGAGAGTGGAGTGAATTAATTAGTTAATTAATTCACAAATAATAACTCATTAATCAACTAAAAAATACAGCAGTCAACTACAGTGCATGGCAGTTTCAGTGGAGACCAATGGAGAGATAGGTGAAAGGGCAAGATGGACTATCCATTGTGACTACTAGTGATGCATGAATTGCATCTATATATACATTGGAGTTGCCAATGATAATAACGTTGTCAATGAGAGTGGGATTACATTGAATTGGTCTTTGTAATCAACTTGGATTGCGCAGTGGAGGCAGGCTAGCAGGCGGGCAAGATCGGTGCATGGATTTGCAATATTGTTCCTGATTAGTGTGTGACGATTGTATTGTACTGAGAGCTTGAGGTACTAAGCTTTGTATGAGATTGTTACATGATCTCCATGATACATAATATGATAGTTGGGGTTTTTAGCTTCAGTCTTTCCCATTAAACAACTGTGTTATGTGTGTTTTTATTGCTTCATGTGTTTTGCAATTGTTGATTAAATTTCCGCAAGAATTATAGTGGAAGGATTCTGTATTTTCAAGAAGATAAATATTGTGAGATTAGGAGAGTCTGGATATATGCATGCATATTGTATATAATTTCTACAAATTGATTATGAAGAAACCTTTGCACCTATCGCATGGTATTATTCCATAAGGACCATCCTTGCTCTCTCAACGCAGATGGGTTGGCACATTCATCAGATGGATGTGAAGACTGTGTTCCTTAATGGGATCATTGAGGAAGAAGTGTACATTAAGTAGCCTGAAGGATTTGAGATCTTCGACAGCAATTCGTATGTGTGCAGACTCAAAAAAGCGTTGTATGGGATGAAGCAGGCACCCCATGCTTGGTACACTCAAAATCGACAGCTATTTCACTGGACTTGGCTTCACCAAGAGTGAGGCGGATGCAAACCTATACCATATTGTGGTGGAGGGTAAGCTTTTAATCATTTTTCTTTATGTTGATGATTTTATACTGACTGGTGATGAGCAGCTGATACACTCATGCAAGGAGGACATTGCAAAGGAGTTTGAGATGAAGGATATGGACCTCCTTCACTATTTCCTTGGATTGGAAATATGGCAGCGAGATGGTGAAATTTTTGTGTCTTAAGGAAAGTATGCAAGGGAGATACTCGATAAGTTTCACATGGAGGACTGCAAACCCATGGATACTCCTCTTCCTGGAAAATGGAGGAAATAGGATGCTACATCTGGAGAGGTAGTGGATGCTAATGTCTATCGACAATTGGTGGGTTTGCTCATGTATTTAGGTAATACAAGACCGGACATATGTTATGCAGTGAACCAGCTTAGTCAAGCGATGGTTAAGCCTACCAAGCTCTTTTGGAAGGTGGGCAAGCATGTCCTAAGATATCTCAGGGGCACATCTGAGTATGGCTTACGGTACAGACAGACGGATAAGGTGAATTTGCATGGCTTCAAGGATGTAGATTGGGTATGCAGCCCAACGGTTAGAAAGAGCACATCAGGAGGGGTCTTCAATATCAGATCTATAGTTGTTTCTTGGTACAGCAGGAAACAGAGAAATGTGGCACTCAGTTCAGCGGAATCAGAATACATGGCAGCAAGTCAAGATGCATGTGAGGATACCTGGATGAGAAATATCCTGGTCAGTTTTTTTGGTTCTCATTTAGATCCTACAGTGATTCATTGTGATAATCATAGTTGCATTAAAATCTCGATTAATCATGTGTTTCATGATAGATATAAGCATATAGATATCCGGTATCATCATATCAGAGATTGTGTGCAGTGGAAGATCATGTTGCTTTAATACATCCCTACGGAAGATCAGGATGTAGATATTCTGACGAAGGTGCTCACCAAGTGCAAATTCAAATACCATAGAGGCAGGATCTAGGTGAAGGATAATCCTTTTCTTGTTGAGAGGGAGTGTTGAGATTCAACAAGATGATGATCCTAGTGAAAATTCAGTACCTACACTAGGTGGGGCCCACAGACTATTTTTAGGTGCATTTCTATTTTTAGAATGTTGAGCAAAGTCTATTTATAGCAAAAATCTATTTATAGATGGTTGAGTAAATTCTATGGATGGATGGGCATATATTTTTGGAATGCATGTGCGAAGATGGTTCGTCGATCGCATGTCTAAAATTAGAATGCATGTCGATTATTGTTATCTCTTAACAATAATTAGACAATAAATAATAATCTATTCTCTTGAAGCAATTGATTTCAGTTAACTGATGTGGCAAACCAGATAACTGAAGGAATTTTGATTTATAAGGTTGGTTGGTGGGACATGCAAGTGGACTTCGTTGTAACTGAGTGATACAAATTTGTAATAGAGTTGGATGTGTAGTTATGTGAGTTGTAAAGTAGTTTAACACAGTTAAGTGAGTTAAACTTAGTTGTGCTAGTTGTAACTAGTTGTAACTAAAGATACACTAGTGAGAGATCAGTGAATTAAATATTAAATTAATTCACATGGAGTGATTTCACATGCAACTCATTAGGGGAATTTTGAGGTCTAAAATGGGCCTCCTAAGAAAAATGTACAACCAAAATAAACTTCATAAGTACCAATAGAATTCAAGATGATGATGTCAACCATGGGGGATGATTCACCATTTTTTAAGTAAAAGGGTAAAAAGATAAAAAAAAATAATAAAATAATAAAACTACTTTTTCAACTCGTATTTTCAGATTATTTCCCAAAGTTTTTACTCAAATTTTGAGCGGGAGTACTCGTTGGATGTAGACTTTAATTCCTAATCCAAGGAGTACCCATGTTGCATACTTTCGATGTACTCTGCTACACGAAAATTGAGAAATACATGAAAAACATGATTGTAATCACGTTTTTCATGTATTTATCAATTTTCGTGTAGCAGGGTACATCGAAAGTATGAAACATAGGTACTCCTTGGATTAGCAATTAAATTATGCATCCAATGAGTACTCCCTCTCCAAATTTGAGTAAAAAATTTGGGAGATAAGTTGAAAATACGAGTTGAAAAAGTAGTTTTTTCTTTTTTCCCTCTAAAATTTGATGATGTAATCAAATATTATTTTATAATTTCCTTAGGAGGCCCATTTTAGACATCAAAATTCCCCTAATGTGAAGACTTACTACTGTTAACTACATGCATGTCAGATCTAGTGGAGACCCAGTTGAGAGATAGGTGAAAGGGACAGTTTGACTATCAGTTGTGACTATAATGGGTGCACACTTACAACCAAACACACATTGGAGATTCCAATGATGATTGCGCAGTCAAGGCAAGGCAAGATAAAATTCATTCAGGGATTGTGATCAGCAGGGATTTCGCAGTGGAGGGAGGTTGTTAGGAGGCAATAAATTGGTGCATGTTTATGCCAATTTTTGTATGATAGTGTGAGATGATTGTATATTGTACTGAGATCTCTTGGATTAGAGTTTTGTATGAGATTTTTTCATGATCCATGATATATACATAATATATGATAGTGGGGTTTTTATCTTTATGCTTTCCCGGTAAAAACATCTGTGTTATTTGTGATTAATCTTTTTTCATGTGTTTGCAATTGGCGATTAAATTTCCGCAAAGATTTAAGTAGAAGGATTATGTATTTAATAGTGGCATATAATTGTTAGATCAGTAGAATCTATCAATACATAATTGTATTAAAATTTCTACAAAAATTAAACTAGAAATATTATAAAACCACGAATAACCACTATAGCACTAAGGACTAGACCCACGGTTGAGAATGAGGAGAAAAGAAAATTGAAATTTCTTCCCATTAGATCAAAAAACAATGAAAAAAACTGCTAATAACACAACTTCAAAGAACCAAACAAGAAATATATCGAACTAGCACCATAACCCAAATTTAAACCAAACATTAAGCTTCAAAGGGAAATTGGAGGGATCCAGAGTTACTTGGAGTAAAACGATTGTAAAATACCGAGGATGCCGAGTAGGGGGAAGCCTTTGCAATCTAGTAGGTGAAGGAGCAACCATGAACCTATAATGCTCATAATAAGATAGTCTAGTGAGCATTCCTAACCCCCCCCCCCCCCCCCCAACACCAATTTTTCATAGAGTTTCTATAAAAATTTCCTTTGAGCCACCTTTGTGCAGGGAAACCCAAATTAAGGTATTCCCTTACTCCACTCTCAAGCTGAAGAAAGAAATCTCAACAGAAGACACAAACCTCTCGTGTTGTACAATATGGCTCAACACACTTTCCTCACAAAACCTGCAAATTGATTCACTTTCACTAGGAGGTTGGAATTTTTCCCCAGCTTCAGTGTCCTGCCGAACTCTCCAAACTGTCAACTTGCTCTGCAGACCTTTCGCCATGGAAAATAATATTATTTTACTTTGCATGCTTATGCATGCTATCATTGAATGTGAATGTATCCTCAAGGTTGCATGCACAACCCCCAAGTGCATCTATTAACTCATTTATCACCCCCATAAAGAAAATCTAATTAGGATACTAATAGTATTATTTTATAATTAATTTAAAGTATATAATCAACATTATAACAAGTGGAAGTCGAGCTCAAGTATTGATGGTCATGATAACAAAATGTTCAAATCCTCTAATTTCCCTATAGGTCATGTTTTGGGGATGGAGTATTAAAAAAACATCATCAAAAGTGAAATAAACAAACTATTTATATTTGTTTCTTATTAGCTTGTGCTAAGGTAGAACTATGAAAATAATTTAAGTGTTGATTATTATTAATTCAACTTTAACCAATGTAATTTAGAATGTTTAATTTTGAAAAAGGAAAATTATTTTTTAATTTTATATAAAAAACCATTTTCCAAGCCAAACATGTGATTTAACTATAATTTAAAGACAATCTTGCAACATGATATTTATTTGTTAGATTTTATTTGAAAAATAAAACAACCTTAAAAAAATCATATATTGTCAATGATGTTAACAAATCATGTTTGATTCCTTCTGCTCATGACGGGATCCAATTTGTCAAAGGAATGTAAAACCAGTTCATTTGCCCACCCCTTTTTCCTTTTCTTGAACTGTTGAAACGCTTTGAAAACGATAACAAATTTGAGGAATTATTTGGTCAAGAGACCTAGATTCATCTTCAAACTTAACAACACTCTTAGCAATGTAGAGCCCAAGAATAATTTGACCTTGACAGTTTGTTAAATGACGAAATTATCGACTGTGAACTTGCAATTTATCGTATAGAAATCTGTTATTTCTCTACGACATAGTGGATTTTTGAGTCTGCTTTGTGCTATTTAATGTTTGATTTCTATGCTAGAGACTCTTCATATGACTTCATTGTCGAGTTTCTACAAACAAAGCAAGATTTCAACGCCATTAAAATCATTTTTGAGGAGGGATTCTGCAACTGGTTTCCAGAATTTTTTGACGAGGTTGAACATAATGATCCTCCATTGTAGTATATTAAAGCAAATTTGCATGGTTGCCTCTGGCAAAGGAATAGCCTGTTATAGCAGAATATCTAATATGACATATGGTAATTTCTCATGGAAATTAAACCTTGCCTAATTATGAAAATATTCTCACTTTTCACCATTTAATCCAACTCCTTTTGAAAATTATTCAATATCCATATTAAAAAACATAATTTTATATCTATATTATATGCATACACCAAAATAATTTAAAAAAAAACATACTTCGGTTTTATGGTTAGGTAGATATATAATTTATTCAATTATTAATATGGAGGTGTTATGTTTCATATAAAACTTATTAATAATAGAAAAAATATATATTTTGGATCAATTCCTATATAAAAAAAAAATGTATATTCTCTCTTATGAATATAAAAGGTTTTTTTCTTATAAAAGTTACTTTAGGAGACACTTTACAATTTAGTATCCTCTACGAGATGTTGAAGATAGAGATGTTATAGTGAACATTCCATATTATAATTTTGTTTTTATTAATCAAATTCAAAATACATATGTGTTTAACTATATGTATTATGATCTGTTAAATCCAGGGGGAGAAAGGTGAGCCAGGTTGACCTACCTTATGTCTCACACAAGAGTTTGCTCGTAACTTATGTGAGAAATACTCATCCAACTTTTCAGGTGGTCTTTTGGTCTAAGAAATACAACGTAAAAATTCTAATTTAGACTCGAGCGATAGCTTGACAACTTGCTGAACGAGTCTCACGAAACACAATATTAGAAGGAACTTCATATTCCTAGTACTGAGGAAATCCAGGCTCTGATTCTTCAGGGAATTCTTAAAGAAGGTCATTGGCAGCCTAAGGCAAAAGAAAACAAGTCTTATGAGGTTTGGCCTCTCAGGGGATATGACATGCAAAGGACCATGTTGGCTTTTGGCTCTCGACAACTAGTGGTCACCTTTCTCCGAGTAATTCTCCAACCTTTTGAAACCTTAAATGGTGATATTAATTGTCAACATGGTCCAAATATTTTCTATCTATTGGTAGATTTTGGTCGTGGTATTGTGAAGTGTAGTGGCGTCTCGAATTGAATGTCGTCAATCTTTTCATGTTGGATTATTAGGACCATGTATTTGTGTCGGGGCTATTTTTTTGTTTTCTCTTATCATGGACTGTTTATTTTGGGATAATTTATACTAGAGGCAACGTTTTGATTTACATCTGCGTTGGGTCGAGTCGTTGTTGAATGCTCTCCCCCTATCTGTTTTTCATTTTTTGTTTGTTGTATAGCTTCATTAAATGCTTATTTCTAACTCGGGCTAGTGTTAACCCTCAAAGAACTGACCAGTTAAGTCAAATGTAGAGGAAACATATGAGAAGTAGGATACATGGGGAGGCTATGACCCTCAGGGTCGAAACCACATCCAAGAACAAGACCAGAAAGTTGTTGAGACTTTTCGTGTAGTATTCCTAAGTTGGAAATTAGACGTGAATTGTAGAACTTGGAGACTATGATAGAAAGAGATAGGCATGTTTTCTCTTACTTGGACCTCATAGAGGATATTGGCCAATCAGTTCTTAACCCTAGCCACACTAGGGGAAAGAAAAATAAGTACTATCAAACCCTATTTTTCTACTGCAGATGAAAAACTTGTTGAAGAGGAATCTTAATGGGAGACATGTTGAAAGGAAAAATGTATTTAAAAGCCTAGAGGATGTGAAATGTTAACAGAGAAACCAAATGTTCTACATAGAGAGACTGGGCATGTGTTTGGAAAAAATTGAGCGACATATTCTATGCATCACTTCCATGTCAGCCCCTCTAGGATGTAGTGCGAAAGATCTAGCTCTGGATACCTCTTATGACTCCTAGTTGTCCAATGACATTGGGTAGTTTTTTATGTTATGATCAAGGAATAAATTCTCTTGTTATGTTGCAATTTTTAATATTGTCAGGTTTTTGGACATGCTACTCTATAGGCAAGTGGTCAACAACGTTGGTTTCCCATTTGGTAGATTGAGACCACTTGCCATAATTTTTGAGGTAATATATCATTATCAAAGATACACACACGCATACAAACAACAATATGTATTTTGAAGGTTTTAATAAAATTATTTTTTTTCTGAATTGGACTAATTCTATTAAGTGAAAATATGGTACATGAGAAAGTACATTCAAGAGAGACAAAAAACACGGCCAACCGGAAATGATAAAATATCAACTTCGGTCCCCGGATAGAGAGATGAGACAAACGAGGAGCAGCAATAAGCAACTAAAAACAGGAAGGAACCGACTTCTACCCAGAATTGGTAGAGTTTTCTACACGAAATTTCTTCCCTTTCTTTTTGTTGACTTTAACCCAGCCATCCTGGTGAGTTTGTGCTGGGAAAATTTGAAGACTGGAGTTCTCCAAGAGAGGGGCCTCCTTATCTGAATCGGAGGAGGCGGACTCATGACTACGCTTCTGAGTGACTGTAGTATCAGGGGGATGCTTGGGAGCATCCGTGGACAGTTTCTGAGTCTGAGGAGCAAGGTCTGAATCTGCCTCACTCCCATCATCATCAGAGCTCGAGGAAGTATAATTTGCAGCAGGCGGCGGGGTACAGGGAGTCCATTTTTTGGATTTGGACTTTGTATAATATCCTTTAGTCTTTGTTTCTGCAAGAGTGGGGCATGAGTTCTGCAGATGCCCTGTATGGTTGCAGTGGCGGCAACGGAATGCAGTGTTCTCATAGTCTAAGTACTGAGTCCAAACAAGATCACCAACCTTGAGGATAATTTGTTCGGGCAAGCCTTTGCTGATGTCAACCTCCACGCATATTCTGGCATATGTGTAGAGGCCCTGAAGTGGCCTTTCATAATCTACATCGAGAAAGCGTCCCAAGGTATCGCCCATGTGCCTGAACACTGCCAGCTGCCATAGATGGACATGAAGGTTGGGCAGCCTGACCCAAACAGGGGTCCTAGTGATGGTAGCTGTTGCAGGGTCGAAATCTGGGAACCATGGGGTTAAGAAGAGCCCAGCATTTCCAAAAAACCAGGGACCTTTCTGTAAGGCCTGTTCATAATGCTTTGCATGATCGAACAATACTATGAAGAACCCTCGTGAGCAGCAGCTAACGAGGCACTTGCTGGTCTAGTTATCGTAGATCCAATCAAAGAGTTCCTTGGTTCGCGGCCAAAGCCCATTGAATCTGCAAATGATGGCTCTCTCTGCATATTTTTGAAGATCTTCTGCGACAGATGGTAGAGAGACCTCAACAGAAGGTGCTTCATCCAGCTTGTCAACCAGAAAAGGCTGGGGTTTGGGGGCAGCAGAGGGTTTGGGGTTTTGAGAGTGAACAACTTCTTTATAGGAGAAGTTAGGGGCTGAAGAAGACTGTCCGGCAGCACCACCTCTCAAACGAAGGGTAAGTACAATGGAATCATTTCTGTTAATGTTATAAGCAGAAAGGGGAAGAAGATCCTCAAGATGTTTACCTTGGAAAAGAAGTCTCTGGTGAATCGAGAAAATTCCAGTCCGTTGTTCCAGGTTAAGCTTAAGCTTCTGAATCAGATCTGAAGAAGAAACCCAAAGCAAAATATTTTTTCCAGAGAGTAACCGGAGTTGGATCTGAAAAGAGGCAGGGTTCTTTTTAGAGGCAGGATCTGCGCGGCAACGAAGGGCGTCCCTGCTTTTGCCTGCGACTTCAAGCCTCTGCTGAGAAAGGCCGTGAGGGCGGGAAACGCCTGTAGACCAACTCCAGAGCCCAAAAATGTAGCCTCGGGGATTTGCGGCCAAAGTCCCATTCAAAGCTGCGGTTGAAAATTTTGCTGCAGGGCTCGTATTAGTCAAACTCGCCGAGTTGAAGACAGCCCCAAAGAGGCAAGGCTCGGGTGACCCGAGCTGGACTCTAAAGAGCTCTGCCCTCAAGTTTATCCCCTGCATCCAGAAAAAAACCCTTGAAACAACTTCCGCGAGAGCCCTGGCACGATAGCACTGGAGGGCGGCAGAGGGTGGTTGAGCTGGAGCCCGACCAGGACTCGGTGAAACCTTAACAGCTGCATAGACGCTGAACGAAGCCCTATAATCGATCAATGTCTTCTCTCGGCTGAGGTGAAGACAGTCATGGTGATGCCGAAGGGACGGATCCTCATTCCCGGCGTAGATTGCAACGTCCCTTCGTGCTAGATCGAGGGAGAAAGCGGCTAGTGGAGGCCTAGCATTTACCGAATGTGAGGTTGGTAAGTTCGTAAACCTCTGTATGCAGAGATTACCAGAGCTTGTCGGCGGCTCTACCACCTCGGCAAACAGGAAAGCGGAAGAAAACAGTCTAGGGTTCATCTTGCTTTCCGGATAACAGAGCATCAAAGGATTCTCGGCCTGGAACAATTACTCTTGTTCTTGTTTTAATAAAATTATTAATAAAAATATTTTTTTAATATATAGAAATGTGAAATTTATATACATTATAAATATTTGTATTCAAAACCAGCATAACTACATTTTAATTTTGGATTTAATTCTCAAAACCAGCATAACTACATTTTAATTTTGGATTTATAAAGAAGAATTAAAGATTAAATATTTTTAAATGCAATTTTTTTTCAAATTTTGCATTCAAAAAAAAGTTTGTATTTTAAGATATTTAATCCCTTTAAAGATAAATATAAAATTAAGTATAATAACAGTTTTATATTTTGTTTTAAAAATATTTATATTTAATTATTAGTAAAACAATAATACTTCATTTTTTAAATTTCATTTTTAAATATAAATCAATTTAATGTTATAAAATATTTAAATTAAATAATTTTAATAACTAAAATTTACTTTACACGCAATGTTTTTTTAAAAGTAAATATAACACACACATATATATTAAAAAAAGCAATCACGCATTTGTTTACTAAGATAATCATAGTTAGACTTTTTTATTTTTTTAAGTATTTATTTTGTTAAAAAATATTGGATAACAAATTTCTGGGTTATTCTTAAATTTACTGCAGAATGTTTTAATTGTTTAAATATATTAAACTATAAGTGAAACCCCTACTTACATGTGAAGATTTTAATATTTTTGTGATTATAGATTTGATTTTTGTGATTATAATATAATTGTAGTATGGTGTTTATTTTTATGATATTATTTTTATTTGATGGAAATTTACTTTTAAAGGTTATGTTTTAATGTGGTTTTAATGATACAAGATTTAGTTTCTTTTATATTATAATGTATGAGCAACTTAACTTATAAGCCACATTTTTATTGTCTTATTATTGGTGAGAGTTTTTAGAAAGACTCATGGAATCAATGGAGAGGTGGTTTCCATGAGATTTGTTACATCTGTTAGGGGTATACAGCGGGCATGTGATACTAGGATAGAGGATTCTATATTGAAAAACATGGAGGAGGCTGAATAACAGTTGAGATGAAGGTGCTGTCTTAATTGTGTCCTTTCGTACTTCAACTACTTATAGTGATCGCTTCTTTTCATGTGGAAATGGCAAAAGAAGAAAAACTAGCGTTCTGAGCACGCCTGCACGGTGTGAGCATGCGTAATGGATGATGTATATTTTTTTTTCAGAAGAAAAAAACGCTGAATATATAATATATAAACAGTACATTGACATATAAAATTCTCAGCTGATGTGCCCACAGCGAGAAATCCACCATTGCATGGCCAGTAGTTGTTTACACATTTCAATGACTTGGGAAAAAGGTACTCTCAATTTTTTTTGGAATTTTTCTTAGTTTCGAGTTACAGGTGGTCGTCCTTCATGGTTTGACTGCAGTGGGTTGCCTCTCATTACAATGGCATGAATTTATTTCTACATGAGATGGAGGCCATCAACACTTTCACGGCTAGCTGGCTGCCTTATCCACTTATAAAAAAAAGTTATTAAAAAATAATTTTAAATTTTAAATCAAATTAAATAATTTGTTTTTTTAGGTTTAATAAAATTAAAAATTGATCTCAATGCACGTTAATTAATATCATTACAATGTGTAACTCCAATTTTGCCAACAACAATTGAGAACAAAACTCTCTTTAAACCTAAATCATCCTCCTCCTACTCTTATTCTCACTAAAGGTATGTTTCAATTGCCCTTTTGAATGAAGTAAACATTTTGTTATGAAATTTTGAGCTTAATATATTTACAAGTTTTAATAGTATAAATTTAAATTTTAGTTTTATTTAATAATATTTTATTATAAATATATATAAATAACATAAAATTAAAAAGATAGAAGTTCTAGTTTATATATATATATATAAGAGGTGTATAGATAATATAAAATGTCAACTATCTATAATATTAATATTAATGTGTAATTATTTATTTATGAATTTATAATTTATATTAATAATGTTTTTTATGTGTAGTTAATTATATATTTTATCTTTATATTTTATTTATTTTATGTTTTCAATTTTATAGACGGTGTTTAATTAACTTTTATAAATTCATGAGTATAGTTTATTAGTACATTTGGAAATAATGGAGAAAGTTGTTCTGAGTGGTTTAGATTGTGTTTTTATCTGGGTGTTAGATCATATTTTCTAGGAGTCTATTTGATCTTCCTAACTAAAATGTTGTTATGCACTTGACCTGTTAGATGAACCAGAACACAAGAAATATGAAACAAAATAGCCGAGACATATAGATATCACCAGAAAATAGACAAGCGACAGAGATATTTCATTATGCAGACACAAGATACAATGTTCACTTGCCTCTTCGAGGGGGCAACCTCCAATAGAGCAGAGCTCAATTACAATACGACACAATGCTTTGTCCTTCTATCTAATGCTATTTAAAGCCAAATGACATCCAAAACCCTTACTACTCGTGGTCCCTGACATAATCATGGGTTAACCACCTTATTTATTAACTAAGGCCTGTTTATAACTAATTGTGGTCCCTTTTATAGAATGTGGGTTAACCACTTACAATTATTATTAATGTGGATAACTGCTTACGAGCTTTATTGATTCAACCAACTAACTATGACTCAGACTAGACCCTCATGGGCCTATTACATAAATAAAGGAGTTAGGGTTGGACCCTAACATGCCCTCCCCCATCAAAAGTAGCCTTCTCGTCAAACCTGAAGTTGCTAAAACTGCTGAAGAATAGTTGTTGGTTTCCATCTGGCATATTCTAGAGAGGTGTATTTCCACTTGATTAGTACTTCCTTGATTGTGCGACCACGAAGATGACGTTCACAAGTATCGAGGACCTGTTCTGGTTGGAGCCAAAGTGAGCCTTCCTCATTTAATTATGGCAGACTTGTTTGAACCCTGCAATTGTTCCCCACCACTTTCTTGAGGCATGAGACATGAAATACTGGTTGGATTCATGAAGTGGTTGGTAAAGCCAGTTTGTACGCGGCAGCCCCTATACGTTGAAGTACCTTATAAGGCCCATAGAATTTCGGTGCGAGCTTCTGGCATCCTTTTTCTTTGAGAGAGATATACTTATATGGTTGGAGTCGTAGGAATACATGGTCACCTACTTGAAATGATTGTTCTGATTGATCTTGATCAGCCTATTGCTTCATTATGTTATGAGCCTAACATAGATTATCTTTGAGATGAGCAATCATGGCGGCACAGTTCTGTAAGAGTTGATCAACTTCCTGCACTTTGGAACAAACGGGGAGGTAAGACACTGGTGATGGTGGAAGTTGTCCATATACAATCTCATAAGGTGTCATCTTGTTGGCGTCATGATAGTTAGTGTTGTACCCCCATTCAGCTAGAGGTAGCCATTGGACCCATTGATGTTTCTTGTTAGAAGTGAAACAACATAGAGAGGTTTCCAAGAATCGGTTGATTGCCTCTGTCTGACCATTGATTTGAGGATGATAAGATGTACTAAGTTGGAGTTGCGTGCCCTGGAGCTTGAAAATTTCCTGCCAAAATTTAGAGGTGAAGGTGGGGTCACGTTCGGACATAATAGAAGTCAGTATGCCATGTAGTTTGAATATTCGGTCCATGAAAATTCGCGCCACCAAGGTTGGGGTAAAACAGTGGGGTAGAACACAAAATGGGCATATTTGGAAAGCCTATCAAAAACCACCATGATAATGAATTTGTTTCCGGACTTTGGGAGGCCAGTAATAAAATCGATAGAGATGTTTGTCCGTACTTAGGCAAGGAGGGGTAAAGTTTGTAAGGCTCCTGGTTGCTTGATTGTTTCCCCTTTATTGTGCTAGCATACATCACATTCAAAGACAAAAGTAAGAATGGCAATTTTCATGCCAGTCCAAAAGAAGGACCGACGGGCACGCACATAAGTCTTCTGAAATCCTGAATGTCCGACCATTGGAGAAGAGTGAAATTTGGCCAAGATGCGGGGTTTGAGATCTGAGATTAGGGAGAGCACTATTCAATCCTTCTAATGAAGAACCTCATCCTGCCAAGAGTATTCAGTGGAGGCATTGGGATCGTCTCTCAAGTTATTAATGAGCTGGGATAGGGAGGGGTGGACGAAATATTCTCGATGAGCATCTTCAATCCAATTTGATCGGGGTAGAGAGAGTGATAAAAGGGTTCCTTCATCCTCAAATTGTCGTGATAAGGCATCAACTACTACATTGTCACATCCCTTTTTGTAAATGATTTCATAATCATATCCCAACATTTTTTCCAGCCATTTCTTTTGTTGTGGTGATAATAGACGCTTCTCTAGAAAATATTTTACACTATGATGGTCAATACAGATTTGGAATCATCTCCCCAATAAGTATGGGATCCAAGTGTCAACTACATGTAAGATGGCCATCATTTCTTTCTCATATGTGGATTGTCCCAGATGTTTTCCACTGAGTTGTTGACTAGTGAAGGCCAGTGGTCTACCTTCGTGTATTAAGACTGCACCAATGCCCGTACCAAAAGCATCACATTTAATCACAAAATCTTTGGTGAAGTCAGGTAGAGGCAAAACTGGAGTGGAACACATGGCTTGTTTGAGAGCCACAAAAACCTGTTGCGCGGTGTCAGTCCATAAGAATGAATTTTTCTTCACAATATTAGTTAGGGGACGTGAAATACGTCCATAGTTGCTGACGAATTTGCGATAGTAACCTGTGAGACCCAAGAATCCCCTCAAATCTTCAAGGTCTTGGGTTGGGGCCAATCTTGCATTGCCTGAATCTTCTTCGAATCAACCCTTACACTATCTCGTCCAACAATGTGGCCCAAATACTCAACTTCTTCCATTCCAAAGGAGCATTTAGAGAGTTTGAAAAACAATTTATGGTCTTGGATTAATTGTAGTATTTGGTCAACATGTTGAAGGAGTTGATCCTAGGTGAGACTGTAGATGATAATATCATCAAAAAATACTAGGACAAATTTTATGAGATAAGTTTTCAAAAGGTGGTTCATGAGGCTCTAAAATGTGGAGGGAGCATTAAAAAGACCAAATGGCATGACCAATAACTCATAGTGGCCTTCATGAGTTCGGAAAGTTGTTTTGGGGATGTCAACTTCCTTCATGTGTATTTTATGATAGCCAAAGCAGAGGTCAAGCTTGGTAAAGAATTTAGCACCATGGAGTTCATCAAGAAAATCATCCACCACGGGAATACGGAATTTGTCCTTGATAGTGAGCTTGTTAAGGGCCCTAAAGTTAGGACACATATGCCATTCTCCATCCTTATTTAAAACCATGACTACAAGAAATGAATAAGGGCTTGTGTTGGGATGAATAACCCCTGCTTCGAGAAGCTCCTTGATGATTTTTTCAATTTCATTATTTTGGGAAAAAATATAGCGATATGGATGTACATTTGGTGGTTGAGCTCCTGGGATCAGAGGGATTCTATGATCATGCTTACCCTAAGAAGGGGGAATTTCTTGTGGTTTGTCAAAAACCCGTTGATGACGATCTAAGATCTGTTGCATATCTGGATGAATTTGGGGAGGGGTGGAGTCAATTTCTTGGATGGAATTAAATTGGGCTACGACCCCATGATGGCCCTTTTTTAAAAGCTTCTCCATTCTATGTGAGATGATGATAGTAGGAGCACCTGCCTGGAGTCCCCTCAGTGTATGAGTATGGTCTTCCTTCTTAAAGCTCATATATAACTCTTGGAAATCCATTGTGATAGGGCCGAGTGTGCAAAGCCATTATGCACCTAGTATAATGTCACCACCACCCATTTCAATGGCAAACATATGTTCTTTAAGATGATAATACCCCATTCAAAGCGTAATGTTTTCATAGTGGCCCTCACATTTCATGGTCCCCCCATCAGCGATCAATACGTGGAAATTAGAGACGGCCCTTATAAAACAATGGGATGCTTCTGCTACCTGCTTATGGACAAAGTTATGAGGACTTATGCTATCAATCAACGCCACTACTGGCCTATGTTTAATGAAGTCGCAGATTTTAAGAGTTTGGGGTGAATAAATTCTAGCCAAGGCATGTAGTAATATAACTGGCTCATCTAGCGAAGCTGCAAGATCTTGGTTTGGTTCTATTTGAGTGTCACCTACTTTGTCCTCATCCATGTCATGGTTGGGGGCTTCCTCTGGGGTACTATTGTCAGTGGCATCAATTTGGAAGAATTTTAGTTCTTTACACTTATTCCCTGGGGCATACTTATCATCACAGTAGTAGCAAAGCCCTTGTTTCCTTCATTCGACCATTTCTGTTAGAGACACCTTTTGAATCTTCAGTGTTTAGGTGGGGCCCATGGCTTTGGTAGGACGTGGCTTTGCGAAAAAATTCAGGCAATTGGACTGAGCATGTAAGAAAAATTCCACTTCTAAGGCTTTTTGACATGCGTAAAACCAATTAGGGGGATAGTGCATCCGGATATGGGCTTGGATTTCTTCTTTCAAGCCACTGACAAAACACTACAAATAAAAGGCATATGAGTAGCTTTAAGTTCTAATGTCCAAGCTTTCAAAAGCAGTTATGTAATCCCTGACGGTACCCATTTTTCAAAGCTTAGTGAGTCGTCCCACGAAATGAAAATCCTGATCAAAATGCTCACAGAGGGATTTTTAAAATATGTTCCAAGTGAGCGGATGTGGGAAACAATTATGATGTCATTGCCACCATTACCATCTTTCTTGGTCCATGTAAAGTGCTCTCACTTTTAGTTTAGTGTCATCGTCATGGATATTATTAAGGAGGAAGTATTGGGCCATTTGAGCCAACCATACAGTCAAGTTCGAGCCATCAACTTTGTAAATGTCTAGCTTGGGCACCCGTTGACTAGAAAAGTGGGACCCTCCATGGAAGTGAAGGTGATGGCTGGATTCACCTTCTTCATATGCTTCACCATGTGTTTCTTCCTTGCTATGTGATGTCCATAGAGGCAGAACATACTTGAGGTGGCCAGAAAGTGTAGAAATTTGGGTCTCAAGGCTATCTAATCTGTCGTTCACCCTCTCTGTAGCAATGACTTGCGAGCACGTTTCATACATGCACTAGTCCAGATTTGGGATCGCTTGAAAATTGTGGGCTAACAAGTGAATGGTACCACTGCAATCAGCTTTCCGTCCTAAGTCTTATGGGATAGGTCTGCATAAAGCATCCCAAAATGGCTCCTAAATTTTTTTACTCCCCTTCGATCAATACTGCAGTGGCCAAATACCCAAAAGCTTGATACTGCCAAATGTCCTGAGAAAATCAGACCTGGAATCGACTAGATGGACCTAGCTGTCTAGTTACCATCAACTGTGCCACAAGAATCATATATGGGTGATGGCAGCAAAAACCCTTACTGTAATCTAAGCCAAATATCTGTTGTGAATACCCTTAAATCTAGACGAATGGCGTCAGCGAATCAAAACTAGTAGATTTGAGTAGGATAGAGAATAGGAGCGAGCTTCAGATATATTGGAAACTATGGCCACAAGGAGTGTTAGGTGCTATAGATTGTAATATACGCAGGGGTCCAACAATAGTACTCAACCTAATCTTTTAGGGCACCAACTAAGGAAGATCAACCATACCCTTAGTCGTACTACCCGTACCCTGTTGTACGTGCGAGTAATCTCTCCAAGTGTTGTTCTCAGTGTACTGTAGTAGCAAGACAGCTTATGGCTGAATTATGGTTAGGTTTCAGGGTTTCCTTGGGGGATTCCTATATACCCGAGGGTACGTGGAAGTGCAGTCTGTGCGCGGTTATGTCTAATGCGCTACTACTCGAAGGGGTACCCATAGGGGTTACAAGGGAGTCCAAAAAATGTGAATGCCTCTTGTAGTTCCTATGTGCATGCTTCCCCAAATCCACAGGTTTATGCGCTCAACTACAGATACCGTGGTTTAAAGACGTTGGTACGCGTCTCTAGCCTAAAATAAATTCTGTGAAAATTGGAGGTCTCGCTAGCCCTGGAAAGAGCTCTAATACCACTTGTTATGCACTTGACTTGTTAAACGAGCCAGAACACGAGAAATACGAAACAAAATAACCGAGACATATAGATATCACCAAAAAATAGACAAGCGACATAGATATTTCATTATGCAGAAACAAGATACAATGTTCACTTGCCTCTTCGAGGGGGCAACCTCCAACAGAGAAGAGCTCAATTACAATATGACACAATTATTTGTCCTTATATCTAATTCTATTTATAGCCTAATGACATCTAAAACCCTATTACTCGTGGTCCCTGACATAATCATGGGTTAACCACCTTATTTATTAACTAAGGCCCGTTTATAACTGATTGTGGTCCCTTTTCTAGAATGTGGGTTAACCACTTACAATTATTATTAATGTGGATAACTACTTACGGGCTTTATTGACTCAACCAAATAACTATGACTTGGACTAGGGACTTATGGGCTTATTACATAAATAAAGGGGTTAGGGTTGGATCGTAAAAAATGTAATCACATAAATATGTGTAATCTTGTTTGATTAATCAATGAATGTTTAGCAGTGCTGCTTGGCAACCTCTAGATGTAGCTTGTCTCACCTGTGAGATGTGTGGTTTGTTCCTAAATTTCGTCTTACATTTTTTTAATTTGATATCAGAGCACAAGGTATCTTGATATCAAGACTCCATTCAAAGCCTTCTATGGTTTTAAACCAACAGTTCATCATTTGAGGGTATTTGGGTGTAAGGCCTTTGCACATATTTCAAAGAAGAACAAAAATAAACTTGATGCTAAAGTTATCAAAAGTATTTTTTCAGGATGTTGTTTAGAATTTAAAGCTTACAAAATTTTTGATCCATCTACTCACAAAGTACTTGCAAGAAAAGATGTAATTTTCCATGAGCAGGGAAATGAAGGCAACAAGGGCAATAGCTATGGAAGGTGGCACGTACTTCTTGAAGTTGAAGATATTACAGAAGAAACTGAAGAGAGAGAGAAACAAAAGCTTGAGGAAGAATCCAATGATATGGACACCACCAGCAGTCAGAGCTCACCCATAGGTGGAGAAGGACCTTCAAATATGGAGATAACGAAGTGCCAAGGATATCTACTTGTCAAATTCACCTACCTAAAAGGTATAAGAACTATGCCTTGATGAGTAGTGTTTTAAATGTCATAGAACCCTTGATTTTTAGTGAAGATAATGAACATGAAGAGTGGATAAAATAAGTGAAGGAAGAATATGAGTCTATAATTAAAAACAAAACCTAGGAATTGATGGAATTGCCTAAAGATAAAAAAACCCATAGGATGTAAATGGTTGTACAAACCCAAGTTTAAATCAAATGCTAGTATAGATAAATACAAATCAAGATTGGTGGCAAAAGAGTACTCACAAAAAGAAGGCATTTATTATGCAGAAACATTTGCACCTATAGCTAAACTAAATACTATTATATTGTTAATTGCATTAGCTACAAAGTACCATTGGAACTTGCACCAAGTAGATGAAATTTTTTCTTTTCTGAAAGTTGATTTAAAGGAGGAGGTGTATTTGACACAACCTGAAGGGTTTGTGAAAAATGGGCGAGAAAATTTAGTTAACATATTAAAGAAATATTTGTGTGGGATGAAGCAAGCACGTAGGTCGTGGTATGAAAATATAGATTCCTTCTTTCTTCAATAGGGTTTTATGAGGAGTCAAAGTGATAAAAATTTGTACACCAAAGTTGATTTAAAGGGGAATGTTGTATTGATTTCTTTGTATGTTGATGATTTAATTATTAGAATAAATTCAATTAAATTAATTGATGGAATTAAGGTGAAGATGTCACAAGTATTTGAGATGAAATATCTTTGTGAGTTACATTAATGTTTAGGTCTTGAAGTGTGGAGAAATGCTAGTCAAACTTTTGTTTCCTATGGTAAGTATGTCAAAGAATTTCTTAAGAAGCTTATCAGCGTAAAGCTTCTTTTGTTCAAGTGCAATAGAATGTGAAACTTCACTTTGATGATGGATCAAATGAGTTTGATGGTATAGTGTATAGACAACTAGTAGGAAGCTTGAATTATCTTACTACAGTTAGACCTAATTTAGCATACTTTGTTAGTGTGTTAAGTCAGTTTATGGAAAGACATCTAGAAATACATTGGAAAGAAGTGAAAGGTGTGCTCAGGTATCTTAAAGAAATAATTTATTTTGGTCTTAAGTATACATTCATTTGATGTTGAGTTGACAGGTTACTCAAATTCAGATTGGGCTAGTAATCTGGATGATAGGATATCTAGTACATGTTATTCTTTTGGCATTGGATCCAGGATTGTTTCATGGAGTAGTAAGAAGCAACCTAGTGTATCTTTTTCATCTACTAAGGTAGAGTATAAATCTTTGTGTGCAGCAACTTGTGAATTTGTTTAGTTGAGGAGAGTTCTTCAAGATGTTGGATAGGAACAAAAGAAAGCTACAATGATAAAATGTGACAACTAGAGCTCAATCAAGTTGGAAAATAATCTAGTTTATCATGTAAGAACAAAAGCATGTTGAGGCTCAGTTTCATTTTATTAAAGAGAAGATACAGTTCAAAGAAATTTTTCTTGAAAAAATACTTGTGAAAATGTTATTGATATTTTCAATAAGCTTCTTGGAAAGATGAATTTTTTATTATTTAGGGAGATACTAGGTGTGGAAATTAACCCTTTTTCTATTAAGGGGGAGACTTCGAAATAATGGAGAGAGTGGTTATGAGTGGTTTAGATTTTGTTTTTATTTAGGTGTTAGATCCTATTTTCTAGGAGTCAGTTTGATCTCCCTAATGAAAATGTAATCACATGAATATGTGTAATCTTGTTTGATTAATTAATAAATGTTTAGTAGCGCTGCTTGACAACCTCTAGGTGCAACTCGTCTCACCTGTGAGTTGTGTGGTTCATTCCTAAATTTTGTCTTCCATATTTTTAATTAGTACTACTTAGTATATAGAGCATGTGAGGTGATATGATATAATTTGAATAACAACTTGTTTTAAGTGGTGGCTTGTGCAACATATTCAAACATGTCATGGTCATGTTTGATAAAAAGTAAATTATTTATCCAATAGGTGTAATACTACATTAAGTTTCAAAGAATTTTCAAGATTGTTAAATATTTGATATCATTTTTTGTAAACACCTTGTATTTTACTCATTGTTTTTGTATTTATTGCAATGGACTCTTAAAATTTAAAACTTTGTCATATTCTTTTATTTTTGAGACACCATCTCCACTTCGTGTGTCATATCCCTAGTAGAAAAACAATAAACTAGCATTTTCACCTAGATATGCAAAGGAACATCAATAGGAGTGGGGGAATCTGGAAAACAATAATCAACTAAAATTTAGATAATGGTTTTTTATAAAGAAAATAAGGGAACATAGCTTCTTAAATTGTCTATAGTACACTTATAATGGAAGGAAATGCAATAATTAATAAGGACAAGATATTCACTGACAAAATTTTTGTTGAATATCCCTCTCAAATAACCCAAACTTAAAAATTACCAATATTGTAGAATTTTGGTTCAAGAATACAATTTTTTCCTAGTTGTCTTGTTTCCATAATATTTAGAATCACTCAATGACCAAATATTATTGAAAAAAAAAATTATCATGCATAGAAAGTGTGAAAATATTTCAACTAAAATCATTTAGAGACCAAAAACAATAAAATATTTAACTAAAAATAATAGACGTAGATAATCTAACTTGTAAAAATGGAATACTTTATAATAACATGGTGAGTAAAATACAATATGAGATCCAAGTATTTCAATAACAAACTAAGAATGTGGCTCATTGGTTTGAAGGTTTTTTCCACTTATGGGATCAAAACTAAGACATATGATCTGGATTTATGCAGGAACACAATAAAATACAGAAATAGGCATAAACATAGAGATGCAGTGGAAATAATGCTTCATTTCATTAATACCAAATAACAGAAATATGCTTACGGACATAATGGAAATAAAATAGGTAGGGTGCTAGTAGCGAATCTTTGAGAAGAGATGTGGTGGCTACAGACCTATGAACTGTGTTACAATGAGGCTCAAGGGCCTATTTATTATTGAGAAATAATGGAGAACTCTAAACGTCCAAAAACCTAACTCTAGCAGATGAAGCGCCAAAACTATGGGCCCCGTTTGGGTAAATTGGTGTTTCAACTTCCCGAGGATGTAACTTCAGCATACGATATCTGTTTGACATGTGTGATACATCGTTATATATGTCTATCCAAGAACTACAACTATTGCCGCGAACATCCATTCCGGAAAGGAATCATATTTGCCAGAAAAACGATGCCCAAAAAACATCGTTTAGGGCCTCAAAACGGCTCCGGAAGTTCAGGACCCGAAAAACTGCTAAAAATAGTAAGTTGTGCTACAAACTAAAAACTGAAAGAACTGATGGTGGGGGTTCAAATGGATAGGTGGGTGGCCACCAATATCCACCTAGATCATTAAGGCCCCAAAACGGCTCCAGGAGTGGTGGACCCAAAAACCTGCTAAAAATAGTAAGTTATGCTGAATGTGAAAAGCTACAAGAATTGATGGTGCTGGTCCAAATGGAATAGGTGGGCGGCCACCGATATCCACCTAGATCATTCCTCCCTCCTTAAGAAGAAATGGTCCCCATTGCATTGAGACCCTCCATGAGATGAGGCACGTTTTGTTGTCGAAGATGTCATGGACCTGCGAGCGAACATGCTGCATGCAATTAGTAAATTTGGTTTCTTTATCAGCCTCAAACAGTACATGTGTGGATTCTGTCAGTGTAGTCGCATGAGGTATGGCAACATCAGGCAGCGGTGCATCGAGGGTCAGATCAATGGAGTGCTTGTCCTGGCGGTGTAGAGGAACCTCTGTGAGTGAGGAGAAAATGTCCTCATATTCCTCCACGACTTTTTCCATCTGTTGTAGCCGTGCAGGGGAGCCTGTTTCAAGGTTGTGGCCACAATATTATTCTTTCCCTATGAGCTAGTTGTAAGGAAAATAACTTTCCTAGTTTGGGAAACAATCTTACTGCGTTGTTTTGCAGTAGTCAAAGAGATGGCAGCAGGCGGTACCACCTCCGGTACCCTGTACAAGTTATTTCCCAAAGTAATAACAACAGCACGAGGCATAGACTCATACACAACATGTCGCCTCCACAAGTATGGTTGGCCCAATAATACTTCAACTACATCAAGAGGAGCAACATCACACAATACCTCATCCGTGAATGGCTTGATACTATACGGAAGGCGGCACTGCTGGCGGATGCAGAGATCTTTCCTTGGGTGGAGCCACTCGATGGTATACGGCTGTGGATGTGCTATGGTCGGTAGGCTGAGTTGCTTCACGACCTCTGCTGAAATGACATTCTTTTGGCTTCCGCTATCGACAAGAAATTGTAGCGGGGAACCCTTCACCCACATCTGCAAATGGAAGAGGCGCTCCCCCTCCTTTGGATCCTCTAGATTGTCCCTTTGGATCTTGGTGGTGGCAACAATGGCACTGGGATCTGCATCTATGATCTGTTTCCCTTTTTCATTGTCTTTGCCTATTTCTGACTCAGGATCAGAAAATGCATCTGATTCAGGTGCCTTTAGTTTGGCCACCAATGACTGTTTGGCCCGACACTCGTTTGTGCTATGAGTGGGGCTGTTATGAAATTCACACCACTTCTTCGTGTCCTTCTTTGGATTTGCGGTGTTTTTTTGAGTCGCCCCGCTTTGGCCTTTCCCATTGTTCTGCGGTTTGGGGGAATCTTTCCCTAGCTTCGGATTCGCAGATCCAAAGTCTTGCTTCTTCTGCTTAAATTTCTGCTCGATCTTGGTATCATAATGATATGTCGTGCCAAGCGATGTAATGTCGAGGAACTCCATTTCCTCCTGAATGTGTTTGTGCAGACAGTCGCGATACTTGAGCACCAAATGTCTCTCTGAATCTTTAATACCCAACTTTGTGCGCAGGGTATGGAACAAATTCGTTAGTTCGTGCACATATTGATCCCTTTGTTGTCGCAGCGTGGTCCATTGGATGTATTTGTCCTCACCACGGGGTAATATTGTTCCTTGATTCCATCTCAGAATGAATTCCAAGTGGGTGTGGTCGAGAACAAAGAGGGTTCCCCTTCATTCTATTTCTCACAGTAGGTTTCCCACCAGTCTTTGACATGGGGGGCAGCTTTGAGGAGTGCAAAAATAATCTTTTCTCGTCAAAGAAATCAAGGACCAAGAAATACCCTTCTAGCAAATTTAACCATCTATCTACGGCATCTGCATCTATTTGGCCTTCAAATATAGGAATGTCAAATTTTACCTATACCTTGAAGGGAGTGGCACCTCCAGAGTGGTTGTTGGATGCAGATGCGCCGTAGGTGGGTAGTCGTTGGAGGATCTGAGCAAATTTATCCATCATTGCGTTCCTTTGTTTCTCGAGGGCCTCCTCAAGCAATATTTTGATAGGATCTCTTGCTCCCTCATCTTTCTTTTCTTCCGCCATGGAAGGTCGTTAGGATTTTCGAGGCTGATCTTGCAAGGGTTCAACTAGATCGAGCCCTAACTCCTTATACCTTAACAGTGTTGGGGACATGCAAAGAAAAACAAAGAAAGAGTAGACTGCTCTGATACCAATGATCCAGGTTTATGCAGGGACGCAATAAAATATAGAAATAGGCATAAACATAGAGATGCAGCGGAAATAATGCTTCATTTCATTAATACCAAATAACAGAAATATGCTTACAAACATAATGGAAATAAAATAGCTAGGGTGCTAGTAGTGAATCTCTAAGAATAGATGTGGCGGCTACAGACCTCTAAACTATGTTACAATGAGGCTCAAGGGCCTATTTATTATTGAGAAACAATGGAGAACTCTAAACGTCCAAAAACCTAACTCTAGGAGATGAAGCACCAAAACTATGGGCCCCGTTTGGGTATATTGGTAACTTCGACTTACGATCTCCGTTTGACATGTATGATACATCGTTAGAAAGATCTATTCGAGGAATACAACTATTGCCACAAATACAAATCCCGAAACGGAATCATATTTTCCAGATGAATGATGCCCAGAAAACATCATTTAGGGCCTCAAAACGGCTCTGGAAGTTCAAGACCCAAAAAACTGCTAAAAATAGCAAGTTGTGCTGCAACTTAAAAACTAAAAGAACTGATGGTGGGGGTTCAAATGGAATAGGTGGGTGGCCACCAATATCCACCTAGATCATTAAGGCCCCAAAACGGCTCCAAGAGTGGTGGACCCAAAAACCTACTAAAAATAGTAAGTTGCGCTGAATGTGAAAAGCTGCAAGAATTGATGGTGTTGGTCCAAATGGAATAGGTGGGTGGCCACCAATATCCACCTGGATCAACATCACAAAATCTTGATGGTCACAAAATGTTGATGTACATGGAACTAGAATTGACTAAAAGTGTAGTTCACCAAGCAGTAAAGGAATATGTGCATGAGTAATTAAAAGAACTTTCGATAGCAACGTGACAATGTTTGTTGAGTCATGCATTCAAACATGCCCTCCAAAGATGGATGACACGAGTTTACACTAGAATGTTGAACCTTCTTGTTGAGAAATTAAGCATTAAATAGATATATGGATGAAAAGCTACATAATCAATTAAAGGATTGACAATTCTTGAAAAGTGACACTTATGCTAGGGGTTACTAAACACAAAATATTTATGGAGTCATGAAGAATCTCATAAGAGAGAAGGACATAAGTGTGAGCATGCACAAATGTAGATATGTAATGTGAGTTGCATTAGTAATGCTTTATTACTAACAAAGGTTGTTATCGCTAAACATCATAATTGTTTAGGCTCCATAAATTGTTGTCTTTAAAAGCAAATATGTACACAAGTGATCAAGAAAAATGAAATGGGTGACCAAGCATAATGAAATGGGTCCATTTCATGTTTCTCATTTCTTGAAAGTTTACTATGGATTAACTACACAGGGCAAGGGCCAAGACAAGTATCCAAAACAAACCTCTACATGAAACTCATTAATTGTAAGTTGTATAGAAATGAAGGAAAAGGAAAATAATAATAAGTAATTATAATGGAGAATTCAACTGAATGAAAAAACACGAATTACTGGATGCATGCTGAAAATAGCTATATTTTTTGTAAGTTGTGTTTAGAATGAAAACAGAAAGACTGGAATTCAGAATCACAAATATATCCCAGGATTTTTGAGTTTTCTATCCCCATAAGATGGACTATGATTTAAGATATAAATTACATTAATTTTGATGTTGATGGAAAGACAAATATTATCATATTTTTCCATTTGGAATATATGTTTACTTAACCATTATATAGTTCAAGCCATAAGCTATTAAGACTGAAAAAGGTTTTTATCAAATGAGTTGTAGACTTGAGTTGTTTAAATGAAGAGATACAAATACAAGAATCCTAAAGTTTTTGATACATTTGTATGGAAAGAAAAGTGGATATCAAAAAAGGTTTCATATTCAAGAGATATATACATGTCTTGCAAAAGATTTAATCAATGATTATGTAAGGCATCTCCTTTAAAATAATTCACAATTTTAACATGAATTTAATGTGGACCTTGTGCCTACTTGCATCTTTTTGGGAGAAATTTTCTACTTTTCATTGATAAGTTTGTCTATAAAACTAATTCTTCTATAAGAATATGCAAATGTGAGAGGTTTTATTTTTTTTTATTTTTTTTGCAAATGACATTTCGATTTGATGTCACCCAAAATTCTAGGTAAATTAAAAATCCCATTATATAATTGGTTTGGTCTAGCCTATGTTGGGATATACCATTGCCAACTATTATTCGTCATTAGGATACTCTACTATTCAATCACACATATACCAAATGTAAAGGAAGTTAGTGTGCATTTCTCATACATGAGAGATAAGTTATGACAATGAAGATATAGTATATTAGGCAATTGAAACTTGAAGTTAGGTTCTTGTATCCCAACACTGACGAAAGCGTGATAAAAAAATAATAATACTCAACTATGTAACAGGTGCACTCTACAAAAAGATGGGGTCCATAATGTGAAAGTGAAAAACCAAAAGCCAATCATAATAATAATAAGGAATGTAAAAGAACATAATAATACAATTTTCAACAATAATAAATTGTCTAATAAAGAGATCAAAAATAGTCATGCCAATAATTGCATACTATCTTGTGTCTTAACTTGACTGATGCCTTCTGTCACAAGCTTATTTCCTATAGATTATTGTGCAAGTAAATTATAGTTCAAATTTTTGGCACCAGCTTCGAGAGTTCACAGTTTTGGAAATGCAGAAATCAGTGAAGTTTACCAATACTAAAGAGAAGAACTATTCACTCTGTACAACCATGAGACAAGGATTCAATAATGCAGCCTACATTATGAGAGACTAACAAAAATCCAGATGTGATCTTAGGAAAAATGGTTCATTGTTCAGCACAA
The DNA here is from genome assembly GCA_034641835.2 of Pinus albicaulis. NCBI lineage: Eukaryota > Viridiplantae > Streptophyta > Pinopsida > Pinales > Pinaceae > Pinus > Pinus albicaulis. The sequence continues at coordinate 770,200,849 of CM076571.1, read as the reverse complement.
AACAAAAATGGTAAAGGTAAAAGGTCCATATTGTTACTAATACTAGTAGCTTTTCACTATAGTATATAGTATACAAAGGGAGAAAAATATTTAGAAGGTAATTTAGAATTTTAAGTAGAATCTAGCCTCTATAATGAGATTTTACTGCGAAGTTTCAAAATGTCACACATGCATTCCTGAGCAACTGATAGAAATGAATTTTCGACTTTTAGGAAAACACACTTATTTGGATGGCCTGGTAGAAATACTATTTTGAAAATGGTTTTATCCCAAAGAAACTGAATAGATGCAAGAAACTAAAAATCAGAGAAAATTACACTTCAATATGATCATAATGTACAAATGGTGCTTTCCAAGAGTTGAGGTACATTTCGTTTCCAAGCTAGTTTTGGATTCACCCACCTTTTCTCTCCAATATCATCCATCTTCATCAACCTATAGATAAAACGGTGGTGTCAATATTTTAAACTTTAGAAGCATAATGTTTTAATTTAGAAAAACAAAACAAAAGCTTATTAATAAGGTATTATAAACAATTGATTCTATACATATTGTGAATAAAATGAATAAGCATATGTGTATCCACCAATTCACTATGTTTTCAATAAACCATGATTGTCATGTACATTAAAAATCATGTACATGCAATGAGCGAGATCACAAAAATTCTATTAAAAACCCAAAATAATAGATAAAAGGACAGGAGATTGACCAAATGTCCTGTTGTTAATGCATCCCATATGAGGGAGGATTAAGTGTCATAGGTTACATTGTGTTTGTTGAAAGCCACATCAAAAATAGTCATATAGTTGGAATAACTAGTTTTAAACTGGATCGATCCTACATTTTTATTTCCTATACCCCATTTTCACATGGTTATGTTAGATTACATTTCACTGTGTTTTTCTTTTTAGGTAAAAGTGTTGATTTTCTTCATAAAATTTTTGAGATAGGTTGATATGCTTATGGGAAACAAATAGAGAACAAATAGAGATTTATTAGGACAACACAAAAATGATATTCTTTAGAAATATAATTCAAAACCAAAACCCTTATTTCTTCTGTCAGAGAGCTATCAAATTTCAATATGATAATGCACTTACATCTAGGTCCTTTTGCAAGCCGCTAGATACTTTGTGGTTGAGAAGGGGGTTGTTTAACTCATCGTAATTTGTTGAATGAAAATTATCCAACTTTCTTCCTTTCAAAACCCCATAATTCACTCTTCCTCATGGTGCCAAAGGTCATGACTCAAAAATTAGTCTTATTCCAAACCCCAAAGGCCTTCTAAGGACAATAAACAATGAGTCTTCACACACACATGGTTTTACAACTATGAAAAAATGCTAATTTTTTGGGCGAGGAAATGTGAGTTGTACTCATACTTTAAAGAGCACGGGGCTTCTCCATAATAGAATAATATTCTAAAATGATCTATTCAGATCAAATTATGGCAGCACAATGTATGAAACAAAATTGGATGACGTAGTTTATGATCTAGAAGGCCAGTACAAGAAGAACCAAACATAAGCCTCATTGTTTGATATTGAAGTTAGACAGAATTTGGCTCAATTAATGTTACTACATTTTTGTCCAATTCAATTTAGAACATCAGAAGAGAAGGCAGATAACATTACCTTGTTAAAGTTTAAGGAATCCCTCACTGAGAAAAACAATGCCCTTGATTTATTTGTCTCTTGGGGCTTTGTTAGGCCCCATATGTGCACTTTGGGATTCTCATAGGCTTGTTGAAAGATCAAATTGGTGCCAAGAATATTGTAGCATTTTTCATGGAATCGTGGCTTTCGGTGAAGGCCCTCCATGCATGAGACATGTTTTACGAACCATAGGCATTGACCTAAAGAATGGCCTTCTCTCTGTTGCTCTTGATGCAAAATCTATGGGAGAAGTTCTTAGGATTACTGAAAGTGAAGGTGCAGTCAAGAAAGCTACCTTGTCATCATGCCAAGGGGATAAAAACATGTTAACTGATATTGAAACCACCGTCACAGATTCCAATGATGATGATGTCTGGAAATTTTAAAACATAATTTATTCATCAGCCTACCAGAACTCTTAGGTCCACCAGAAGCTTGAGAACCCAATAACAAGATACAAAAACCTCAAATGTTCTACAATATACAAAAATAAATTCAAATGTAACATAGAAAGAAACAGATTTAGCATAACATCATGGAATTGTGAATCTCAAATGCTTCAATATTTCCCGATACATCTAAACCAATAACGAAACCATATTCACAACATCAATATGGGAGAATGTTGTTGCAGGTGTTGGATCTGTCAAATCTTCAGCTGGAAAATATATAGCTTGCGTGAACGTAATGTAACCCTTCTTTTTTGTTATAATATGTTCTTGCAAACCTCCAATATCAGTAGCCAAAGTTGGCTGGGTTCTTACAGCTAAATGAACACGTCCCAACAAAGCAAATGTTAATAAAGGAACTACTATTTAGATAAATAGAAAATTATTTGTTTGGCGCAAATGTTAATTTTGAGTGCCCCAAAATTTTTAATTTATACTGGCACTTTAGTTGTAAATTATGTATGCTAATTTTGTTTGAAACATACTTCTATGAGGAAGCGACATACATAATTTGGAAAAGTTAATTGTATCTACCATACTGGAGGAATGATACATTGAATCAGGTTTGCAATCATCATATTATATTTTTAAAAACTTGTATGGTATAAGAGGTTTACTTCGCATTCTGTGATAGTGGAGTTACAATTTTCGACATTATAGAATGTGTTCGGTACTACAATATTCATTAGATATTCCTCATGATAGATATGTATGCAATTAATGAAACAAGCTATGATATTATAAATTTTTCCAAACACTCGAGACAATATAACTGATTAGATATTATTATCAAAGGCGCTAGTTCCCATCGAACTATCAATTTATTGTCACATTATTGAACACATTTCTTTCGAAAATTTCTAAACTATTCAAAAATGGAAATTACCAACAACTGCTCTTCAGAGTAAATTTAATTCCAAAAACTTATATTGATCAATAACATTTTGCACATTCCATTTCTAAAATTTCATCAACTATTCAACTAACACCGACTATCTATTGATGAGAAAATGGTCACACCTCCCAGCCTTTCCATATTATAGGATAATGTTGTCCAATTAAAATAACCTAACACAATCATATGTTGTACATATTTTCTCTACATATGTCCATATGTTTAAGGAAACCTCCTTTTAGTTCTTTGGTACCATATTAATGCAATCCAATATGCACCACTCGAGGTTTGGCTTTCTAAATCACTAGTAAAGAAACACTTTATATTATAAATTCAAGATAAAAAAAAATCATGTAATATTCTATATCCACGCAGGTTGCCATATGTTCGATCGGAAACACCAATAAAAAGTGATTCAATGTCTAGACTGAATGAAATTCCCTGCTATCTCCCCAAAGAAATCAATTGTCTAGCTCTCATTATAGCTACATGCTTTGTATCATATATATGGACAAAATCAGTTGGCTCGGCCATGGCCATAAATTGTCCATATGATGAGCACCTTATAGAATGTATGGCACCTAAGTGGACCTTGAGAACTTAAAGAGTGGTTTTAGTGTTTGTAACATCCCAAAGCCTGCATGTGGAATCTTGGTTCCCAATAGAAAATATTCGGCCAACCGGGTGCCATGCAGAAGCAAAGGAGTACTATGGATGGTCTTGAAGAGTTGCAACAGTCTGTAAAACGCAACATACAATCAGAACACATAATTGCATTTTGTGCAGATAGCACCTTGCCGATATAGTTAAATTTTGGTTAAATTTCAAATTTACTAGGTGTGAACTCATTGTTGAACATAAAGAAAAATACCATGCACCCTAGTAGAGTTTCTCAAAAAAAATTATATATCTTTCATGTTTGATAGTCTAGAAGTAAACCCTCAACATTGTCCCCAACAGCAACAAAAAAATATATATCTGGACTGATAGAAGTATGTTGCATATCATCCATATTATAGCAAAGTGTGAGAAACAACAAAATAAAAATTAATTCACATAATTTCACTTTAAAATTGCAACTAACAGACAATAAAGTGTTTTAAAATCACTTGGCACTTACATTAACAGGCCAAGGGAATGAGAAGTACCCAATCAATGCAAATATTTCTATGTCAAAGACTTGTACACCATAGTGATTACTTAAAGTCGTGAAATCATTTGCTATGTTGTACAACACAAATCCATGATGTAAATGGACTTTAGTCAGATGAGGCATAACAACCAAAGAAAATAAGTCAACAAAAATAACTTTCTATCGTTGGATTTTTTGGAGCTTTGGAAATTGAAAATATGGAAAATCAATTAAAATTCAAATTCAAATATAATTTTTGCTCCATATATACCTAGAACTCTGATAGATCTTCACTACATTTGTGATAACGTTATCATCATAAGTTATCTTTGAACAATAACTTACATTAGGTTAGTCAAAAAACTACACCACAAAAGAGAATGTGTAGTGCACCATAAACAAATATGTAAATAAAAAATCTCATAGATGGTTATAGACCAAATTTCAGGACCAAATACTATATTCTAACTTTACAAATAAGTTCTCCCTGGAATCCACCTACAACTAGTAAAATTATCCTTCACATCCATGGTGCTAATCTAGACCCGTTAGAGACCATGCACTAAAGTTCTTGGGTGGACCTGTTTTTCTCGGGCACAAGTCAATAATAAGGCAACCAAATCTATAATATTGAACCAATTAAAATTAAAATTTCCCACCAAGTATTACTATGATGAACATTGATTGTAACTACAAAAGGACATAAACATTCACAGATATCATTTTTTGACACCTAGTGTAAGCATTATGGACAAGATCAATTTGGATGCCATAAAGAGTACCTTGGATGGTGCAATGTTTCCAACTACATTAAGAAATTCAGTTTCTTTACGAGATATTATAGACCAATGTATAGCAGAATAATTTGATAAAAGATACACATCATGATGTTGCCCAAACCAAGTTCCTCAGCTACAACATTTCACAATATATTATAATTATTCCACATGAGCTTGTAATAGACATTATTCATAATAAATATTCAAGTCCGATAAACTATTACACTTGAGGCCATTCATACAAAAGACGTAAAACCATTAACATTATTTCATTTAGAAAAATTATCGTCGGGCTCCCGACATTCATATCTACATCTGGGTTTGAGAGTATAAATCACCTGAATATGTACAATTGTAGACTTCACTTCTCTTGTATTGTAAATTCCCTCCTTTCTGACTTATTTTACACACCTACACTTCAAAGTAAACTTTAATATATAATCAAAAGAATTAACTCAACCCATCATAACTTAATCAAAAGCGACTAGAAAATGCAGAAAGTTAATATCAGAAGATGGGAGTGCCAAGTTCACTCCTAAATGCAAAAGATGAAGAGATACAAATGAAAGTAAAATGTGGTAAAAAAAAAAAGGAAAAAGTTCAAAAGAATTTATTTTTTTCTTCAGATGCAAAAACAACATTTTTCTAGCTATAGGACTCTCCCCACGTTATATTGTTCATTATGAACTTGTGGCAGATTCTCATAAGTTTTGTAATTTGTGTACCACTCTAACCAAGTTTCTCTATATTTTTCCCTTGTAAAGCTCAACCTATCCCAAGGTATTCCTTGGATATATTTCCCTCTTCTTGCTTCTGCTACAAATGTGTCAGTATGTCTAGTTATTTTCCCAACAGGGAACTACATATGAAGTGTGCCAACAAGTGGAGCAGGAATATAAAATTGATCACTTGATTTATCGCCAAAGTAAATGTGCAAAATATAATTGCATAAGAAAAATCAGGAAGAGTACAAAATTGATTGGTAGCATTATTGATAAATTAAATATACAACATTTATCATGATACACATTATATATATTTCCACTCAAATCCAAACTTATCATCAGAGAAAATGAAAAGTAGTTTTGGAGAGAAAATATAAAGGAGTTCAGGGAAAGGAAGTGGGAGATGTACCAATCATAAGTCATTACACCTCTTGCTAAACTAACTTTGACCCAATTCACATCCGACCCCTTGAACCCCAATAGAACAAGTAGAGTGTCTCCTCTGTTAAGGCGAGGTTTCTTCCCCTCTCGTACCATCAGATGTAATGCTTTCCTAGACCCAGGTATGCCTGGTGGGTGAAGCTCGCAATGGTATTGGCATTATCAACATGTACAACTCACCCTTCTTGTTACAACCCTCTACATATTTTTTTTCCCTGTCATCCAAAGGTGTTTGGAGAGATAAATTTGTAGTAAGGCCAGGTGGAGGTAACCCATGCCATGATACATTCTATGATTTTGTTTAATTGTTTGAGTTTTTCCTGTACTTCTCCCAAAGCTCCGCCGGTGGGGAAGAAGGGCATGAAGAAATAGTTGGCCTTGTCGTCGGCTCACTTGGGTGAAGACATCCTGCTAGTTGTTGAGGGCAGAGGAATATTTAGTGTAGGATTGCCACGAGGAGTCGTAACTTCCCTTCCAGGAAAATAAGAACTTTGAATGTCAGCTCGTTTGCGTTCCTTTTGAATCTGGTCATCATTTAGACAATGTTGGCGCGGTTGCGATTGTCATTAGAGAGGCTCTCATTTGCTAAAGTCTATTTCCCCTCTTTTCCTTTGCAGACGAACTTTGTAACTATGCAACCCACAACCCCCCACAGCAAAAGACATATTATCCTCCCCCTCATCCCCGTATTCTTCTTTCTCCCCCGGGGTTTGAAAAATATGGCATTATTTTTTGCGGCTATAGGACTCTTATATTTTAGAACCATTGCTAGGAGGTCTCATAATTGAGCCCCTTGCAGTGCAAGTATAAAGCATGTGAATTGGGCACATCCTTTTGTTGATATTGTTGTGTAGAAGAACTTATTGCTTCTGACTTCTTCTTACTCCGGGGGCTTGAGAACTCTGGCATTATTTTTTGCGACCATGGGACTCTTCTGTTTCAGAACCATTGCTAACAGGAACAAGTCTCGTATGGAACCCCTTGCAGCAAAAGTGCAAATCATGCGAAATGGGCACACCCTTTTGATGCTACTGTTGTGAAAAAGAACATGTTGCTTTAGAAAATTGGTTGTCTAAGAAGAAACTGTTGCTGAAAATTGGTCATCCAAATGTAGTCGTCCAAGAAGAAATTTTTTCTTTAGAAAATCGGTAGTCCAAATGCAAGTACGTTCCTAAAGGGGGAATTTGTACTAAGAGGGTTGCTACAATAGATATAGTAGCAGTTTCTAGCATTTAGTGGCTTTGAGCAGGGCAGGTGTAGCCTTGCTGCAACATTCATGTTGTAATATCTTGCATTAACGCACATGAATACCAAAATATTTAGCAATAAACCACAGGAATAACAGAACGATGGCACCTGGAGGTTGATGAATTTGTACAGTATCATATCAAAGAACCTCATAATAGAACGCCTTCGGCGTAATTATTTTTCTTGAATAATTTTGATTATATTTTTCCTCTCATGGTCATGATTTTGAAGCCATTCACATATAGTTAACAATTTCAAGTGTCGATTTCATTATTGGCTCCAAGTTAGGGGTCATTTTTTCATATAGTCTCTATAAATGCAAATTCATAAGTGTTGGTATATCATTTACATTGACACATAATCCAATGTAAAGATAATAAATACAAAAATAAAAACAAACATAATAATCTTAACAACCTTATACATATTCATCATAACCTTATATATCTTCATCATTTATTTTATTTATTTATTTTTATCATGAAATTTAGAACTTATAATATGTATATTTACAAAAATATTTAATTGTTAAACTAATTATATATTAGTTTATATAATATTTATTTCATATTGTAATTTAGATGATATTACTTGAAAATGCAAATGACACCAAAGCATTTTTAACTATTGGTGTTATTCACATATCCAAGGAAAAAATAAAATTTAAATGCACAAGTGCTTTTATTGATGCACTCACTTACTTACGTATCCAAATATTGGACCACAAGACCTGTGGACACTAAAGTTCCCCACCTAATCATTGGACCACATTCGCAAAACTAAGCCAATATTTATACATACTTTCACCTTATGTAAGTCAAAATTGAGTCAATATTGATATGCTTATATGGATGTTATATAGAATGTAAAGTTAGTTAAGATGAGTTTAATATTAATTAGTATTTTTTAAATTTATATATAAACTAATAATTGAATAAATGTTATTATTTTTAAATTTTATTATTAAAATTAAAATATATGTTTTATTTAATTAATAAAAATGGTATACAAAATTTCATTTTTTTATATTTTTTAATTTATCATTTAAATTTTGTAAATTAAATGGAAATTTATTTACATAAAATACAACCATAAATTTAATATGGTTCATTTCAATATATAATATGTAATATTTATCAATACTCTGTTTTGATAATATAAGTTAAAGGGTCTTTGGGGAGAGGTTAAATGGAAATTTCCTTGAAAATTAAGTGTTATGTGCAATGAACCTCAATCGGGAGCAATTTGGTCGAGGATCCCAATGGGAATCATGGTTATGAAAATTAAGATGAAGACTGTGGGGCAGTAGATCGGACAGGCCGAAGGTAGGTGGAGAGGAAGGTATTATGGTGATGGTCACATGTGCGTAGGTGAATCGCACACTGGAGCGTTCCATCATCAAGGCAGTTGGGATATTGGCTAGCGAAGGAAACAACTTGATGTTGCGAATTTGTTTTGGCTCCTCCAGTGTTGCATTCAGAACGTGGCATGTCGTTGGCATGTTGAAAGTGGGAGTGCTTGGAAGAAAGACTTCGGTGGCATTTACAGCTCGGAAAACACAGGGTATGTGTCGTTCTCTTTCTCCTTTTTATGTCAAGAGAACATGGAGATAGTTGGTAGAATTTTAGTTTTCACAATTTGCTGGAACAATTAGTATGGGATGTCGGATGTCCTGCTTTTCTGGAGTCCCGGGGGGTATTATTTATTTTCTACATTCGAGTTGTCAGCGTCGATATCGATTCTCTATGGAATCATGCTTCAAAGAATGGGAACCTTAGTCCTAGGTTTGGAGGGCTACGCATGTAGCTATCGCAGAATTGCAGGGGTTTCTGTACACTTTTGGAGAATGACGAATGGTATTTGCTTGAATGATACTTCTGTGCTTTGTATAGTGGTTCTGACCCAATGTCGTTGGCTCCATTTTGAGTGTGGTGAGGTCATGTAAAAATTTTACGGGGTTATGTTAGAGGGGTCTAGTGGAACTAGAACTCGAACCTCTCTTTTTCGTGTATTGGTTCGAGGGAAGAAGGTTATGATGATTAAGTATTGTCACGTGAGAAGGAATCACTTGTTGCATAATTTATGTTATTTTTGGAACAAAAATGTTGCCTCGCTATTGTGTCTGGTCTTGGCCCCTGTCACAGAGGCAAGTCTCAGGAGCGGAGGCCTTTTTCATTCTGGTTGGATGATTTTCTACTCGGTGTTGGAACACCTTTCCTTTCCTATCTCACAGGTGCAGATGGCAAGAGAAAATATTTTCAAAGAGGAAACGGTGGTAGAGGGCTGCTAGAAAACCTGGAAGAGAGGTTCAAGGAGGGAGAAGGGTGAACCCTCCTCCCAACAACCGAGAAGAAATGGCCATAAGACTCAATCCAAACACAATAGAGATGCATCACATGCTGACGTGAGGGAGATCCTGAAGCAAGTTTGAAATGTTATTGCGGGGTGGGAAGAGGATCTCACCTGCCAAGCTGAGGAAGAAGAACCAGAATTGAATTGTGAATTGCTGATCCCCAACCTAGGTCACACTCGAGGCAGAGTCTCTCAATAAAAACATACCATCCACATGTACTAGATGATGAAAAATCTGGTGGCCAAAGCCATCATGATGACTTCATGCAGATCGACCCTTCCCTTCAGGAAATTCAAAAAAAAAATCAATTGTTGCAGTTCTAGGTTCAGCAGCATAATGTCTGCCTAGGTAGAATTGAACAGCACCTTCAGTGCCCACAGGATTCTGAAATTCGAGGGTCTTGTGCTAAAGACCCTACGCCATTGAGTCCTCCAAGGACTAGTTATTTACTAGTTATGTTTGTTAATAGTTCAGTTTTTGTTTAAATTTTGATGATGGTCTTAGCGATAGGGAGCTTTAGATTTAGAACGAAAAACTTATTATGGTATTTAGACAGTAAGGCATATATGGTCGAATTTGATAGGCTTAAAACCTTCCGTGTTTTGTTGGCTTATAATGCCTTCCAATGGCCAAAAAACCTGGCTTCTCAATACACAGGTTGAGGCCACGGAAGTTTTATCTTGATATAAGTTGCTCTTCTGATGAATGAATGAAAGGTCCTAATCAACTTTAAAAAAAAGTGTTATGTGCCATGAGGTTATCAACCTATGAGTACTAAACCGTTGAATTGTTAATTTATCTAATAAAAAATAATAATACAAATTGAAGAGAATGTTGATTAGATTATAAATATTTATTTTAAATGTTTTTTAAAAAATAAATAAAACAAATATAATGAAATTAAAATGTATCATGGTAAAATTAGTATATAAAGACAAAGAATCTACTCATAAATCTATATAAAATACAAACTAATAAATGTAAGAAACAAATAAATGTTATGAAATTTTTATTCAATAAATAAAATAAATTTGAAATTCCAAAACTTAACGGAAAATTTATTGGAGATATGTGTGCATTGTTAGTAAATGTTCAATACTACTTGAATTTTCAAATATGATCAGATGTGGTTAGCTAGAATGTATGTGATGGTGGGAAATATATATCTTGCATGAGACAACTTTTGTTAAATCTGTTAGCACACTCGGCCGTGAAGGTAGGTTTTATGGTAAATAATATCTAAAAATATATGTTTGGTTTAATATTTTTTAAATATCATGTTGTTTTTATTTATATTTTTATTTTTAATATTAAACTTTATAAATAATAATTAATTAAGTGATAGAAAAAAAATATTTTAAAGATAAGTTGAGTGCGTTTTTCATTTTATAAATTAAATATCATATTATTTGTATTTATCCAATGATATTTAAATTTTTAATATTAAATATTATAAAAAATATAAGTTTTAATTAACTAATACAAAATTAATACATACTTCTTAACTTGACTTTCTTTGAGGTTATGCAAGATCCTCCCCCTCCCACTTGTAAATTTCAATTATTAAAATTACATAATTTAAATATTTTATAGGTCTTTCCTTATATTAAATTGATTTATATATTTTAAAAATATAATTTAAATAATGGAAAATCGCCATATCATTAACAATTATGAAATAAATAAAAATTTTAAAACATTTAAAACAAATTATTTTATTCATATTCACTTTCATATTAAAAAAATCTTAAAATAATAATAAATAATTTATTTCAAAATATATGATAATTAAGGTCCATATATTTTGAAATAAATTATTTATTATTATTTTAAGATTTTTTTAATATGAAAGTGAATATGAATAAAATAAATTGTTTTAAATGTTTTAAAAAATTTATTTATTTCATAATTGTTAATGATATGGCGATTTTCCATTATTTACATTATATTTTTAAAATATATAAATCAATTTAATATAAGGAAAGACCTATAAAATATTTAAATTATGTAATTTTAATAATTGAAATTTACAAGTGGGAGGGGGAGGATCTTGCATAACCTCAAATAAAGTCAAGTTAAGAAGTATGTATGGGGGTTGGGACAAATGACAAACAATCAAATATAAACGCATGCCTTATTGCAGATTTAATATTGGCGAAAACCACTCAAGCGTCCAACACTAGAATTTTCGAAAACTGGATTATCATCATTCAAGGCTTATACTAATGAATATCACCCCAAGACAAATATTTGGAGAACCAAATGAAATGAATGAGGATTCTCTATGACATTCCACAAAAAAAGGTAATTTCATATTCTAAGAAGTTAAAATGAAGAAACCTATCAATGTGTGAATCAATTTTGTCCGCTTCAAGCAGGGCAATTAGAAGTAAATTGTAATCTAGCGCAAAAATCAAGTAATTTTTATTATATATATATATATATATATATATATATATATATATATATATATATATATATATATATATATATTTGAATCATTATAACAAAACAACACAATCATATTATTTAAATGCATCACACTTTTGAATATTATAATTTCATATTGTTACTTCATGATCATTTTTCATTTTTCTCTTGGGCAAGCAAGGATTAATCAACATTATCTCTCACTAAACTCTTTGTTTGTTGTAAAACATATGATTATTAATGGTTAAGTGTAATAAGGTGGCTAACCCATCCTAACACCATGACACACATGGGTATAATAATATTTTGCACATGCACATTGCCTCACTCAGGATAATTATCACCTAGATCATGGACATGTTTATACCTTTAGTCATTTTGGTAAAAAAAATGGTTCATAGATATTGGAAACTCATGACCATGCTTATAACAACAAGGCCTTTCACCATCGCTCTATTAATCAACCTTTTTATTGGTATTAATATTCATCCATGATATGGCGTGGTACCATGTGGCTATTGGTAACGTGGCATGCTAGTCATTAGCTTTCCCATGTGATATGTAAAACAAGAACGGATGGGATCTTTCAAGAAGATCCAACGATGTAATATTTCTTGCAAGCGGTTAGGGTTACTATGAGCCCCCACCCCCTACCCGGTCTCCTTCACCATTTTCATTATTTGAGTTTGGCGCTTAGGTGCTCTGCAAGTTCCATGAGAGTTTTTATTGATCTTGTTTTTCCATTTATGCATACACTTTAGTTCCTTACTCCACTCCTACATCAAAATATTGTATTGTATTGAGGTGGTTTTCTTGTAGTGGCTTATCCACTTGATGGACGCTATGAACATGAAGAACCTTTACAAGTAACAACTGCTCCTTAACTTTACACAGGGTTGACAAAATATTGATTCCTTTCTTGAAATTATTCAGGGTTTGAGAAATTAAAAGATTGGCTAAGCTTTTTTGTAGGTCGGAGAAGATACAAAGGGAATTTGACCTTTTCCCCATCAAACCAAGGTTTACCAATCTATGTTTACTAGATTCTTCTTGCTTATTGCTAATTTTATTTCCTGAGATGATGTTCCAATTCTCGTTCCAACACTTAGCTCCATGGGGGTTTTAGTCAAGTAATTTTCAAGGGGTTTTGATTATTTCCTTACTTCCTTTAAGTTTTCTCCTCATTTACTCTGAGGATTTCCTTATATTGATTTATTAAATTTTTACTAAACTCTTAGTTCTCCTTTCATAGGTATGAGTGAAGTCCTTATGGAATTTATATCCATATTTCTAGACACAGGTCTCAGCAGCAAGAGTTTGTAGGTGAATTTGTCATCGTTAGGGTTCTATGCCTCAACACCTTGGTTTTATTTCATTTTAGAATCATTATGGTAAACGCTTATGGGATTTTGTCTTGTTGGGATGATGTCATTATTGTTTCTTTAAAACCCTTACCCATCCTTATTCGATATTGAGATTTCCTTTGATTTCCCACATGTTTCCTCCTGGAGAACATAGAGAATACCTTTCCTTGGGTCACCTTGAGCCACACATAATCGTCAAGGTTCATAGTTATATTATTAATGTATAAGCAGGGTCAATATTTGTAGTCTTGTCTTACCACAATACCCATGATATTTAACAAAAGCCTCTTCTAATAGGTGTCAGAGGTTACGATGGACAAGGAAATCCTCCTTAGGTAAAATTTAGGGTAATTTTTTTCTTTCTTGTATACTTTCAGGGTTTGTAGGGATTATGTATGTCCTACTAACTAATCATTTCTCTTTTGTTTTCTCTATGTTAGCATTAATTCCGTCAAGGGTTATTGTGGAATGAGCTTAATAATCAAAAGTATTCCAAGGTGCCTTATTATGATTTGAACATCTTCTGTTCCAGGTTATGTTCTAGCTAGAAAGTTCTCATCGACCTTTAATGGTTGTAGCCTAAAGTGGCATAATTGTTTACCTTTGAGTGTTTTAATATTGAGCTTGGTGTTTCCCAGGCCTGCTAATGTATACAATTGTATTTGTATGAGTTTATAATACTTATATTAAACCTTTCTTTATATATATATATATATATATATATATATATATATATATATATATTCATGTGTACTTATAATTATACAGTTTTCTATTTACCAAGCACATTAGACTACATGTGCTTCAATTGACTCTTAATTGCCACTAAAGCATCCTAGTTATAACCACATACCTTTGAAAATTCTTAGATTTAATTAATTTCTTTTTTCTAAGTTTTTCCATCTTCTAATTTTCGTGAATGAAGTAAGCTCTTTATCAAAAAGAAATGTAAATTCATGCATCTTTATAGTCGCTTGTCGATTTTCGTCCTTCCTGTATAATGAATGTAACTTATTTGGAGGTATCTGTTGAGATTCAACAAGATGATGATCCTAGTGAAAATTAGGCACCTACACTAGGTGGGGCCCGCAGGCTATTTTTAGGTGTATGTCTGTTTTTAGAATGGTAAGAAAATTCTATTTATAGAGGGATTTTATTTTTAGAATGGTGAGAAAATTCTATTTATAGATGAGGTTCTATTTTTAGATGCATGTGTGATGTCTATTTATAGATCGCATGTCTATTTATAGAATGCATGTCGATTATTATCTTCTCTTAATAATAATTGGACAATAAATATTAATCTATTCTCTTGAAGAACTTGATTTCAATTAACTGAAGTGGAAAACCAGTTAGCTGAAGGAATTTCGAGTTCTAAGGTTGGTTGGTGGGACATGCAAGTGGGCTTAGTTTTAACTGAGTGATTCAAAGTTGTAACAGAGTTGGATGTGTAGTTATGTGAGTTGTAAGGTAGTTTAACTTAGTTAAGTGAGTTAAACTTAGTTGTGCTAGTTGTAACTAGTTGTAACTAAAGATAAACTAGTGAGAGATCATTGAATTAAATATTAAATTAATTCACATGGAGTGGTCTCACATGCAACTGAAGATTTACTACTGTTAACTACATGCATGTCAGATCCAATGGAGACCCAGTTGAGAGATAGGTGAAAGGGACAGTTTGACTATCAGTTGTGACATTAGTGGCTGCACCCATGCAACCACACACACATTGGAGATGCCAATGAGGATTGCACATTCAAGGCAAGGTAGTATCTCATTCATTCAGGGATTGTGATCAGCAGGGATTGCACAGTAGAGGCAGGCTATCAGGAGGCAGTAAATTGGCGCATGTATTTGCCAATTTTTGCATGACAGTGTGAGACGATTGTATATTGTACTGAGAGCTCTTGGATTAGATTTTTGTATGAGATTGTTTCATGATCCATGATATATACATAATATATGATAGTGGGATTTTAAACTTTATTCTTTTCTGGTAAAAACATCTGTGTTTTGTGTGATTGATCTTTCTTCATGTGTTTGCAATTGGCGATCATGTTTTAAATTCCACAAAGATTTTTGAACAAGAGATTATGTATTTAAAAATGGCATATAATTGTTAGATCAGGATAATCTAGGAAATACATAATTGTATTAAAATTTATACATGGTATTAGAGCACAGAAGATTGCAATTTTGAAGCAGTAGTTGAGTTTGTTGGCGGAAACAATTTGAATGTGCTGCAAGAACTTCTTGGTGCGACAGTTGAGTAAAAATCGAAATGGATTTCAATGGTTTATGTCTATAATATGCACTTGAGGGAAGCTCAAACTACATTGCATGGAAGGACAGGATGGAGGCGATGCTTGAAGATAATGGCTTGAAGGAATTCATCGACAATGATGTTCCTAAGCCCACTTCGACGGATGTTGCATTACTTAACGCATGTAAAAAGAAAGTATCGAAGACGAGAAGGATTCTATTGGAAGGTGTACGAGACCATATTGTCTCAAGCCTTCATGGGAAAGCTACTCCATTTGCTATGTGGAAGGCTTTGACGAATCTTTTCCAAAGCAGCAACGACCATAGGAAATTGGCGCTGAAGGATAAACTCAGAAAGATCAAGATGGAGAAGGGCGACAATATTCCTAAGTATCTCACAAAGTTTTTTCAATGTCGCGATGAACTGGGGAGTGTGGGAATCACGATTGCTGATGATGATTTGGTGAGCTTGGCTCTCTTGGGACTTTCTAAGAGTTGGCACAGTTATCAAGACTCTATCAACGAACGGATAAAACTGTCGATTTGGGAATGACTGTGGTCAGATCAGTACAGGAGGATTTTAGGCGAAACACCAGAGATGGCTCTCCATCAAAGAATGATGATGAAGAGGATTGTGCTTTTGTTGTCAAGGCAACGAAAGGGAAGGGGAAGAAATTCCACTCAAAATCTATGTCTAAGGGAAAGAAGCTGGATTTGTCCAAGGTGAAGTGTTTTCACTGTCACGAACATGGGCATCTCACCACTAACTGCCCACAGAAAAAGAAGAACAAGAAGGTTGCTAGAGCTGCAACTATTGAGGCCCTTGCCTCACAATTTTAAATTGATTTCTCTTTGATCGCATGCTCGGTTTCAAGCGCAATGGGATCAGTGTGGTATCTTGATAGTGGTGCTTCCTTCCACATGACGGGAGATAAGGAGCTTTTCAGTGACTTGGAGGAGAAATATCTCCAGATGCATATAGAGATGGGCAACGATGGACTATATAGTGCATCCAGAATTGGTACCATTACCTTTGAGAGGGAATCAAGTAAACCATTTCAATTGAAATATGTTATGCATGTTCCAGGTCTGAAGAAAAACTTGGTCTCTATCATGATGTTGGAGGACATAGACTATGAAGTTGTTTTCAACGATGGAAAAGCTTTCCTCCGACATAAAACAATAGGTCAAGCCAAGAGGATAGGGATTCGAGTCAAGAATCTCTACAAGATGGAGGTATAATACTGCGTTTCCATGATGGGCAAGGCAGAAAAAGTTGTGAGCTGGGATGAGGGTGAATTATGGCACAGGCAATTGGGCAATCTTCATCATGGAGCCTTGAAGGTCATGCAGCAAATATCTACTGGACTTCCAATGGAAACACTTTCTCATTTAGATCAGTGCAAGGGTTTCACCATGGGGAAGTATGTAAAGTCCACCTTTCATGAAAAGGAGAATCGTGCTTCGGTGATCCTAAAGAGAGTTCACACAGACGTGTGTAGACCATTCTCTATTGCTTCAACAGAAAAACACAGGTATTATTTTATTTTTGTTGATGAATTTTCTCGTAAATGGTGGATCTTCTTCATGCATAAGAGGATCAAACATTCTCAAAGTTCTGTGAGTTTAAGCAATTGGTTGAGAAAGAGTAGGGGAAGCAAGTGAAGGCTCTGAGGAGCGATAATGGTGGAGAATACATCTCTAACGAATTCAAAGACTTCTATAGCAAAGAAGGAATTCAAAGAGAACAGATAGTGCCTCATGACCCACAGCAAAATGGGGTCGCAGAGAGGAAGAACAGAATGATCGTGGGTGTTGCACGAGCGATGATGCATGATGAAGGCCTACCAATGCATTTGTGGGAAGAAGCATGCAACATTGTGGTTTATGTGCAAAACCATTGTCCTCATAGAGTATTGGCATGAGTACACCTGAAGAATATTTTTCTAGTAAGAAACTGGATGTTTCTCACTTTAAGATTTTTGGTTCATCTATTTATGTGCATGTGACTAAGAACGCCAGAAATAAGTTGGAGCCGACTGCTGAATTTGTGATATTTGTGGGGTACAAAAAAACACCCCATAATCATCATGTGTATTTTACAAACAGTCGAATAATTGTGGTGCGACGGGATATAAAATTCAATCAGGAGAAATCCATGAAGTTGTCGCTTGAGAGGGAGCCATACTTACATGTGGAGGAGGAACGCTTGGTTCCTGTTAACTATATTAGCCCCTCCATTCAAATTTTTGGCCTGTTGCCTCGTCTAAATCTGTTTAAAATCTCTGTGGTGGCCTAAGACCCTCATATCCTTCCTACCGTTACCATTTCTGCCCACGAAATACATTGGAAAACATCACGGGTGCATATCTGAAGTAATATGAGGCTCAGCTCCTTTGGCCCTAGCCCCTCCATCCCGCTTTTCATATAACCTGGGCATTTGACCGTGTACTAAGATAGAAGGGCGCTTACCGTATATGGAAAACAGGCATAATCTTAGCCGTCAGATCAAATACAGATCAACGCACCACAGCCAATCACTCATGTGGTCCCCGTCCCATGTTCACTGTTCAAAAACCGGCCTGTTTTCATCACACTACTTATCCAGGGCAAGCGGTTTTCTCCAAAACAGAGCGATTCCATTGGACACTCGCCACACGTCCAAGTGTACGACTGTAATACCACCCTCCATTGCACAGTATCTTTCGATCAAAGTCGTGCAGCGATATTAACGTTGGCCGTCCGATCTGAAGAGCTCAATCCAACAGCGGTCGCTCGATGTAATTGCACGGATGTTATTATAGGTCCACAATGTTCTGGGTCCACCATTCCATCGATGTGCAATGCATTCCTAACCGTTGATATCGCTCTGAAGTCGTGTGGTCCAGATCATATGTGTGATTGACTAATTGACCGAGTCTCCCACCACGTCTTGTCCCACGTGTCAATCTCATGCTCCCTCCACCATCTGTATATTCCATTAATATTTGTATATCGCATTCATGGGTCTTGTTTCAGTTTTTTTACGAAGAGAACCTCTGCCTAGTCTGTATACCACTGCTCCACTGCATCCTTCGCCACTACCCTGCATGCTTCCACCAGTCCACGATGTCACGCCACTTCACAGTCGCCTCCATTGCATCACTCCCCTCCCATGCCTTTGTTTTCCTAACAAGTTTGTGTATTTTGCAGGGTGAAAAAGGAGTAAACCGTCGTTAATCTCCACATCCGCTACAAAAATCGAAGATGCATCTAAGGATCAGCTTGCAGAAGGAGAATTTATGAAGAAGATCCCGGGTAGTTGTAGAGATATGACTGCCATTTAAAGAGTATAGATCGAAAGCTATCAAACCCTCCAGAGTAATTTAAAAGGAAGATTTCACAGATATAAATTTTAATGGTGCAGACAAAAAAAATCAGTGGAAGATGAGGAAATTCAACAATCAAGCATTCAATGTTTCAAGCTCAAATTTAAAGATTAGATGGTCAAGGGTACCCAACACAGAAAACAATACCCTCCAAGTTTTATTTTCGGCCAAATTTTCTTCAAGAAAGGACAAAATATTCATACGAATCTATCTTTATACCATGTTCCTGAAGAGATTTTCTGCCTAGTGCATTTATTTCTGCAAGCATATTATCAAGTACAGATAATATTTCCTAGTCATTCAGCAATATGGGCGCGAATGTTTCCGCCGTTTTGTTTTAATGAAACAATTAATTGTTTTCACCTACTTCTTTTATTAGTTTCTCTTCTCCTTCCTCTATAAAAGGGAGGAAGAAAGACATTATAGGGGTTCCAGATTTTTATCAGAAAATTGTGCAGCGAAAGGCATTTTTGTATGCATTTTGTAAAAGCTTTTGTATGAAGGCTCAGAGCCCGTAGGGTCTCAGTGAGGAGGAGTTCTATCTGTAATGAGGATTCTGGTCTTTGGTATTTCACAGTATGTAACCTTCTCTTATGTGATTAATACAACACTTCATTTCATATATCTTCTTGTATCATGTACTGGAATGCGAGTGACTCACTGATTTTAGGTAAGGATTCATCCTAGTTGATGCCCATACTTGGATCAGTCAAGCGCTTTAAATATGGCTCAGGAATGATATACTATTTCATGTTCATTTCATCCATCTTTCCGCTATATTAGTTGCTTTGGGAGGGTGCTTTTAAAATGCCATTGTCATGTATGGATTCTTAGAATGATAAGCCCATATATGGTTCTGTTGTGTATCTGGGTATCAGACCAAAGTTAACTAATATCTCCTTATGTTTCTTTCCTTGCGTACACTTTCTGATATTTAATTTATGTGGCATATTATTTGAATCGGCCCTCTTTACAGTAAATTGTCTCTTAACTGTCTGATGCTTTTATACTGGAGTTTTGCATCTTGTCTCTGCAACATTACTTTCCTTGTGGCAGTTTCTGTAAGTTCTGGTCCCATTCAAAATCAATTTCCTTGTTTACAAGAGATAGTAGGTGAGTCTTTGGATTGACACCCAAGCTTTATTATAGCCTCCCTGTTATGCTAAGATGTCCTAGGCACTGGTCTATAGAAACTCTAGGTTGTCTCTAGGAGTGACAATAATTGTCGACAACATCTTTCTGGCGCCGTTGCCGGGGACAAATTTAAGAATATCAGTTTCCCTGGGCTTCGACAAATCTTATTCACTCTCTAATCAGGTGAGCACAGAGAGTTGAAGAGTTGCATATCTCTCACCTTGGTGACTCCACTGTTGTTTATTTGATAAATCTATTGGTAGTCCTGGCTCCTCGTAAGCCACATCTGAGGTCAGATACATCACAGTCAAAGACACCTTCAGTATCTGACCCTGAGAAGATTATACATAGAAGAAGTTGGAAAGAAAGGAAATCAGTCCGTGCTGAGATCCCTGAATATTCTGTAGAAGATTATCCATCTTCTTCTTCTCAAGAAATTCAAGTAGAGAATCCTGATTCCACTAAGGAAAATCCTGAAAATTACTCAGATAGCCCACCCCGGGGAAGTGCTAGAACTAAAGAGAACTTTCATCCTACCCCTGAGGCTGAGGAGGTTAAAGAAGTTACAAAATTAGCCCTGTTAATCGTGAATTGTTTCCATCCACACCTCAGGCTTCTGTACAGTATATTCCCGTTGTTATCCATACTCCACTCCCTCCTGCGCCTCTTCCTTCATTTGTACATCAGATTGTTGCACAACCTCCACCTCCTCCAATGGCTAATGTTCCAGCCTTTTTGTTGAACAAATATGCTCCCCTAGCATTGCCTCAAGTGTTAAATGATATGCCACAGGATTATTTGAAGGTCTTACCCAGATTCACTGGGGAAAATGAAATTGATGCTCAGAAACATCTTGAGACCTTCTGCTCTTTTGCAGAAAACTTTAATGTAGAACATCTGGATGTGGTCTTAAGATTATTTGTGCAGTCTCTGGACGGTGAAGCCAGAAAATGGTTCAAAACATTAGGAAATCATTCCGTGACCTCTTGGGATGATATGGAAAATATTTTTCTCAGAAAATGGGGAGAAAATAAAGATCATGGACAATGTCTTACTGAGTTCAATACACTTAAGAAGAAACATAATGAAGGGGTGTCAGAATTTATCAAAAGATTTAACAAGTTATATCTAAATCTCCCTGCAGATATGAAGCCTCATCAGAATGCTGCCGAAGTGGTTTTCATAGTAGCTTTTGACTCGGATTTTGGTTTCTCTCTCAGAGAAAGAAAACCTGCCACACTAAATGATGCTCAGTCAGATGCTCTTGAATTGGAAGCAAATTTTGCCTCCAGTGGGAAATTAAAAGTGAAAGTGGAACAAGATACCAGAAGAAGGCGTAAGGAGGAAGTATCTACTTCCAATCAGGATAAGGATTCAGATAAAATTGAAGAAATGAGCAAAATGATTAAGAATCTTTCTAATAAACTGGTCAAGCTTGAATTGGAAACCAAGAATTCAGCCTCCAAGAACTTCCAGAATACTCCAAACAGGGGTTATAATCCTCAGTATAGAAAGCCACCCCTGCAAATACTGCCAAGGGAAGCTAGAGAACAGCATGATCAGGTACCACACCCATTGTACCTGGAAGGCCCAGTAAATGACTCCACTGAAGATGCTGCCTATGAACTGCAAGATGCAAATCTTGCCTTCTCAAACAATGATGAAGTGGAATGCCCATTGCACGAAGAAGAAGAAGAGATCAGAGATACAGAAGATGCAGAAATTGATCATTATTGCAAACAGTTTAATGATTTCATGCAAGCACATTTCAATAGAAGATATGATCTCAGATCTTCCAGGAAGAGAACTCGAACTCAGGATCAGGAGGAATAGCCTCTCTAGAAGGAAGCACCCGCTCAAAATGAATCCACAGTGCAGAAAGTTACAGACAAAGGTAAGAGTCCTCTGAACAAACCTTTGCAGCCTAATGATCAAATTCCTTCTTCTTCAAAAGTAGTCACCCCTCCTAATGATGAGCCTATATCAAAAGAAATTAGACCTTCAGCTGAAAATAAAGAGTTGAAAGAAGTGGTAATAGAAAATTCCCCTCCTACTTTTAATCTGCAAAAAGAACTTGAGAAAGTTAAAATTCCAGTCCCCTTGACTGAGCTATTGAAACAACCCATATATCAATCTCAAGTTACTTCTTTCATGTTCCCTCCTGAAGCACCAATTATTCCAGAGAGTCTCAACCTCCAAGAAGAAAGACCCATGGTAGTCTTTGGCCCACATGTCGAGGAGATAGACCCCTCTACTCCTCCTTTCTATGTATATCTAGTGATTCATGACCTATTGTTACACAATTGTATGTTATATTCTGGGGCTTCCCATAATCTTATGCCTCTATCTGTCATGGAACAACTAGGACTACAAATCACACGTCCATATAAAGACCTATATTCATTTGATTCCAAAAGAGTTAAATGTCTAGGGATGATTAAAGATTTAGTGGTCAATTTGGCCCAAATTCCAGCAAAAAGTGTAGTAATGGACATTGTGGTGGCTGACATCCCAGCCCGCTTTGGCATGTTGTTGTCAAGGTCTTGGGGAACAAAAATTCGTGGGTCACTCAAATTAGATTTAACATATGCCACTATTCCGATTTTTGGTGGCCAGGAGAGGAGATTATACAGAGAAACCAGATTTGTCAAGATGGTGACCAAAGCTGACAGCTCAGAGAATTCACCAGTCTACAGCAAGGAAGGAGATTTTTCATGTTTGATGTTAGAAGAAGATCAAAATTATGCTCATGAACCTTTCTTCTGCCAGATAAAGACTGAGCAGCTTTCAGGGAACCAGGAAGCAGGAGTATGGACTTTACATTTTGATGGAGCAAATTCAAGAGAAGGTAATGGGGCTGGAGTATTACTAATCTCTCCTACAGGGAAATGGATCCCACTGTCTTTTAAATTGGAATATGAAGCTACTAATAATGTAGTTGAATATGAAGCACTGCTATTGGGATTGCAGACAGCCAAGAGCATGGGCATACAATGTTTAAAAGTTTTAGGAGACTCTGAGCTGGTGGTCAGACAGGTCAGAAATCAATGGCAAACCAAACATCCTCGGTTGAGGGCTTATAGAAATGAAGTATGGGACATGGTGGAGAATTTCTTCTCAGCATTCAATATCCAGTTCATGCCCCGGGACCAAAATAGAATGGAAAATTCTCTTGCTGTAGCTGCCAGTACATTTCGTCCTCCTCAGAACCCTCTTTTGAGATACGAAATCGAGGTACGTTATAGACCATCAATCCCAGATGAAGAAATTCCTGGAAACAGTGGGAGAATTTTCTAATATGGAGATTGATGATTGTGAGGAAGATGAGGCTGAGAATTTTTCAGAAAGCAAATGGGAAGAGAAAGTGGCAGGAAGTAAAGTGTTGCAACTGAAAGGAAATGTCATGCCCAGAGGGCTGGTGCCCCTAGAACGATTATTTGATAAAAATGATGTCTCGTTGCAGCCTATTAAAATAGTAGAGGAAGATCAAGTGGAAGATCTAAATCTGGGTACTGAGGTTGAGCCCAAAATTGTAAAATTATCCAAGAATGTCCCAGAGGAGTATAAAGAAAAATACTTGAAATTATTTCAGTCATACAAGGATGTATTTGCATGGTCCTATCAGGACCTTAAAACTTTTGATATTAATATAATGCAGCATAAAATTCCTCTGAGGGAAGATGCAAAACCTTATAAGCAGAAGCTTAGACAGATAAATCCTTTGCTACTTCCCTCCATTGAAAAAGAAATCAAGAAGCTGCTAAAGGCCAAAATAATTGTGCCATTAAGGCACTCAGAATGGGTTGCTAATTTGATCCCTGTCCAAAAAAAGAATGGAGAAATAAGGTTATGTGTGGATTTCAGAAATTTAAATAGAGCATCTTTAAAAGATAATTATCCTCTACCCAAGATGGACTACATACTGCAGAAAGTGGTCGGAACATCTAGAATGTCAATGATGGATGGTTTCTCTGGTTATAACCAGGTGGTTGTACTTCCAGAAGATTAGAAGAAGACTGCTTTCATCACACCATGGGGTACATTTATGTATGACAGGATGCCTTTCGGCCTAATTAATGCAGGGGCCACTTTTCAGAGGGCTATGGATATAGCCTTTGTTGGGGAGCAAGATAAATTTCTGGTGGTGTACCTTGATGATATTACAGTGTTTTCAAAGGGTGATGCTGAACATATTGAACATTTGCAAAGAACCTTTGAAAAATGCAGAAGGTATGGCCTTTCTCTTAACCCACAAAAGTCTTTATTTGCATTAGAGGAAGGCAAGCTTTTGGGGCATATTGTAGCTAAAGATGGGGTAAGAATAGACCCTAAAAGAGTGCAGGTTATAAATAACATCTCTTTCCCCAGAAATAAGAAAGAGGTGCAAGTGTTTTTGGGACGAATAAATTTTTTGAGAAGATTCATTCCTAACTATGCTGAGATAGTTAGGCATATAACGGATATGCTAAAGAGGAATAATGAGGTGAAATGGTCACAAGAATCACGGGAGGCCTTTGCTAGAATTAAAGTTTCATTTGCTGAAGCTCCTATACTAGCTGGGCCAGATTATACTAAACCATTTATGATCTTTTCATTTGCTTCACCTCACACAGTAGCTGGAGTTTTATTACAGAAAAATGAAGAAGGATATGAGCAACCTATAGCTTTCTTTAGCCAGGTGCTCCATGATGCTGAGTTGAAATATAACATATTGGAGAAGCAGGCATATGCCCTAGTAAAATCTCTCAAAGCCTTTAGAACATATGTTTTGCAGTCCCACATTACTGCATTTGTCCCAACTGCAGTTCTTAAAGACATTCTCGTTCAGGGAGACAGTGAAGGAAAAAGAGGGAGATGGATTGCAAAAATACAGGAGTATGATTTAGATATCAGACCTACTAAACTGATTAAAGGATAGGGGCTTGCTAAAATGTTATCTGAATCAAATTATCAGACTCTAGGTATAAATCTATCCATGATAGCAAATGGAGAGTCTGAGAGAGAAGAAGAGCAGCAAAGGCTGGAGATGGCTACTCACAGAGTACACATAAAATATCTTACCAGCCCTTGGTACAAAGAAATAGTTGAATATCTTTTGACACTCAGCTGTCCTTCAAGTTGTGATAAAGCAAAATACAGGGCTTTAAGACTGAAATCACAAAATTACATAGTTGCTGATGGGCAACTATATTGGAGAGATCCTTCTGGAATCCTACTCCTGTGCCTTACAGAAAATGAAGTGGAAAATATAATGATAGAATTCCATGAGGGAATTTTCGGAGGACATTACAGCTGGAGGGTTACAGCTCATAAAATCTTGAAGGCTGGTTTCTACTGGCCAAAATTATTTGGAGATGTTTTCATTTGGGTTAGAGCATGTGATAAGTGCCAGAAATTTGCTGAGAAACAGAAGTTGGCAGCTCTGCCCTTGATTCCAATTCATGTGGATGAACCATTTCAACAATGGGGACTGGATTTTATTGGAGAAATACATCCCCCATCAAGTGGACAACATAAATGGATATTGACAGCCACAGATTACTTCACAAAATGGGTGGAAGCCATACCTGCAAGGAATGCTACTGACACTGTCATCATAAAATTCATGGAAGAAAACATCATATCCAGGTTTGGCTGTCCCACTAGAATAGTGACTGATAATGCACAGGCCTTCAAGTCTGCAAAATTTGTAAATTTTTGTCAGCAGTATAATATTACATTGAATCATTCTACAGCCTACTATCCACAAGGGAATGGCCTGGCAGAGTCTTCTAATAAAACTCTGGTGCGGGCCTTGAAGAAAACTATAAATGAGAATTAGAAGAATTGGGATTCCCAATTGAAATTTGCTCTATGGGCGAATAGAATAACCAGCAAGAGAGAAATTGGGAAATCTCCATACGAATTGGTATATGAACGAGCAGCAGTGTTTCCTGTGCAGCTGGCTTTTCCAGTGGCACGATTCATGCAAGAAAATCAGGAGGAACCTGATGATATGGTCAGGCAAATCAATCAACTAGTGGAATTAGAGGAAACATGAGGCCAGGTGAATCAGAGATTAGCTGAATATCAGGAGAAAATGAAACATGTGTTCGATCAGCATGCAAAAGACAGGAAATTGCAAATTGGAGATCTGGTGCTCATATGGGATGTCCGGAGGGCTGAAAAGGGAAAACATGGCAAGTTCGATCCACTGTGGTTCGACCCATTTAAAATTTTAGAACAGGGAGGAAATAACACTTTCACATTGGAGAATTTACAGTGTGACGTGCTGGAGGCCCCTGTAAACGGCCAATTTCTAAAACCCTACTTCCAATTTTGATTCAAGCAGAGCAAGCCTGATGTACCATATTGTATATAAGTTTTGTTTCGGCTTTGGTTCGATCCAGGAGGACGTGATGATGAACTATGAAGTAAAGTGCAGAGGGGCTGAGGAACAGAGTTTACACAAATGATGATCAGATGGTCTGCAGGTCCTCGACACGTCCAGGGATGAACGTGTCGTCCCCAGATGGAGCCAATGTTAACTATATTAGCCCCTCCATTCAAATTTTTGGCCTGCTGCCTCATCTAAATCTGTTTAAAATCTCTGTGGTGGCTAGCTAAGACCCTCATATCCTTCCTACCGTTACCATTTCTGCCCATGAAATACATTGGAAAACATCACGGGTGCGTATCTGAAGTAATATGAGGCTCAGCTCCTTTGGCCCTAGCCCCTCCATCCCGCTTTTCATATAACCTGGGCATTTGACCGTGTACTAAGATAGAAGGGCGCTTACCATATATCGCCAATGGGCGTAATCTCAGCCATCAGATCAAATACAGATCAACGCACTGCAGCCAATCACTCATGTGGTCCCCGTCCCGTGTTCACTATTCAAAAACCGGCCTGTTTTCATCGCACTGCTTATCCAGGGCAAACGGTTTTCTCCAAAACGGAGCGATTCCATTGGACGCTCACCACGCGTCCCAATGTACAAATGTAATACCACCCTCCATCGCACAGTATCTTTCGATCAAAGTCGTGCAGCGATATTAATGCTGGCCGTCAAATCTGAAGAGCTCAATCCAACGGCGGTCGCTCGATGTAATTGCACGGGTGTTATTATAGGTCCACAATGTTCTGGGTCCACCATTCCGTCAATGTGCAATGCATTCCTAACCGTTGATATCGCTCTGAAGTCGTGTGGTCCAGATCATATGTGTGATTGACTAATTGACCGAGTCTCCCACCACGTATTGTCCCACGTGTCAATCTCATGCTCCCTCCACCATCTGTATATTCCATTAATATTTGTATATCGCATTCATGGGTCTTGTTTCAGTTTTTTTACGAAGAGAACCTCTGCCTAGTCCGTATACCACTGCTCCACTACATCCTTCGCCACTACCCTGCGTGCTTCCACCATTCCACGATGT
Organism: Pinus albicaulis; assembly: GCA_034641835.2. Lineage (NCBI taxonomy): Eukaryota > Viridiplantae > Streptophyta > Pinopsida > Pinales > Pinaceae > Pinus > Pinus albicaulis. Next base: position 770,173,192 of record CM076571.1, on the reverse strand, counting down.
CACGCCACTTCACAGTCGCCTCCATTGCATCACTCCCCTCCCATGCCTTTGTTTTCCTAACAAGTTTGTGTATTTTTCAGGGTGAAAAAGGAGTAAACCGCCGTTAATCTCCACCTCCGCTACAAAAATCGAAGATGCATCTAAGGATTAGCTTGCAGAAGGAGAATTTATGAAGAAGATCCCGGGTAGTTGCAGAGATATGACTGCCATTTAAAGAGTAGAGATTGAAAGCTATCAAACCCTCCAGAGTAATTTAAAAGGCAGATTTCACAGATAGAAATTTTAATGGTGCAGACAAGAAATATCAGTGGAAGATGAGGAAATTCAACAATCAAGCATTCAATGTTTCAAGCTCAAATTTAAAGATTAGATGGTTGAGGGTACCCAGCACAGAAAACGATACCCTCCAGGTTTTATTTTCGGCCAAATTTTCTTCAGGAAAGGACAGAATATTCATACGAATCTATCTTTATACCATGTTCCTGAAGAGATTTTCTGCCTAGTGCATTTATTTCTGCAAGCAGATTATCAAGTACAGATAATATTTCCTAGTCATTCAGCAATATGGGCGCGAATGTTTCCGCCGTTTTGTTTTAATGAAACAATTAATTGTTTTCACCTACTTCTTTTATTAGTTTCTCTTCTCCTTCCTCTATAAAAGGGAGGAAGAAAGACATTATAGGGGTTCCAGATTTTTATCAGAAAATTGTGCAGCGAAAGGCATTTTTGTATACATTTTGTAAAAGCTTTTGTATGAAGGCTCAGAGCCCGTAGGGTCTCAGTGAGGAGGAGTTCTATCTGTAATGAGGATTCTGGTCTTTGGTATTTCACAGTATGTAACTTTCTCTTATGTGATTAATACAACACTTCATTTCATATATCTTCTTGTATCATGTACTGGAATGCGAGTGGCTCACTGATTTTAGGTAAGGATTCATCCTAGTTGATGCCCATACTTGGATCAGTCAAGCGCTTTAAATATGGCTCAGGCATGATATACTGTTTCATGTTCATTTCATCCATCTTTCCACTATATTAGTTGCTTTGGAAGGGTGCTTTTAAAACGCCATTGTCATGTATGGATTCTTAGAATGATAAGCCCATATATGGTTATGTTGTGTATCTGGGTATCAGACCAAAGTTAACTAATATCTCCTTATGTTTCTTTCCCTGCGTACACTTTCTGATATTTAATTTCTGTGGCATATTATTTGAATCGGCCCTCTTTACAGTAAATTGTCTCTTAACTATCCGATGCTTTTATACTGGAGTTTTGCATCTTGTCTCTGCAACATTGCTTTCCTTGTGGCAGTTTCTGTAAGTTCTGGTCCCATTCAAAATCAATTCCTTGTTTACAAGAGATAGTAGGTGAGTCTTTGGATTAACACCCAAGCTTTATTATAACCTCCCTGTTATGCTAAGATGTCCTAGGCACTGGCCTACAGCAACTCTAGGCTGTCTCTAGGAGTGACAATAATTTTCGACAACAGTTCCCAAAGATGAGTCTCTAGATGTGGATCAGCCACAGGAGGAGGTTCATGGAGTGGAAGAGTCCACTCACGCAGAGCTAAACATCAGAACTGGCGGAAGGCATACCATAGAAGCTGAGAGGCTGAAGCTTGATGTGGCACAGAATGTAGGAGTCCCTACTTCATAGCGCAGACAGAGACAGTATCCTGACCGATTCACTGCTTCCATGGCTCTCATGAGAAAAAGTATTGTGACTGAGGTATCTTCCTTTCAGGAAGCAGCGCAGGAGCCCACATGGGTAGATGCAATGGTGGAGGAGTATGACTCCATTGTCAGAAATAGTGCTTGGGAAATTGTTCCAGGGCTAGTTGATAAATCAATGGTAGGTTCAAGATGGATCTACAAGGTAAAGCAAGTTGTTGATGGGAGCGTTGAGAAATACAAGGCCAGATTTGTGGCTCGGTGCTTCTCATAGATCGAGGGGATTGATTATGAAGAAACCTTTGCACCTGTCGCACGGTATTCTTCCATAAGGACCATCCTTTCTCTCTCAGCGCAGATGGGTTGGCACATTCGGCACATTCATCATATGGATGTGAAGATTGTGTTCCTTAATGGGATCATTGAGGAAGAAGTGTACATTGAGCAGCCTGAAGGATTTGAGATCTTTAGCAGCGAGTCGCATGTGTGCAGACTCAAAAGAGCATTGTATGGGCTGAAGCAAGCACCTCATGCTTGGTACACTTAGTTCGAAAGCTATTTCACTGGACTAAGCTTCACCAAGAGTGAGGCGGATGCAAACCTATACCAAATTGTGGTGGAGGGTAAGCTTTTAACCATTTTTGTTTATGTTGATGATTTAATACTGACTAGTGATGAGCAGTTGATACACTCATGCAAGGAGGACCTTGCAAAGGAGTTCCAGATGAAGGATATGGGTCTCCTTCATTATTTCCTTGAATTGGAAATATGGCAGCGAGATGGTGAAATTTTTGTGACTCAAGTCAAGTATGCAAGGGAGATATTGGGTAAGTTTCACATGGAGGGTTGCAAACCCATGGATACTCCTCTTCCAGGAAACTGGAGGAAAGAGGACGCTACATTTGAAGAGGTAGTGGATGCTATTGTCTATCGACAGTTAGTGGGTTTGCTAATGTATTTAGTAAATACAAGACCGGACATATGCTATGTGGTGAACCAACTTAGTCAAGCGATGGTTAAGCCTACCAAGCTCTTTTGGAAGGAAGGCAAGCATGTCCTAAGATATCTCAGGGGTACATATGAGTATGGCTTATGGTATAGACAAATGAATGAAGTGAAGTTGCATGGCTTCACGAATGCAGATTGGGCGGTAGCCCAACGGACATAAAGAGCACATCAGGAGGGGGCTTCGGTATCGGATCTACAGCTATTTCTTGGTACAGAAGGACATAGAGATCCATGGCACTCAATTCAACGGAAGCAGAATACATGGCAGCAAGTCAAGCTGCATGTGAGGCTATCTGGATGAGAAATATCCTGGTTGGTTTGTTTGGTTCTCATTTAGATCCTACAGTGATTCATTGTGATAATCAGAGTTGCCTTAAAATCTCGATTAATCCTGTGTTTCATGATAGATCTAAGCATATAGATATCCAGTATCAGCATATCATAGATTGTGTGCAGTGGAAGATCATGTTGCTTCAGTACATTCCTACGGAGGATCAGGAAGCAGATATTCTGACGAAGGCGCTCACCAGGAGCAAATTTGAATACCATAGTGATAGGATCAGGGTGAAGGATAATCCCTTTCTTTTTGAGAGGGAGTGTTGAGATTCAACAAGATGATGATCCTAGTGAAAATTAAGCATCTACACTAGGTGGGGCCCGCAGGCTATTTTTAGGTGTATGTCTATTTTTATAGTGGTGAGAAAATTATATTTATAGCGGGAGTCTATTTTTAGAATGGTGAGCAAATTCTATTTATAGATAAGGTTCTATTTTTAGATGCATGTGTGAAGTCTATTTATGGATCGCATGTCTATTTATAGAATTCGTGTCGATTTTTATTATCTCTTAATAATAATTGGACAATAAATATTAGTCTATTCTCTTGAAGCACTTGATTTCAGTTAAGTAAAGTGGCAAACCAGTTAGCTGAAGGAATTTCGAGTTCTAAGGTTGGTTGGTGGGACATGCAAGTGGACTTAGTTGTAACTAAGTGATTTGAAGTTGTAACAGAATTGGATGTGTAGTTATGTGAGTTGTAAAGTAGTTTAATTCAGTTGTGCGAGTTGTAACTAGTTGTAACTAAAGATACACTAGTGAGGGATCAGTGAATTAAATATTAAATTAATTCGCGTGGAGTGATCTCACATGCAACTGAAGATTTACTACTGTTAACAACGTGCATGTCAGATCCAGTGGAGCCCCAGTTGAGAGATAGGTGAAAGGAATAGTTTGACTATCAGTTGTGACATTAGTGGGTGCACTCATGCAACCACACACACATTGGAGATGCCAATGAGGATTTCGCAGTCAAGGCAAGGCAATATCTCATTCATTTAGGGATTGTGATCAGCAAGGATTGCGCAGTTGAGGCAAGCTATCAAGAGGCAGTAAATTGGCGCATGTATTTGCCAATTTTTGTATGACAGTGTGAGACGATTGTATATTGTGCTGAGAGCTCTTGGATTAGATTTTTGTATGAGATTGTTTCATGATCCATGATATATACATAATATATGATAGTGGGGTTTTTAGCTTTATGCTTTCCCGGTAAAAACATTTGTGTTATGTGTGATTTATCTTTCTTCATGTGTTTGCAATTGGCGATCGTGTTTTAAATTCCGCAAAGATTTTTGTAGAAGCGATTATGTCTTTAAAAGTGGCATATAATTGTTATATTAAGAGAATCCAAGCAATACATAATTGTATTAAAATTTCTACAGTATCTACTCAACCTTATTTTCAAGGATTATGTATGTTCTTAGATATATATTTACTCACGTATAGCTTCTCAAACCTTTATTTAAGCAAGTTACTTAGTCATGGTTTTGTATATGTGATTTTATTTTCTTCTACCATTGTATAGTTACATAGGGATAAACCCATTTTCTTTCATATTCATCGAGGTGTATTCTCAAACATTATGCTCAACCTATCTTTATCAAGTTTACTTATTAACTTCTTATTAGTAACCCTCAGCCTTATCAAACTCAAAATTTCTTGAGTATTGTTGGTGCAGAAAAGGTTAGCTACAAGTTTCATATTCCAAAGGTTTCTATCACTACTCTTTAAGGTTTTCCATACTATAAGTAAGAATTGTATTTGTCAATGGGCAATGTCAAAGATATTCTTTTGCACATACCTGGGACTTTGCTAAACTTGCTTATAGTATCTACTAGTACAAACATATCTTCTTTTGCAAATGCGTGGGACTTTGCTAAATTTGCTTATAGTATCTACTAGTGCAAACATCTAGAGATAGTTATTTTCCCTATTTTTAGAATAGATTAGTAAAGCAACAACTCATGTAAAGAATTTAGATACTTATCAAAATCCATTTAATAAAGTCTAACTATTTATTCTTCCTTCCTATTCATAAATTCATTTTCTTTCTGAGAACAACTCTTAACATATTTCAACAAAACAATTTGTTCACTTATCTAAGTATTTGGAAATATAACAGGAATAAGAACGTTCCACCCAACCAAATGAGCCATTGTTACAATAGTTCCCCTCGAGCATCAGGTTACCCTTCTATCAAAAATTTCAATCAATATTGATATTCTTCCTCCTTAGACCCTAGCAATGTCCTGCTAGTTTAGAGTTTGTCTCTTTTTCTTCTATCTAGTACTTCTCGCTGGAATTCCTTACTTCCCTCATATTTCCTTTCTCTCCCACAATCTTTCTTTTTTCTCCACCCCCTCCCCCTCGCTCCAAATGACCTTTTTCTCCCATCATGCCAATCTCTATGGGTTAGGAACCTTGGGAAGACAGAGGTTTAAGTTGTGACAAATGTAACTTGAAAATTATCCCTTCTTGGACTCCAATTAATTCGTAACTAATTTCTAGCCTGACTACTCACGCGTTGGCTCCTTTTATATTTTCAAATAACCCATAAATAAAATAAAATAATAATTAATCCATAACAATATATTAATAATTGCAAGTGTCATTGAGAATATCCAACTTAGTTTTAGCCCCAAGGCTGTTATCCCGATTTAAATATTTGCAAGCAAATATGACCATAGATTTTGATAAAGAAATAATTACATCATGGCCACTACATCAATGGACATTTTGGGTGGAGATTATTAAAGGAACTAACTATGACCTATTTCTCCTTATTAAGGAGATTATTGCAAGGACTATGATAATGGGATAAAGGTTTGCGGATGGTTTCATTATCGACCGACGGATGTTGTGGAACCTCAATTTATACTAGGTAATGACACCGATCATGCGACATAGTACAGCGACGTCAAAGGACACCCATTTTCGAAGATTACAACATTCATAGGGGAGGCATTTATGAAGAGTAGTGACATTATTATGTTTGATTCATGTGGGATATTGGGGACGGTGTATGCAACAACCTCACCGATCATTGTGGATTATCACTCCGATATGTAATACATGGACAAAATGGCAAGGAAATAGTAGGAGAATTTGGCAAGTTATGTGGAGTACGCTCAGGTTCCATCCTGCTACGACATATTCATCGACTGTTGCACCTCAGCTACAGGTTGGTTGTTGTCATAGCGTTTTAGTCAAATTGGCCTCAGGATATGTTGGGGGGAGATATGCATCAGAATTATGGAGAGTCTTAGCAATATAGGAATGTATTTAATCTCTAAAGGGTCATCTTACAGCAAAATTTGTTGAAGGAATGACCGTTGGGTTGACATATGGAGCTCAACGTTGGTATCAGAACAAGAGAACACTTGGGCCGCAAAGAGTGGCTCGTCGTTGGCCTTGTTGGGCTTATTTCTATGAACTTGGGCTATATGATGGTTTAAGGACCTCCCTTGTAGCAGAGCTAGGCCTGAAAATGTTGGTTATAAAACTGAGTTTGAGAACAAACTCTGAAATCCCGAGAGGATGCACATTTGACTTGAAGCAAGATAAAGAGTTGGTTGCGAGCCTTTGAGAGTAGTAAACCAAATTGGTAAAACAACAATTTTCTTAAGTGCATCCACAATGGTAGGAAAATCCCACTCATGGAGGTGAGGATATTATGGGAAAATTCACGTTGTAGCTACCTTGTCTAGAAATATTGGATCAGGATGTGCTGAGGCAATGAATATATCTCTAGCACCAGTAGCCAAGATAGGCACAAAAGTTGGAAATGTAGGGAAAGGGTGACTAAGTTAACGAAGAAAATGGAATAAATCTGACTTTTGTCTGATGGCGATGAATATGAAAGTGAAGGAGCACCTGAAGACAAATGTTGATGTGTGGGAATAGGACATGATTGAAATAAAAGTCAGCAAGGCAAGAGGACGAGTTAGAGGATCTTCATATGTAAATTTTCGGTTTGCAAGAACAAGTTCGACTTTTTTCCCACCAGCCTCACTGAATCCGGTTTTATGAGTTGGAAGGAAGTGAAAAAGTGTCTAGACCTCAACGATATACCAGCGAAGTTAGATGAAGATCACAACTGATATATGCATTGCTGCAAATTTTGTCTTTTATTAGGAAAGATTTGTAAGTTGTATCTTTACATGAATGTAATGGAGTTTAAAAAACTATATAGTCTCTCCAAAGTGTTAGTAGTCAATCCCAATCAAAGAGATAAGATGGAGAAGGATCACGAATGTAATACATTTCCTGTACTGGTCATGATTATGCACATATATAATAATATTGTTATGTTCATTTTTATTACCAAAAAAAAATTCCAATTATTTTTAAATAAAATACATCCCAAAAAATTTAGAATATATAAGTTATTGTTAAATAATTTTTAATTTAAAAAATGTTATCCCTACATAACCATCTCGGATAATATTTAAAAAGGTAAATAAAACAATTTTTTTTTGTGTGTAAATATTTTTTAGTAAAATAATTAAAATTGTTTTTTTAATATTATTAAGAAGTATCTATTTTGTTAAAAAAAAAGATTGGATAATAATTTCTTTCCTATTGTTTTGGAAAAAACATTGTTTGCTAGGTTATTAGAGTCATGAGATGACTAACCCTCTTAATATGTGGCTTGAGTAGCCACTATACAGGGGAATTTAAGTCATCAAAATCACCTAGGGATAGCACCCAACCTAAGCCACGCCAGCTCTTAACATGGTTGGATTTTTTCCCACGGAGTTTCAAACTAGTAACCTTTTCACCATGAAGCGTCTTAACATAATACTCTCTCATGCCTACTCTATGCCCCATGGGCATTTTTAAAACTTATTATAGAATGTTTTACTCATTTTAAATGTATTATAAAATAGGTAAAAGGCCCTACCACCCTCTTATTTGGAGGCTATAAATTTCCTTATTATTATTATTGTTATTATTATTTTGTTTTAATTTATTAAGATAGGTCAAAATTATAACAAGGGTTTTGATTTTATAATCTAATGGGATTATGATAAAATTGTAATAGGGAATTTGATCTTGTGAGCTCCTTTTCATTCATGGAGATTTAATCTTATAGGTCACATCTTACTAACATAAGGGTTGGTTATTTACTATTATTCCTCCTATGTTATGATGCACACTCCACGAATACTTTATTTACAAGCTAGAATCATTGTCGTTGATGAGATACCTTTGGAAGCAATAACAAAAACGAGTCAAATAGATCCCTAAACCATGAGAAGTGACAAAGTTGAACCTATTTTGGAAAATCTTCTTTAAATATTAGAAAATGAATAGGAATAAATATTTTTTATTTGACTCTAAATAGTAGGGATTTATGCATTAAGGGCATGGTTGTGCCTGAATGGTGGTATAACATGCCTATAAAAGCACTATAATACCAATTTAATAGTAAAATTGGCATTAATATGTCGCGTTGAAATTATATTCTACCCCTATATGTAAGACAAGTCAACCTCTAGGCATACAATGAACAACTGTTTTTATTTTTCCCATTGTTTCAAGCCCAAATAAGCTATATCTATCTTCATCGATAATCTCACTACAAATTGACCAAGGATTTAACCTCAGATCTCGCATCTTAGTGACATAAAGCATTGGTGTGTCTCATTCCTCCAATGTTACAATGCCCACTCCATTAGTAACTTAATTTACATGCACCGCCCTTATTTTCCTACCATTGGTTAGATATCTTCGGAAGCACTATAAAAATTACACTAAAATGCATCCCTAAATTGTGAGGAGGTGAAACCCATTTTAGGAGAAGTGTTCAAGGTATTTAGTAGTGGATAAGGATAAATACAATTTATATGACTCTAAAACAATGGGGAGTCTTCGCACTAGGGATACATTGCATGTCTACCGGGGTGGTACAACACCCTTATACAAAGGACTATAACACCAACATAGTAGTACAATTGACATCAACTTTTCATATTGATGTGATAGTATTAATAATTATATCTGATACAATATATATTTTATGCATATAATATACAATTAGCACTATATTCTCTACAATGTCAAGCCTGTATAAACTAGGGAAAGGCTTCTATTGTTATGCAAGGACTAGTAGTAGTTATAATACTGGTCCCACACATCCATAAAAAAAATCATAAATTCACTAAAATATGCACATAAATATTTTATATGAAGTTATATAAGTTATATAAATATGTCCAAAATGGGCCCAGATTTTGATTGGACCAACAACTGTCAAACACCAAGTCTTAACATAACAATTTGACAAGACCTATTGTCTCAAGTACCTCCAGTTATGAATTACCAACTAAGCCAAAATGCACTACAAAACATTACAATGCTTTCCATCCAAAAGTACAGATATCCCATCAAACAGTCACCCACTAATTTTGCATTGGGGCAACACATCCCATTGTTGGGTAACACCTGCAAAAGAATAGGTGAAATGTGTCTCATCCATATGTCTGTTTAACCATTCAGCCTATTGAAGAAATTAACTGGCACCATTCAATATAGGAAATAGTTCATCCAACCTTTCAATTCAAGAATTAAAACACAACAACCTTTTCAATTTAGGAATTAAATTCAGGAAAGCACAAGGATCAACCATGAAAGTTTATCAGCCATTAGATGATGTACAAATCAATCCACAACACAGATATGAATTTGGGATATGGAAATCCATGCCAATCTTCCCTACCAATTAAATTCTAGATCATAAAACTATAAAAAATCAACCCTTACTATTTTTCATTTGAAGCATTCATTCTACTCATCAGCTGTTGCTGACATACAATCAGAGTTTTCACATACAATCAAACTTTTCAGACATTGTTCCATTTATTTTGCAGACATACAATCGTTTTCAGACAGTGTTCCATTCATTTTTCAGACATACAATCGAAGTGTTCAAACAGTGTTACATTCATCATATTCATCAGCTGTTGGAGACATACGGACAGAGTGTGTGCTTAGTGTTACATTTCAGACAATGTCTGTGCACAATTTTACATTCATTCTCTTCATTGGTTGCTAAATACATATAGATTTTCGGTTTTTGTTGAATAATGTTATTATATTGAGTACTTTATCATTATTTTAGTTGAGAAACCTATTAAGCTTATAAGTTATAGATCATATACCTGCTAGTATCTGCTTATTGGAGCTTAGTTTAGTAACTTTATGGCTTCTATCCTCATAGCCTAGACAAATCGATCAAGGAAATCCCACAACCATGCAAGAGAAAGCTAGAAACAATGTAAAAAGTTGAAGTGTTGACAACGAAGGCAGAGATCATAATTCCACAAATAGATAGATAGGTGGACACAGACTGCACTTGTCCAGAAATTAGGACGCTGCTCAATTTAAAAAGAAGTTGTTGGATTTAAAAACTATCTTTATGTAATTGTCTTTGTTTCAGCTTTTGTTTTTAAGACCTATTTCAGCTTCTCTTTCTAAGACTCGTCTTTGTTAGGAAGTTCTAATTAAGGTCTGAATAGAAGGATTATGAGCATTCGTACACGTTCCTACTTTATAGTATGCATTACCTTATGTTCCTATAATCTTAGTTTTGGCATCCCATGAAGTCCTTAGAAGTCAAGTTCCAGCTACAAGTGTTCCTAAACAGTTGACCGAGTTTCATTAATACAACCTAAACCAATTGCAAAGGTAAGAGCAATGGTTCCAGCACTAAGAGTTTAAGTAGTAGCACCAACAGTGGAGAAAGCAACAAAGCAAGCATAGATAGTTCAATTTGATTCAGCAACTGTAGTTGTTCTGGTTTCATATCCAGTTGGAGAACTAGTAGTTTGAATTCCTCCTTGTGTTCCTACATTTCCAAGTATTCCTAGAAGTATATTTCCAAAATTGCCCAAATTGAACATGGTTGCCTATTTATTAGATGAGGTTTGTGCCTTTAGACCCTTTCTAGAGATGGGCGACCCATGGTATCCTTCCCTTCCGCCCCTCCATGTTCACTTTTAGAATTTATGGAAAGAAAAGTATTATGAGCATATCACAATAAAACAGAGCTCATGCAAACACTCTTATAAGTCCATTTACAATACAATAAGTCAATAGGGAATCCATTGGTAACTATAGGAATTAATGGGACCTTTTTGCCTAATACTCTAGCAGATTTGGGAACAACCATTAATGAAATTACTGTTGATACCATGACCTTTCTACAACTAAACCAGGTAAACCCCACACCTAATATGTTGGAATTGTTAGACACGTATATTTTCAAGTGCAAAAATTATACAACAAGCATGTATATCTTGGATTCACCCGATATAACAATGTACTAAATTTAAATACTGAATCGCTTCTACAAATATTTTGCGGAATTATAAACACAATCTCTAATCACATGAACATGGAGAAAGATCAATCACACACAGCACAGATAATGTCCCAGGGAAAGCTTACAGCTAAAAACCCCACTATCTTCTATTGTATATTAAGCATGGATCATGAAACAATTACATACAAAACTCTTCTCACAAGAGCCCTCTGTACATCAGCTAATTGTCTCACATTGTCATATGCAAAACTGACCAACACATAGCCAATTCTCAACCTCCAGACAGCCTGCCTTGCTTGCGCAATCCCTGATAGTAAAGATCCCTAAAATATAGGAATTCTTTCCTACCTTGACTGTGCAAGATTCATGGGCACTCCAATGGGCGTTTGCCTGCATGTGTGCAAGCAGATAATCCTACAACTGATAGTCCACCTCCCTTTCATCTAGAACTCAACTAGGTCTCCACTGAACTGACATGCATGCAGCTAATAATATTAAATCCTCAGTTTCACATGAGATCATTGATTGTGAATTGATTAATATTTAATTCACTAGATCTCTCACTAGTGTATCTTCATTTACAACTAGCACAACCGAGTTTAACTCACTTAACTGAGTTAAATTGTTTACAACTTGCACCAACTCATGCACAACTACACTTCGAACTCTGTTACAACTAGATTTACTCTGCATGTCCCACCAACCATCCTCTAACTCGAAATCCACTAGCTAACTAGATTTATCACTTTTAGTTAACTCATTCAAGTCCACATTGAGAATATATTACAGTTTAATGTCCATCTAAATTAAGGGATAATAAAAATAGACATGCACCCAAAAATAACACTGTGGGCCCCTGTGGGCCCCACCTTAGTCTAGGTGCTCAATGCAACCGGGTGGTTAATGCACTAGGTGTGGGTGCTGAATCTTCTTGTTGAATATCAACAATCCCTTTTAACAAGAAAGGGATTATCCTTCACCCCGATCCTGTCTTTATGGTATTCAAATTTTCTCCTAGTGAGAACCTTCATCAGAATATCTGCATCCTGATCTTCTATGGGAATGTACTGAAGCAACATGATTCTCCTTTGCACACAATCTCTGAGATGATGGTACCAGATATCTATATTCTTGGACCTATCATGAAACACAGGATTAATCGAGAGTTTAATGCAACTCTGATTATCACAGTGAATCATTGTCGAATCCATCTCAGAACCAAACAAACCAACCAAGATCTTTCTCATCCAGATAGCCTCACATACAGCTTGAATTGTTGCCATGTATTCCTCTTTCGTTGAACTGAGTGCCACGAATCGTTGTTTCTTGTTGTACCAGGAAATTTTTGTCGATCAAATGCTAAAGATCCCCCTGATGTGATATTTATGTTCGATGTACTTCTAGCCCAATCTGCATCCGTGAAGCTATGCAACTTCACTCCATCCATTCGTCTGTACCATAGACCATACTCTGATGTGCCCCTCAGGTATCTTAGGACATGCTTCCCCGCCATCCAAAAGATCTTTGCAGCCTTAACCATAGCTTGACTCAGCTGGTTAACTGTGTATCAAATGTTTGGTATCGTGTTCACCAAATACATTAGCGAACCCACTAATTGTCAATAGACAATAGCATCCACTGCCTCTCCAAAAGTAGCACCTCTTTCCTCCAATTTCCTAGAAGAGGAGTATCCATGGGTTTGCAACTCTCCATGTTAAACTTATCCAGTATCTCCTTTGCATACTTGCCTTGAGACAAAAAAATTTCACCATCCCACTGCCATATTTCCAATCCAAGGAAATAATGAAGGAGGCCCATATCCTTCATTTTTAACTCCCTTGCAATATCCTCCTTGCATGAGTGTATCAGCTACTCATCACCAGTCAAAATTAGATCATCAACATAAATAACAATGATCAATAGCTTACCCTCAACCACAATCTGGTACAGGTTTTCATCTGCTTCACTTTTGGTGAATCCCAGTCCGGTGAAATAGTTGTCTATCCGAGTGTACCAAGCGTCTATCTGAGTGTACCAAGCATAGGGTGCTTGCTTCATCCCATATAACGCTCTTTTGAGTCTTCACACATGCGACTCAAAGTTGAAGTTTTCGAAACCTTTAGACTGCTCTATGTACACCTCTTCCTCAATGATCCCATTGAGAAACACAGTTTTCACATCCATCTAATGAATGTGCCAGCCCATCTACGCTGAGAGTGAAAGGATGGATCTTATGGAAGATTACCTTACGATAGGCGCAAAAGTATCATCATAATCTATCCCCCAAATCTGTGAGAATCCCTGGGCCACAAATATGGCCTTTTATTTCTCCACACTCCCATCAGCAGCTTGATTTACCGTATAGATCCATCTCGATCCAACCACTAATTTTTTGACCAGTCTTGGGAATATCTCCCATGCATTGTTATTGACAATGGAATCATACTCCTCCACCATTGCATCAACCCAAGTAGGTTTTTGCACTTCTTCCTGAAAGGAAGATGGTTTAGTCACAATACATTTGCTCATAAGAGCCATGTATCCAGTAAATTGGTCAGGAGATTGTCTCTTCCTGCGCTGTGAAGTAGGGGCTCCTACATTCTGTGCAGCATCAAGTCTCAACCTATCAGCTTCCTAGGTGTGCCTTCTGCATTTCTGATGGATGGCTCTGCATGAGTGATTTCCTCCACTCCATGAACATCCTCATGTGGTTGATGCAAATCTTGAGACTCATCCTTGGGAACCAGCAGTTCCTCCTCTGCATGAAAGTCCAGCTCCCTCTCAAGGGACAACCGCATGGCTTTCCCCTCATCAAATTTTATATCCCGTCGCACAACAGTCATTCTGTTTTTTGGAAAATACACATGATAATTATGGGATGTTTTTTTGTGTACTCCATAAATATCCCAATTTCAGCAGTCAGTTCCAGCTTCTTCCTGGCATCCTTGGTCACATGCACATAAACAGATGAGCCAAAAATCTTAAAGTGTGAAACATTAGGTTTCTTACTAGTGAAAGCCTCTTCAAGTGTGCTCATGCCAAGTACTCTATGAGGACAACGGTTTTTCACATAAACTGCAGTATTGCATGCTTCAACCCACAATTAGATTGGTAGGCCCTGATAATGCAACATCGCTCGTGTTGCACCCACGGTCGTTTTATTCTTCCTCTCCGCAACCCCATTTCTCTGTGGGTCATGAGGCACTATGAGTTCTCTTCAAATTGCTTCTTTGCTACAGAAGTTCTTGAATTCGTTAGAGATGTATTCTCCACCATTATCACTCCTAAGAGCCTTCACTTACTTCCTTGACTCTTTCTCCACCAATGCCTTAAACTCACAGAACTTATAGAATGTTTGATCTTTCTTTTGCATGAAGAAGATCCAGCATTTACGAGAAAAGTCGTCAACAAAGATTACATAGCACTTATTTTTTGTTGTTGAAGCAATTGAGAATGGTCCACACACGTCTATGTGAACTCTTTCAAGAATCCTCGAAGCTCGGTTCTCCTTCTCATGAAAGGTGGAATTTACATACTTCCCCATGGTGCAACCCTTGCATGGATCTAACTGAGCAAGTGTTCCCATTGGAAGTCCAGTATAAATTTGTTGCATGACTTTCAAGGCTCCATGATGAAGATGGCCCAATCTCATGTGCCATAATTCGCCCTCATCCCAGCTCACCACTTTTTCCACCTTTCCCATCATGGAATTTCATCCATCTACCTCCAGCTTGTAAGATCCTTAACTCGAATCCCTATCCTCTTGGCTTGACCCATTTTTTTATGTCGCAGGAAATATTTTCCTTCACTAAAAACAACGTCATAGCCTCTGTCCTCCAAAATTTTGACTGAGACCAAATTTTCCTTCAGACCTGGTACATGCATCACATTATTTAATTGAAATGGTTTACCTAAATCCCTTTGGAAGGTAATGTTACCAATCCCGGTAGCACTGTAACACCCGTCGTTGCCCATCTTAATATGCATCTGGAGATCTTTCTCCTCCAAGTCACTGAAAAGTTCCTTATCTCTCGTCATGTGAAAGGAAGCGCTACTATCTAAATACCACACAAATCCCAATGCACTAGACAACATACATGCAATCAATTAGAATTCAAGCTCAAATTGTGAGGCAAGGGCCTCACTAGCTACAGATCGAGAAACCTTCATGTTCTTCTTCTTTTGTGGACATTTAGTAGCAAAATGCCCATGTTCGTGACAGTGAAAACACTTCACCCTGGACATGTCCTGCTTCTTGCCATTCTTGGAATCAGATTTTGAACGGAATTTCTTCCCCTTCCCCTTCCTCACCTTGGCATCCAAAGGATAATCCTCTTCATCCTCATTCTTATATGAAGATCCATCTCTGGTGTTCCGTTTGAACTCCTCCTGCACAAAATCCGACCACAGTCATTCCCAATCTGGAAATTTTTACCTTCCGTTGACAGAGTCTTGATAACTGTGCCAACTCTTAGGAATTCCTAGGAGAACCAAGCTCACCAAATCGTCATCAATGGATGTTATTCCCACACTCCCCAATTCATCCTGACATTGGACAAAATTCGTGATATATTTTGGAATGGTGTCGCCATTTTCCATCTTGAACTTCCTGATTTTATCTTTGAGTGCCAATTTCCTATGGTCGCTACTGCTTTGGAATATATACATCAAAGCCTTCCACATAGCATATGGTGTGGCTCTCCCATGGAGGCTTCATACAATGTGGTCTCGTACTCCCTCCAACAAGATCCTCCTCGCCTTTGCCACTTTCCTTTTCCATGCATCAAGATTGGCATCATCTGTAGCATGTGGCTTAGGAATATCTTTGTCAAAGAATTCCTTCACGCCATTGTCTTCGAGTACTGCCTCCATCCTATCCTTCCAAGCAATGTAGTTCAAGTTTCCCTCGACTGCATACTCTAACCTCAATCCATTGAAAGCCAATTCGATCTTGAATCAGTTGTAGCACCAAGAAATTATTTCTACAAATTCGAATTCTATCTAGTCACAAACTCAGCTCTTGCTTCACTTCTACAATTTCCTGTGCTCTGATACCATGTATAAATTATACAACAAGCATGTCTTGGATTCACCCGATCTAACAATTTTCTAAAGTTAAATACTGAATCTCTTCTACAAATCTTTTGCGGAATTAAAAACACAATCGCTAATCACATGAACATGAAGAAAGATCAATCACACACAACACAGATAATTTTCAGGGAAAGCTTACACCTAAAAACCCCACTATATTCTGTTGTATATTAAGCATGGATCATGAAACAATTACATACAAAACTCTTCTCACAAGAGCCCTCAATACATCAGCTAATTGTCTCACACTGTCATATGAAAAACTGACCAACACATAACCAAATCTCAGCCTCCAGACAGCCTGCTTGCCTTGCGCAATCCCTGATGGTAAATATCCATAAAATATAGGAATTCTTGCCCGCCTTGACTGCGCAAGTATCATGAGCACTCCAATGGGTGTTTTCCTGCTTGTGTGCAAGCATATAATCCTAGAACTTTCACCTATAACTCAACTGGGTCTCCACTGGATCTGACGTGCATGCGGCTAATAATAGTAAATCCTCAATTGCATGTGAGATCACTGATTGTGAATTAATTAATATTTAATTCACTATATATCTCACTAGTGTATCTTCAGTTACAACTAGCACAACTGAGTTTAACTCACTTAACTGAGCTAAATTGTTTACAACTTACACCAACTCATGCACCACTGCACTTCGAAATCTATTACAACTAGAATTACTCTGCATGTCCCACCAACCAACCTCTAACTTGAAATCCACTAGCTAAATGAATTTATCACTTTCAGTTAACTCATTCAAGTCCACATTGATAATATATTACAGTTTAATGTCCATCTAAATTAAGGGATAATAAAAATAGACATGCACCCAAAAATAGCATTGTGGGCCCCTCCCTAGTCTAGATGTTGAATGCAACCAGGCTTTTAATGCACTAGGTGTGGGTTTTGAATCTTCGTGTTGAATCTCAACACTCCCTCTCAACAAGAAAGGGATTATCCTTCACCCCGATCTTGTCTCTATGGTATTCGAATTTGCTCCTGGTGAGCACCTTCGTCAGAATATCTGCATCCTGATCTTCATGGGAATGTACTGAAGCAACATGATCCTCCTCTACACACAATATCTGAGATGATGGTACCATATATATATGTGTGTGTGTGTGTGTGTGTTTGGACCTATCATGAAACACAGGATTAATCGAGACTTTAATGCAACTCTAATTATCACAATTAATCACTGTCGGATCCATCTGAGAACCAAAAAAACCAACCAAGAACTTTCTCATCCAGATAGCCTCACATGAAGCTTGACTTGCTGCCATGTATTCTGATTCCGCTGAAATAAGTGCCACGAATCGTTGTTTCCTTTTGTACCAAGAAACTATTGTCGATCCAATGCTAAAGATCCCCCTGATGTGCTCTTTCTGTCCGATGGACTTCCAACCAAATGTGCATCCGTGAAGCCATGAAACTTCACTCCATCCACCTGTCTATACCATAGACCATACTCTGATGTGCCCCTCATGTATCTCAAGACATGCTGCCCCTCAGGTATATGATACAATATATATTTTATGCATATAATATACAATTATCACTATATTCTCTACTATGTCAAGTCCATATAAACTAGGGGAGAGGCTTCTATTGTTATGCAAGGACCAGTAGTAGTTATAATACTAGTCCCACACATCCATAAAAAAATTCATAAACTCACTAAAATATGCACATAAATATTTTATATTAAGTTATATAAGTTATATAAATATGTCCAAAATGGGCCCAGATTTTGATTGGACCAAAAATTGTCAAACACCAAGTCTTAACATCACAAGTTGACAAGACCTATTGTCGCAAGTACCTCCAGTTATGAATTACCAACTAAGTCAAAATTCACTACAAAACATTACAGTGCTTTCCATCCAAAAGTACAGATATCCCATCAAACAGTCACCCACTAATTTTGCGTTGGGGCAACACATCCCATTGTGGGGTAACACCTGCACAAGAATAGGTGAAATGTGTGTTAGCCATATGTACATGTCTATTTAACCATTCAACCTACTGAAGACATTAATTGCCACCATTCAATTTATGAAATATTTCACCCAACCTTTCAATTCAAGAATTAAAACGTAACAACCCTTTCAATTCAGGAATTAAATATAGGAAAGCACAAGAAAGCACAAGGATCAACCATGAAAGCTTATCAGCCATTGGATGATGTACAAATCAATCCACAACACATATTTGAATTTGGGAGATGGAAATCCATGCCAATATTCCCTACCAATTAAATTCTAGATCATAAAACTATAAAAAATCAACCCTTACTATTTTTCATTTGAAGCATTCATTCTACTCATTAGCTGCTGCTAACATACAGTCAGAGTTTTCACATACAATAAAACTTTTTAGACATTGTTCCATTCATTTTGCAGACATAAAATCGTTTTCAGACAATGTTCCATTCATTTTGCAGACATACAATCGAAGTGTTCAGACAGTGTTACATTCATTATATTCATTAGTTTCTGGAGACATACAGACAGAGTGTGTGCTCAGTGTTACATTTCAGACAGACTGTGTGCACAGTGTTACATTCATTCTCTTCATCGGTTGCTAAATACATACAGACCTTTGGTTTTTGTTGAATAATGTTATTATATTGAGTAATTTATCATTATTTTTGTTGAGAAACCATGTTAAGCTTATAAGTTATAGATCATATACATGCTATTATCTACTTATTGGAGCTTAGTTCAGTAACTTTATGGCTTTTATCCTCACAACCTGGAAAAATTGATCAAGGAAATCCCACAACCATGCAAGAGAAAGCTAGAAACTATGTAAAAAGTTGAAGTGTTGACAACGAAGGCAGAGATCATAATTCCAGATAGATAGATAGATGGACACAGACTGCACTCATCCAGAAATTAGGACGCTGCTCAATTTAAAAAGAAGTTGTTGGATTTAAAAAAATTATTTATGTAACTGTCTTTGTTTCAGCTTTTGTTTTTAAGACCTTCTTCAACTTCTCTTTCTAAGACCTGTCTTTGTTAGGAAGTTCTAATTAAGGTTTGAGTAGAAGGATTATGAGCATTCATACACGTTGCTACTTTATAGTGTGCATTACCTTATGTTCCTGTAATCTTAGTTTTAGCATCCCATGAAGTCCTTAGAAGTCAAGTTCTAGCTACAAGTGTTCCTAAACAGTTGACTGGGTTTCATTAGTATAACCTAAACCAATTGCAAAGGCAAGAGCAGTGGTTCCAACACCAAGAGTTTAAGCAAAAGCACCAATAGTGGAGAAAGAAACAAAGCAAGCATAGACAGTTCAAGTTGATTCAATAGCTGTAGTTTTTCCGGTTTCATATCCAATTGGAGAACTAGTAGTTTGAATTCCTCCTTGTGTTCCTACATTTCCAAGTATTCCTAGAATTATAGTTCCAAAATTGCCCAAATTGAACATGGTTGCCTATTTATTAGATGAGGTTTGTGCCTTTAGTCCCTTTCTAGAGATGGGTGACCCATGGTATCCTTCCCTTCTGCCCCTCCATGTTCACTTTCAGAAGTTATGGAAAGAAAATTATTATGAGCATATCACAATAAAACATAGCTCATGCAAACACTCTTAGAAGTCCATTTACAATACAATAAGTCAATAGGGAATCCATTGGTAACTATAGGAATCAATGGGACCTTTTTGCCTAATAATCCAGTAGATTTGGGAACAACCATTAATGAATTACCGTTGATACCATGACCTTTCTACAACTAAACCAGGTAAGCCCCACACCTATTATGTTGGAATTTCCAGACACATATATTTTCAAGTGAAAAAATTATACAACAAGCATGTATATCTTGGATTCACCCGATCTAACAATGTACTAAATTTAAATACTAAATCACTTCTACAAATATTTTTCGAAATTAAAAACACAATCTCTAATCACATGAACATGAAGAAAGATCAATCACACACAACATAGATAATGTCCCGGGGAAAGCTTACAGCTAAAAACCCCATTATCTTCTATTGTATATTAAGCATGGATCATGAAACAATTACATACAAAAATCTTCTCACAAGATCCCTCAGTACATCATCTAATTGTCTCACACTATCATATGCAAAACTGACCAACACATAGCCAATTCTCAACCTCCAGACAGCCTGCCTTTCTTGCACAATTCCTGATGGTAAAGATCCCTAAAAGATAGGAATTCTTGCCTGCCTTGACTGCGTAAGTATCATGGGCACTCCAATGGGTGTTTTCCTACTTGTGTGCAAGCAGATAATCCTACAACTTTCACCTATAACTCAACTGGGTCTCCACTGGATCTGACATGCATGCAGCTAATAATAGTAAATCCTTAGCTGCATGTGAGATCACTGATTGTGAATTAATTAATATTTAATTCTCTATATCTCTCACTAGTGTATCTTCAGTTACAACTAGCACAACTGAGTTTAACTCACTTAACTGAGTTAAAATATTTACAACTTGCACCAACTCATGCACCACTGCACTTCGAAATCTGTTACAACTAGAATTACTCTGCATGTCCCACCAACCAACCTCTAACTCAAAATCCACTAGCTAAATGAATTTATCACTTTCAGTTAGCTCATTCAAGTCCACATTGAGAATATATTACAGTTTAATGTCCATCTAAATTAAGGGATAATAAAAATAGACATGCACCCAAAAGTATCACTGTGGGCCCCACCCTAGTCTGGGTGTTGAATGCAACCATGTGTTTAATGCACTAGGTGTGGGTGTTGAATCTTATTGTTGAATCTTAGCACTCCCTCTCAACAAGAAAGGGATTATCCTTCACCCCGATCTTGTCTCTATGGTATTTGAATTTGCTCCTAGTGAGCGCCTTCGTCAAAATATATGCATCCTGATCTTCGTGGGAATGTACTGAAGCAACATGATCTTCCTCTACACACAATCTTGCAGATGATGGTACCGGATATATATATGTTTGGACCTATCCTGATACACAGGATTAATCGAGAGTTTAATGCAACTCTAATAATCACAATGAATCACTGTCGGATCCATCTAAGAACCAACCAAACCAACCAAGAAATTTCTCATCCAGATAGCCTCACATGAAGCTTGGCTTGCTGCCATGTATTCCGCTTCCACTGAAATAAGTGCCACGGATCATTGTTTCCTTCTGTACCAGGAAACTACTGTCGATCCAATGCTAAAGATCCCCTTGATGTTCTCTTTCTGTCTAATGGACTTCCAACCAAATGTGCATCTGTGAATCCATGCAAATTCACTCCATCCATCCATTTGTACCATATACCATACTCTGATGTGCCCCTCAGGTATCTAAAGACATGCTTCCCCTCCTTCCAAAAGATCTTGGTAGGCTTAACCATAGCTTGACTCAGCTGGTTAACTGTGTACCAAATGTCCAGTCTCATGTTCACCAAATACATTAGCAAACCCACTAAATGTCGATAGACAGTAGCATCCACTACCTCTCCAGAAGTAGCATCCTCTTTCCTCCATTTTCCTGGAAGAGGATTATCCATGGGTCCGCAACTCTCCATGTTAAACTTACCTAGTATCTCCTTTGCATACTTGCCTTGAGACACAAAAATTTCACCATCCCACTGCCATCTTTCCAATCCAAGGAAATAATGAAGGAGGCCCATATCCTTCATTTCGAACTCCCTTGGAAGATCCTCCTTGTATGAGTGTATCAGTTGCTCATCACCAGTCAAAATTAGATCATCAACATAAATAAAAATGATCAATAGCTTACCCTCAACCACAATCTGGTATAGGTTTGCATCTGCTTCACTTTTGGTGAAGTCTAGTTTGGTGAAATAGTTGTCTATCCGAGTGTACTAAGCACGGGGTGCTTGCTTTAGTCCATACAATGCTCTTTTGAGTCTGCATACATGCGAATCGCTGTTGAATATTCTGAAACCTTCAGGATGATCTATGTATACCTCTTCTTCAATGATCCCATTGAGAAACACAATTTTCACATTCATTTGATGAATGCGCCAACCCATCTGCGCTGAGAGTGCAAGGATGGATCTTATGGAAGAGTACCTTGCGACAAGAAAAAAATTCTCATCATAATTTATCCCCTCGATATGTGAGAATCCACGGGCCACAAATCTGGCCTTGTATTTCTCCACACTCCAATAATGAGCTTGCTTTACCTTGTAGATCCATCTCAATCCAACCACTGATTTGTCGACCGGTCTTGGGACTATCTCCCATGCACTGTTCTTGACAATGGAGTCATACTCCTCCACCATTGCATCAACCCAAGTATGTTGTTGCATTTATGCCTGAAAGGAATATGGTTCAGTCACAATACATTTTCTCATAAGACCCATGTATCTATGAAATCGGTCAGGAGATTGTCTGTGTCTGCGCTATGAAGTAGGGGTTCCTACATTCTGTGCAGCATCAAGTCTCAACCTATCAGCTTCTGTGATGTGCCTTCTGCCATTTCTGATGGATGGCTCTACATGAGTGATTTCCTCCACTCCATGAACCTCCTCATGTGGCTGATCCACATCTTGAGACTCATCCTTGGGAACCAGCAGCTCCTCCTCTGCATGCAAGTCCATCTCCCTCTCAAGGGATAACCGCAAGGCTTTCCCCTCATTAAATTTTATATCCCATCGTAAAATATTCATTATGTTGTTTGGAAAATACACACGCTAATTATGGGGTGTTTCTGTGTACCCCAAAAATATCCCAAATTCAGTAGTCGGTTCCAGGTTCTTCTTGTCGTCCTTGGTCACATACACATAAACAAATGAGCCAAAAATATTAAAGTGTGAAACATCAGGTTTCTTACTAGTGAAAGCCTCTTCAAGTGTACTCATTCCAAGTACTCTATGAGGACACCGGTTTTTCACATAAACCGCATTGTTGCATGCTTCATCCCACAAATGCATTGGTAGGCCCTGATTATGCAACATTGCACGTGTTGCACCCATGATCATTATTTTATTCCTCTCTGCGACCCCATTTTGCTGTGGGTTATGAGGCGCTATGAGTTCTCTTCAAATTCCTTCCTTGCTGCAGAATTTCTTGAATTCGTTAGAGATGTATTCTCCACCATTATCGCTCCTAAGAGCCTTCACTTGCTTCCCCGACTCTTTCTCCACCAATGCCTTAAACTCACAGATCTTAGAGAATGTTTGATCTTTCTTTTGCATGAAGAAGATCCAGCATTTACGAGAAAATTCATTAACAAATATTACATAGTACTTATGTTTTGTTGTTGAAGCAACCGAGAATGGTCCACACACGTCTGTGTGAACTCTCTCAAGGATCCCCGAAGCTCGGTTCTCCTTCTCATGAAAGGTGGACTTTACATACTTCCCCATAGTTCAACCCTTGCACAGATCTAACTGAGCAAGTGTTCCCATTGGAAGTCTAGTAGAAATTTGCTGCATGACTTTCAAGGCTCCATGATGAAGATGGCCCAATCGCCTGTTCCATAATTCACCCTCATCCCGGCTCACAACTTTTTCTGCCTTTCCCATCATGGTATTGCAACCATATACCTCCATCTTGTATAGATTCTTAACTTGAATCCCTATCCTCTTGGCTTAAATCATTGTTTTATGTCGCAGGAAATCTTTTCCATCACTAAAAACAACATCATAGCCTCTGTCCTCCAACATTGCGACTGAGAACAAAATTTTCTTTAGACCTAGTACATGCATCACATATTTTAATTGAAATGGTTTACATGACTCCCTTTGAAAGGTGATGGTACCAATCCTGGTAGCATTGTACCGTCCATCGTCGCCCATCTCAATATGCATCTGGAGATCTTTCTCCTCCAAGTCACTGAAAAGTTCCTTATCTACCGTCATGTGAAAGGAAGTGCCACTATCCAAATACCACATAGATCCCAATGCACTAGACATCATGCATGCGATCAATGAGAATTCAAGCTCAAATTTCCATTCAAGGGCCTCACCAGCTATAGATCCAACAGCCTTCTTGTTCTTCTTCTTTTGTGGACAGTTAGTAGAAAAATGCCCATGTTCGTGACAATGAAAACACTTCACCTTGGACATGTCTTGCTTATTTCCATTCTTGAACTCGGATTTTGAATGGAATTTCTTCCCCTTCCCCTTCCTCACCTTGGCAGCCAAAGCACAATCCTCTTCATCCTCATTCTTAGATGAAGATCCATCTCTGGTGTTCCGTCTGAACTCCTCCTGCACCAAATCCAACCACAATTGTTCCCAATCTGGGAATTTTTCCCTTACGTTAACAGAGTCTTGATAACTGTGCCAACTCTTAGGAAGTCTTAGGAGATCCATGGTCACCAAATCATCATCAGCGATTGTTATTCCCACACTCCCCAGTTCATCTCGACATTAGACAGACTTCGTGAGATATTTTGGAATGGTGTTGCCCTTTTCCATCTTGATCTTCCTGAGTTTATCTTTGAGTGGAAATTTCCTATTGTCACTACTGCTTTGGAATAGATCCTTCAAAGCCTTCCACATAGCATATTGTGTGGCTTTCCCATAGAGGCTTGAGACAACGTGGTCTCTTACTCCCTCCAATAGGATCCTCCTCACCTTTTCCATTTTCTTTTACCATGCATCAAGATTGGCAGCATCTGCAGCATCTGGCTTAGGAACATCTTTGTCAATGAATTCCTTCAAGCCATTGTCTTCGAATACTGCCTCCATCCTGTCCTTCGAAGAAATGTAGTTTGAGCTACCCTCGAGTGCATACTCTAACCTCAATCCATTTAAATCCATTTCGATCTTGAATCAGCTGTAGCACCAAGAAATTCTTTCTGCAAATTCAAATTATATCCAGTCACAAACTCAGCTCCTGCTTCACTTCTACAATTTCCTATGGTGTAATACCATGTAGAAATTATACAAAAAGCATGTATATCTTGGATTCACCCGATGTAACAATGTAATAAAGTTAAACACTGAATCACTTCTACAAATCTTTTGTGGAATTAAAACACAATCGCTAATCACATGAACATGAAGAAATATCAATCACACATCACACAGATAATTTCTCGGGAAAGCTTATAGAAAAAAACCCCACTATCTTCTATTGTATATTAAGCATGGATCATGAAAAAATTACATACAAAAATATTCTCACAAGAGCCCTCAGTACATCAGCGAATTGTCTCACACTGTCATATGCAAAACCGACCAACACATAGCCAATTCTCAGCCTCTAGACAGCCTGCCTTACTTGTGCAATCCCTGATGGTAAAGATCCCTAAAAGATAGGAATTATTGCCTTCCTTGACTGCACAAGTATCATTGGAACTCCAATGGGTGTTTGCATGCATATGTGCAAGCAGATAATCCTACAACTGATAGTCAACCTCCCTTTCACCTAGAACTCAACTAGGTCTCCACTGGATTTGAAATGCATGCAGCTAATAATAGTAAATCCTCAGTTGCATGTAAGATCATTGATTGTGAATGAATTAATATTTAATTCACTATATCTCTCACTAGTGTATCTTCAGTTACAACTAGCACGACTGATTTTAACTCATTTAACTGAGTTAAATTGTTTACAACTTGCACCAATTCATGCACCACTGCACTTCAAACTCTGTTACAATTAGAATTACTCTACATGTCCCACCAACCAACCTCTAACTCGAAATCCACTAGCTAACTAAATTTATCACTTTCATTTAACTCATTCAAGTCCACATTGAGAATAGAATACAATTTAATGTCCATCTAAATTAAGGGATAGTAAAAATACACATGCACCGAAAAATAACACTGTGGGCCCCACCCTAGTCTCGGTGCTTAATGCAACCAAGTGTTGAATTCAACTAGGTGCTTAATGAATTAGGTGTGGATGTTCAATCTTCTTTTTGAATCTCAACATCAAGCCCATTGGAGTCCCCCAAAACCACTAAACTCGAGCACCCAATAGTTTTATGTTGACCCTAGTTAGCTATTGTTCATGCTGTCATTGGTTGCAAGAATGGAGAAATTACCATCTCTAATGGATCTCATATCCAAAAATTGGAATTTTTCCCACCTGCTCAACTAGTAAATGAAGTCCCTCTTTGGTTGGAGAACCATTATGGAGAGGAAGAATGTATGCTCCCTCTGTTATCCTTAGAAAAATCAAGGCGATATCAAGAGAAAACAGAATAACATGTCTTGCAACAATTTTTATCTAACATAAGATTCATTGAATACCATGTTTCTTTTAATGGTTATAATTATGCTTTTAGGCCTAAGTTTTAGGAAACTTTCTATCCTGCTATTTTTGCATCATTCACTATTGCAGCCATAGGTGGAAACAAGGAACTATGCGCTCAAATTGTTGAAATTAGACTTGGAAAAATATTGTACATAGGTACATACTTAAGTACAGAACAACAACAACATGTGGTAGAAATTATTCAAAAACAATATGGTGAATTTGCTTGGGACTACTTGGACATGAAAGGAATTCATCTTGAAACTTGCATACACTTAACCAGAAACTATGAATTTCATGTTATTCAATACCTCTACACCAGTACAAAGGCTTCAATATGAACTTAACCATAAAGTATGAATGTCCTATTGAATGTCCTATCTAGTTAGTTTTTCTTGCCAAGTCAATACCTCTATGGAAGTGACTGTAAAATTAAGGTGACTATAAAATTAAGCATTAGAGAACTTGTGTATAAAGAGTTGAATAAAAAATTCAACCCTTGCCCCCAATAGATGTAATTTAACAAAGTCACCAAACTTGTCTTAATGAAGCCAAAAAGTATATTGGTTACAACCATGTTAACTTACATCCATGTTAACAATAGAATATGCCATGTTAACTTACAAACATGTTGCTTACAGCGATGTTGCTTACAACCATGTTAGCTTACACCCATCTTAGTTTACAACCACTTTAACTTAGAAGATTCCATGTTGCTTATAGCCATGTTAACTTAGAAGATGCCATGTTGCTTATAACCATGTTAACTTCAAAATACAAAATGCACAAGTTTCCTACACCAATGCAAGAGTTCACAACAAACAATAGAAGATGCCATGTTTCTTACAACCATGTTGTTAATAGTCAATAGGTATCACTTATCTTTCTCATGCGGATATTAGAAGCCATACATAATTGAAATACAATATAGTGAAAATCATTCAATAATTCAAAGTAACAATGTAATCCAAATTCAATTGTTCAGGTAAACCAGGTTCGTTCCACTTCAATGTCAATTAATTCACAAAATTATTCATTGATATGAATGGATTACTAGGTTTGGTTTTATGATTAAGATAAAATCCTTGTTGATAACACAATATACACTCAGATGCAACCTGAACTCTTTTGAGTAAAATACCAAGTTGCCTACACAAATGCAAGAGTTCACAACAAATAATAGAAGATTCCATGTTGTTAACATTCAATAGGTATTACTTATAATTCTCGTGATAATATTGTAATTCATACATAAATATAGTTTTCTCTATACAGTTGTGTTGTAATACTTATCAAATTTCTTACTTATGTTGTACTTGAATACAATTTTAAATCAGAATTTCATGGTGAATTTGCAGGTTGTTGGAGCCATGCCAAGAGTTTCTATTGCAGGTAGGATAAGGAACAGGAGGCGAGGGGAAAGGGGGGCCCAGATGCGGAGCAGTTCATCAGATTAGGATGTCAATGCTCCCAATGCTCCCAGCAATGTCGTTGAAAAGGACTATATGGTAGTAGATCATCTCAGCCCACCATCATCCACAGAGCTACCTTCAACCACAGTGCAAGGTGAAAGTTCAACAAAGAAAATCAGTGCCATCAGAGGCTGGAAAAATCAAGACATGCTCTTTGCAATTGATGACATCGATTTTAATGGATATTCAATCCATGCATATGCAAAAAAACATGGCATTTCTGCCTCTAACATACATTATTGAATAAATGGGTTTACTAATACAAAGCGTAGCATGCTTGTTACAATTATGAATGAAGAGGAGGAAGATGAGGCAATCAAGTGGTGTAAGGAGATGGCCCAATTGGGACATGGGTTAGATCTTATACAAATTAAATCCACTGTAGCTCAAATCTGTCAAGGGAGGCCAAACCCCTTTAAAGATGGATTTTTTGGTAAATCCTAGTGGAGTGGTTTTAAAAAGAGGCATCCATACCTTGTGTTATGTACACCAGAGGGCCTTGACAGAGACAAGGCTTTAAATCTACGCCCTACAATTGTTTCCAAGTTCTATAACACTCTTTCTATTACATATGAGCAACACTCATATGCCCCAGACCATATATGGAACTGTGATGAAATAGTCTTACAGGCAGGAATAAATTGTGGTATGCAGGTAATTGCCAAGAGAGGGAGTAGAAATGTGCCTAAGATATTACCTAAGCGCAGGGAGTAGATCACAATTCTTGAATGCAATTTGTTCATCAATACCAGGATTTTATCTATTTAAAGGTAAAACTCAACTAAAAAATTATATACAGAATTGTGAACCAAGTGCATGCATGGTTGCACATCCACATGCATGGATGACAAAGGAACTGTTCCTGAATTGGCTTTGCCACTTTGCTGCTTCTATACTAGGTGGTGTCTCGCCTGAAAACATGCACTTACTGGTTTTAGATGGCCATGGAAGCCACATGGTTGTGCAGACAATCGAGGAGGCCAATAAATTGGGCATTGACCTATTAACATTGCCGACTCATACCACTCACAGATTGCAACCCCTTGATGTGAGCATGTTTGGGCCTTTCAAGAACTATTTCAGGTTCGAGCGAGCTTCATGGATGGCAAAGAATCCAGGGGAGGAAGTAAATAGGTTTGAGCTAGATGAGCTTGAAAGTAAAGCATTTAAAAGGGCTCTCACACCTTCTAATATCAAGGCTGGATTTAGGAGGACTGGTATATGGCCACTTAATTTTGATGCTCGTATGCATGATACCAATTGTAGCCAAGCATTTGAAGTGGAAGGTCAAGAAGCAAAGAAATTACAAGACCATGTTGGTACCCAAGAATATGTAGTTGTTGTTGAAGGTATAATGTCCCTTCCTAAAGGGTTGTTCTATGGTGATGATGATAAGCATGTCAGTGAGACATAGTTCAGTCATGAACAAACTAACAATATCAATGTGGTTGTCACACCCACTGAGCCACCTGCGAATTATGCATGTGATATTCCATGTGATGCAGCTGAAAATGAGAAATTGACCATGCCAACCCAAGTAAGTGCACCATCATGGTTGGCAGAGGTCGTGATGAATATCACTGGAAATAATGTATCTACCACGAATGAGGAAAGCATGGATACGCCTTCACAAGCATCAGGGTTGAACACCAAACTTGTTCATTATTTTGTGGACAATGGATCACTGGAAGAGGAGCCTATTAAGCATGAAGTCCCTGAACAAGACAACAATGGGGGCCAATAATTTGTCCCGGAGGATGAAATCCAAGTGTCAGGGTCAGAGGAGCATGGGGCAACAAAAAAGCATAGATTACTTTATGCATTCCTAAAGCTACGAGTAAAGAGAGTGAAGGCCTCACAAGGAACTCAACATCATATTATCTTTGTTTAGGGAGCATTTCAAAATTTCTCACATCTAAATATTATATTAATTTAATGTTCGAGTCTGAACGTAAAAAGAATGAAATTCAGGAGGCTAAAAATAGAAAGAAGGAGTTAGCCAATGAAAAGAGGGTTGCAAGGATTGCAACAGCAGAAGCTCGAGCAAAGGAAAGGTTGGAAAGACAAAAAGCAAGGGAAGATAAGGAACATCAAAAGAAATTGGCAAGGCAAGAGAGAGAGGCAAGAAAGGTTCAGCAAGAGTTGGAAAAAGGAGGAGGGGTGACAAGCAGGGAAGACCATGGTTCAAGCTAGTTTGAGGCAAATAGGTTGATGTCTAACACGCTGGAACACATTTCAGAGCAGACACCATCATACCAAGACCTGATTAGCATCCAAGTCCCTAGCTATCAGGCAAGGGTTAGTCCCACCTCTTATACCCCAACCAGTGTAGGTTTGAATCCTAATTGTGTTTATATGACACTTGCAGTCAGTGTTGGGGTTAGTAACACATGTGGACACTTGGGCTACTCAGTCCCACCATGGCTACAAGGAGTAAATTGGATTCAAGAATATGGAAACATTAAGGCACCTCCTAATCATCCAATCTTCGGCAATCCACCATACTTGGGTGAAGCAGTCAACTCAACATTTTTTGGCAATGCAAGGAATGGAAGCCATCAATCATAGGGGTGGCATGAATTAATTTTTGTAACCACAACACACTATGATTTTGGTAAGGATGAAATAGGTTTGCTAAGGATAGCATCCATGGATGTTGGGAAGCATCCTTTTGGGTTGCCTCACGAAATTAGTATGTATCAAACAGTTTCTAATTGCTACAAGTTTGTTAATATGTTGAAGTTATAATTGCTTATTTAAAAGAACACAACATTTCACATAGCCTATATCATAAATTTTAATTTTTAATTAGTATGTACCAAACAATTTGCAATTTCTACAAAAATATATCTTGTATTCCTTGGGAGTTAACAAATTGACAGTGTAAGCCATTTCTAACTTGCTCACTTGCAAAGGCATAATCCCAATCATCAATGACACCATTAAAACAAAATAAGCTTAGATTAATACTTGCATTCTCTAATCTAAGACATTGAAATTGTGAAAAAGGTTCCCAATCAACAAATGAACACAAAAACATCTTACTCTATGTACATGCTCCCCATCCCAACAAATTCAAACCCCAAGCTGTTATAAGAAATTGAACAAAAACCAGTTTCATTGCATCTACAAAGCATCATGGCCCATTGCACA
This sequence comes from Pinus albicaulis, assembly GCA_034641835.2. NCBI lineage: Eukaryota > Viridiplantae > Streptophyta > Pinopsida > Pinales > Pinaceae > Pinus > Pinus albicaulis. The sequence goes on along the minus strand of CM076571.1, from coordinate 770,141,926 downwards.
ACTCTAAATAAAAATTTGAGAGAATAAAATAAGCACATATTGTTGGAAAATGAGGATTTAAAGTCGTCAGACTTGGTATGCTCAATGAACACAAAGGTTGCAATGAAACAAAAAATGAAACAAGACGGAGTGAAACAAGAATGCAAGATCGAGACTTCACATGCAAATCAAAACCCTTAAGAGAAACCAGGAACAAAGTGATCATAAATTATACCATTCTACCAAATGCAAATCAAGACCGAGAGGAAAATTAGGAACAAAGCTTTACATTTGCATCTATAGATGTGAATAAATGTGTCAATTTAGCTTCGATTTATTGAATAGAGACAACTTCATTTGCTTTAGATGTAACTTAAATTCTTAGATTGATGGAATTTAGACAACTTCATTTGGAAATTAGTGGTACCTTGTTCGAGTGAAACAGTATGAGAAAATGTCATCAAATTAATTGAAAACATGTACAGATATAAAACATTGTTAACATACTTGGGCTCTGTGGTGATTATACCTCGACTCTGTGAAACAAGAATGCAAGGTCGAGACTTCACTTGCAAGTCAAAACCCTTAAGAGAAACCAGGAACAAAGTTGGTTATACCTTGTTGGAGTGAAACAAGAATGCAAGACCGAGACTTCACATGCAAGTCAAAACCCTTAAGGGAAACTAGGAACAAAGGTGGTTATACCTTATTGGAGTGAAACAAGAATGCAAGACTAAAACTTCCCATGCAAGTCAATACCCTTAAGAGAAACCAGGAACAAAGGTGGTTATACCTTGTTGGAGTGAAACAAGAATGCAAGACCGAGACTTCACAGGCAAGTCAACACCCTTAAGAGAAAACAGGAACAAATCGATCATAAATTATACCCTTATACCATATGCAAATCAAGACCGAGAGGAAAATTAGGAACAAAGCTTTACATTTGCATCTATAGATGTGAATAAATGTGTCAATTTAGCTTCGATTTATTAAATGGAGACAACTTCATTTGCTTTACATGTGCATGTATCAATGTAAATAAATATATCAATGTAGCTTAAATTCTTAGATTGATGGAATTTAGACAACTTCATTTTGAAATTAGTGGTATCGAACAAATTAGTGGTACCATGTTCGAGTGAAACAATATGAGAAAATGTCATCAAATTAATTGAAAACATGTACAAAATATAAAACACTATTAACACAATATGAGAAAATGTCATCAAATTAATTGAAAACATGTACATAATATAAAACATTATTAACATACTTGGGCTCTGTGGTGGTTATACCTCAACTCTGTGAAACAAGAATGTGTTGGCCGGATAAATCGTTCTTGCGGACAAGACCGATCTCCCTAGTGTCAGAAGACAATCTAGCAACAAACGAACAACTAAGTTTGTCTTTCTCTAGACATATTCGTTTTACAAATAAATGCTATGAAGGTGTCGATCCTACCTTAGATCCAAATGCTTATTTGTGGTCGTAGTGCTTCCATCGTATCAATAATCCTTTGTCGCAACAAGGGCCCTTTTGTCACAAGAAAGTATCATCTTACGTTGATCTGCAATCACAAACAAGAAAATATCAATAGCACCTGTATAACAAATAATTATAAAACATACCTATCATAGTGATCAAGGAATCTATGAAATAAACGATCAAACGACAGCTTATTAAAATAAACAATTGAACGACAATTTATTGAGAAAAACAGAACTTGATTGTATTAATCTTAAAATATACAGAAGAACCTTACAACCTTTGCCTTGATGTTCGAAAGGCCTTCCTGGGGTCCGAAGCAGGAATCTCCTCTACTTTGATAAGTCTTGCACTCTTCCTCCAGAAGCATAAGAGGTATGTGATCTTTCCTCTCAAAAGCTCAGCAGAAGGAAATCTAAATCTCAACAGCACTTCAACTCAAATATTTTACCCATCAAAATATTCTTCAATCCTCCATTAGTTTAACTTCTCAAAACTTCTTGACTTAACCCCAAAAGGCTACCCAATGCCTCCTTTTATAGAGCAAATGAGGAGGTTAGGATTCCACCATTAAAGGGATAGAACCCTCCTTCAAAGGGATAGGCTCCTCACATCAAGGGATTAGTTCCTTAAGGTGTGGGATACATGCACCTTACCAAAGCGTACTCATCCCCAAAAAATCTCATCCAGAACCTTCTAGAATTGACCAAAATTCAACTTTTTTGGTTAAATTCCGCGCTTTTTTAACTTTACAGGGGTACCGCAGGCATTACACTAGAAAAGTGCGTTCTAGACCGCAGTTTCTCTTCACATTACCTGCGTACCCTAGCTAAAAACGCAGGCAGGCTTCATATTAACTGCGTACCCAAGGTTTTTTGAGCTTTTTAGGGTTTTTTCTCCAGTTTTAGGGCATGGAATGAGGAACAAAGGTTGTAAGACTTGCATAGGAGGCATGTATGAGTGTTTAATGAGCTCATACAGTCAGCAGAATGTCAAGGTGACATTTTTTAGTGTAACAGAATGCAAGACCGAGACTTCACGTGCAATTCAAAACCCTTAAGAGAAACCAGGAACAAAGGTGGTTATACCTTGTTGGAGTGAAACAAGAATGCAAGACCGAGACTTCACATGCAAGTCAAAACCCTTAAGGGAAACCAGGAAAAAAGGTGGTTATACCTTGTTGGAGTGAAACAAGAATGCAAGACCGAGACTTCCCATGCAAGTCAATACCCTTAAGAGAAACCAGGAACAAAGGCGGTTATACCTTGTTGGAGTGAAACAAGAATTCAAGACTGAGACTTCACATGCAAGTCAAAACCCTTAAGAGAAAACAGGAACAAATTGATCATAATTAATACCCTCATACCAAATGAAAATCAAGACCGAGAGGAAAATTAGGAACAAAGCTTTACATTTTCATCTATAGATGTGAATAAATGTTTCAATTTAGCTTCAATTTATTGAATAGAGACAACTTCATTTTCTTTACATGTGCATATATCAATGTAACTTAAATTCTTAGATTGATGGAATTTAGACAGCTTCATTTGGAAATTAGTGGTATCAAACAAATTAGTGGTACCTTGTTCGAGTGAAACAATATGAGAAAATGTCATCAAATTAATTGAAAACATGTACAAAATATAAAACATTATGAACACAGTATGAGAAAATGTCATCAAATTAATTGAAAACATGTACAGAATATAAAACATTATTAACATACTTCGGCTCTGTGGTGGTTATACCTCGACTCTGTGAAACAAGAATGCAAGACCGAGACTTCACATGCAAGTCAAAACCCTTAAGAGAAACCAGGAACAAATGTAAAATACATCTATGGAAGTGAATGTAAAATTAATACCTCGACTCTGTGAAACAAGAATGCAAGATCGAGACTTCACATGTAATTCAAAGCCCTTAATAGAAACCAGGAACAAAGGTAAAATACCTCTATGGAAGTGATCCAGGTGGATATTGGTGGCCACCCGCCTATTCCGCTTGGGACCCCACCATTGTCTCTTTCAATTTTTCAGTTTCAGCACAACTTACTATTTACAAGTTTTTCGAGTCCTGAACTTTCGGAGCCGTTTTGAGGCCCTAAACGACGTTTTTTTGGGAAACCTGGGAGCAACATGGGTCCATGAATAGATGTTTCTCACTCGAAATTTGTAGTCCTTGGATAGATATTTCTAAATAGGTATGGTTCACGTAAAACAGAGGTCGTATGCCAAAGTTACGTCCCCGGGAAGTTGAAACACCAATTTACCCAAACAGGGCCCATAGTTTTGGCGCTTCATCTCCTAGGGTTAGGGTTTTGGATTTTTAGGGTTTTCCATTGTTTCTAAATAATAAATAGGCCCTCAAGCCTCATTGTAATGCAGTTCAGAGGCCTGTAGCCACCACATCTCTTCTCAGAGATAAGCTACCAGTGCCCTAGCTAGTTTATTTCCATTCTGTCTGTAAGCAAATTTTAGTTCTTTGATATTAATGAAATGGATTTTTATTTCCGCTACATCTTTGTATTTATGGTTATATGTGTATTCTATCGTGTTCCTGCATAAATCCGGATCAGTGGTATCAGAGTGGTCTGCTTTTTCTCGATCCTTCTTTGCATATCCCCAACGAGGTCGGGGCATAAGGAGTTAGGGCTCGATCTGGTGGAACCTTTGCAAGATTAGCCTCGCAAACCCCGACGGATGCCCATGGGGGACGAAAAGAAAGATTAGGGAGCAGGATATCCTATCAATATATTGCTCGAGGAGGCCTTCAAAAAACAAAGGAATGTGATGATGGATAACTTTACCCAGATCCTTCAACAACTGCCCACCAGCGACGCATCTGCATCCAGCAGCCACTCTGGAGGCACGACTCCATTTAAGGTACAATTAAACTTTGACATTCCCATATTTGAGGGTCAAATAGATGTAGATGTCATATATAGATGGTTGAATCTATTAGAAGGATATTTCTCGGTTCATGACTTTTTCGACCGGGAGAAGATTATTTTTGCACTCCTCAAAGCTAGCCCCCATGTCAAGGACTGGTGGGAAACCTAATGTGATAAAAAGGATGAGACAGAACCCTCTCTGTTCTTAGTTGTACCCATTTGGAATTATTTCCAAGGTGTCATCAAGGAACAATACTATCCCATGGGGAGCTATGAGGACAAGTACATACAATGGACCACGCTGCGGCAACAAAGGGATCAAGATGTGCATGAGCTGACGAATATGTTCCATACCCTGCGCACAAATTTGGGTATCAAATATTAAAAGAAACATTTGGTGCTAAAATATTGCAGTTGTCTACACAGACACATTCAAGAGGAAATGGAGTTCCTCTACATCTCCTCGCTTGGTACGGCATACCGATTTGCTGCCAAGATTGAGCAAAAATTCAAACAGAAGAAGTGAGACTTTGGATCTGCGAATCAAAATCAAGGGAAAGGTGCCCACAAACCGCAGAACAAAGGACAAAGTCAAGGCATGGCGACCCAAGACAACCTGCCAAAGCCACAAGCAAAGAACAACACCACGAAGCCAAAGAAGGACACGGGAAAGTGGTGTGACTTCCATAAGAGCTCCACTCACAACACAAGTGAGTGTCAGGCCAAGCAGTCACTGGTGGCTGAGATGAGGGCTTCTGAATCAGATGCATGCTCCGACTCTGAATCAGAACCTGACAAAGGGAAGCAGATTATTGATGCGGAGCCCAACGCCGTTGTTTCCACTGTGGAGATACAGAAGGAGGAACCAGAAGATCCGTAGGAGGCAGAGCATCTCTTCCATTCCCAGATGTGGGTAAAGGGTTCCTCGCTACAGTTCATTGTCGACAATGGGAGCCAAAAGAACCTCGTTTTAGCATATGTCGTAAAGCGGTTGGGCTTGCCGACCACAGCGCACCCACAACCATACACCATCGGGTGGCTTCACCAAGGACGGGATCTCTGCGTCAGCCATCAGTACCGCCTTCCCTATAGCATCAAGCCCTTCATGGATGAGGTATTGTGTGACATTGCTCCTATTGATGTTTCTGATGTATTATTAGGCCAACCATACTTGTGGAAGCGACATGCCATGTATGAGTCTCGGCCTCGTGCTGTTATTGTTACTTTGGGAAATAAGTTGTACAAGATACCAGAGGTACCACCACCTCCCACTATCTCTCTAGTTACTACAAAACAATGCAATAAGCTCATTTCCAAACCAGGAAATTTGTTTTCCTGATGATCCACCCCTAGGGAAAGAAGAAGATTGTGGCCACGACCTCCAGACATGGCTCCTCTGCACAACAACAACAAATGGACAAGGTTGTGGAGGAGTACAGGGACATATTCACCTCACCCACAGGGATGCCTCTGCACTATCAGGTCAAGCACCCCATTGACCTGAACCCAGGTGCACCGCTACCCAATGGACCAATCTATAGGCACTCTATTCTGGAGAATGATGAAATCAAGAGGCAGATTCAAGAGCTGCTACAGAAAGGTCACATCCGTCCAAGTTCATCGCCCTGTGGGAGCTCGATCGTGTTGGTACAAAAGAAGGATGGGACTTGGAGACTCTGTATTGACTATCAGGCACTGAACAAGATCATTATACGGAATACGTACCTGATCCCACGGATTGATGACCTTCTGGACCAACTCAAAGGGGAAAAATATTTCAGCAAGATCGACTTGAAGTCTGGGTATCACCAGGTACCAATCGAACCCTCGGATGTGTGTAAGACTGACTTCAAAGCCAAGGAGGGCCTTTTCGAATGGCTCATCATGCCTTTCGGGTTGACGAATTATCCTGCAACCTTCATGATGTTGATGGATGAAATCTTTCTTCCATTCACCAACTCATTTGTAGTGGTGTACTTGGATGATATTCTGATCTTCAGGCAGACTTGGGAAGAGCACCTCCACCACATCCGAGAAGTCCTCCAAACACTGCGGCAACACAAGTTGTGTGCCAATTTAGAGAAATGCACTTTTGGCATAACCTAGGTTCAATATCTAGGATACATTATTGATGAAAGGGGGGTGCATGTGGATCCAGCCAAGATCCAAGTCATTCGGGATTGGCCAACCCGAACCACTCTAACAGAGCTTCGCAGCTTTCTAGGTCTTGCTAATTTCTACCGCAGGTTCGTGTTGGGATTTTCTCATATCACTTGGCCTTGAGTCAAGTCACCAAGGGAGGAGCGAAAGAAAAATTCTTTTGGTCGGAATCTCAACAGAAGGTGTTCGTAGAATTGAAACATCGCCTCTGTTCTGCCCTAGTGCTCACATTACTAGACTTGCAACAACCATTTGAGATCGAGACAGATGCCTCTGACTATGCTATTGGGGCATTTCTTACTCAACAGGAGCATCCAGTGGCATATCATAGTGAGACATTGTCCGAAATAATTCACAAGTATCCCACCTACGACAAAGAAATGTATTCCATTGTGCAGGCTTGTCGACAATGGAAGCATTACATTTTGGGGAAGGAGACAATCATCCACACAGACCACCAACCCCCGCAATTCATACAGACACAAGGGAAGTTGCAGAATGATCACCATCAGAAGTGGTCCACATATCTGCAACAATTTCATTTTAACATCAAGTACAAGAAGGGTAGCACCAATAATGTTGCAGACTGCCTCAGCCGACCACCGATCATAGCCATAACCACCGTTCTCAACTCTTGTGGGCACGAGACTTCTGATTGGCCGCTTCTCTACAAGAGCAATCCAAAATTCAGCCACACATACAAGGCACTCTTGGGGGGTATGCAAGTTCAAAATTTTTGCCTCCAAGATGCACTATTATGTCACCTGGGACACCTTTGTGTTCCTTCAAGCGAGCATGCCAAGATGATATGGGAAGCGCACTACAGTCGAGTCGCTAGGAATTTTTGGGTCTAGAAAACAATGGCAGTATTGCAGAAGTATTTCTATTGGCCGAACCTTTGACAGGATGTCGGGAAGTACATTAGATCCCGCACTGCTTACCCCATTACCAAACCAACCATCAAGAAGAAAGGCCTCTATACCCCTCTATCTACCCCTAGTCGACCTTGGGAATCCATCTCCATGGATTACATGTCGGGCCTTCCTTCTACTAAGCATGGAAATGACTGTGTTTTCGTGGTCGTCGACAGATTCTCGAAGATGGCCATTATGGCGGCCTGCAAGAAGAATATCACAGCAGAAGCCACTACCAAACTCTTCTTTGAATGAGTGTGGGTGCACTTTGGGATCCCACAGTCTATCATATCAGATCACGACAACAGGTTCCTCAGCACATTTTGGTCCAGCCTCTGGTCAATTTTGGACACCAAGCTCACCAAGTCTACATCTTTCCATCCCCAAATTGATGGTCAGACAGAGGTCGTCAACAGGATGATTGTACACATTCTGTGCATGTACAATTCAAAGCATCCACGCACAATATAGTTATAACCGGGCCTCCATAGCTCAACCAGCCACAGCCCCTTTCAAGTGGGCTTGGGATTCCAGCTACTATGTCCCATTGACGTAGCCATGCCATTTGCGGCTACTCAGGCCGATTCGGCTCATGTCCAGTCTGAAGTTGACAAATCAAACAACTTCATCAAGCGCATTCAGCGCATTCGCCAACAGGTTCATGACATATTGGACAGAGCCAATGCTAATTACAAGCAATGACATGATCAACATTAGGTGCCACACAACTTCTAGGTGGGCGACAAAGTGTGGCTACATTTGCAGAAGGAGCGCCTCACTAGACCCCACCGCAAGCTTCGCCCGCTCTGATATGGATCGTACACCCTCACCAAGGTTGTAGGGAACAATGCCTTCGAGCTCAGTATTCCATCATTCCTAGGTCTACACCTTGTATTCAATGTAGACTGCCTTCATCCCTACTTCCCACCTCTATTGGACACCTCTGACATTGTAGAAGAACTCACACCAAAAGAGTTAAACCCAAACTGCATGGAACAGGCCACCACAGATTGTATCATGGACATGCAAATCAAGAACACTCACCAACATAAGATCCAACTGTATCAGGTTGTCAAAGCTGGCCAACTCCTACACCAAGGCAAGTGGTTCACCAGGGACCAAGTTCAACAGAAGTTTCCTCATCTCATGGAGGAACTCAACGCAATGGGGACCATTGCTTCCTAAGGGGGGAGGAATGATCCAGGTGGATATTGGTGGCCACCCGCCTATTCCACTTGGGACCCCACCATTGTTTCTTTAAGTTTTTCAATTTCAACACAACTTACTATTTTTAGCAGTTTTTCAGGTCCTGAACTTCTGGAGTTGTTTTGAGGCCCTAAACGATGTTTTTTTGGGAAAACCGGGAGCAACATGGGTCCCCATGGACCAATGTTATTTACTCAAAATTTGTAGTCCCCGGACAGATCTTTCTAACGAGGTATGGTTCGCGTCAAACGAAGATCGTATGCCAAATTTTACGTCCTCGGGAAGTTGAAACACCAATTTACCCAAATGGGGCCCATAGTTTTGGCGCTTCATCTCCTAGGGTTAGGGTTTTGGATGTTTAGGGTTTTCCATTGTTTCTAAATAATAAATAGGCCCTCGAGCCTCATTGTAACGCAATTCAAAGGCCTGTAGCCACCACATCTCTTCTTAGAGATAAGCTACCAGTGCCCTAGCTAGTTTATTTCCATTTTGTTTGTAAGAAAATTTCAGTTCTTTGATATTAATGAAATGAAGTGTTATTTCCGTTGCATCTTTGTATTTATGGTTATATGTGTCTTCTGTTGCGTTCCTGTATAAATCTGGATCAGGAAGTGACTATAAAATTAATACCTCAACTCTGTGAAACAAGAATGCAAGACTGAGACTTCACATGCAATTCAAAACCCTCAAGAGAAACCAGGAAAAAATGTAAACTACCTCTATGGAAGTGACTGTAAAATTAATACCTCAACTCTATGAAACAAGAATGCAAGACCGAGACTTCACATGCAAGTCAAAACACTTACGAGAAAACAGGAGAAAACATGGTTATACCTCTATGGAAGTGATTGTAAAATTAAGGTTATTGAATAGAGACAACTTCATTTGTTTTACATGTGCATATATATATATATATATCAATGTAACTTAAATTCTTAGATTGATGGAATTTAGACAACATTATTAACACAATATGAGAAAATGTCATCAAATTAATTGAAAACATGTACAGAATATAAAACATTATTAACATACTTCGGCTCTGTGGTGGTTATACCTCGGCTCTGTGGTGGATAAAAATATTTCAACATCAAAATCTCAATTTACACAAAAACCTAAACCCTAAATGTGTTAAAAAAAACCATCCATGCTTCTATTACTCCCATAGAGGTGGAACTATCTGATTCCTTTTAATTTACACAAAAACCCTACCCTAAACCAGTCAATTTACACAAAACCCTACCCTAAATTTGTTAAAAAAACCAGTCAATTTACACAAAACCCAAGTGTTTAAAAATACTGGAAACAAGCTCAACAGAGAAACATATCCTTCAAGTTAAATGTGTTAAAAAACCAGTCAATTTACAGAAAAGCCAAGTGTTTAAAAACACAGTAAATAAGCTCAACAGAGAAACATATCCTTCAAGTTAAATGTGTTAAAAAACACATGCATATGACTGTTAGGACAGAGTCCTACCTTACGACTGATCTCCTCGACTTCCTCTCCCTCCTTGCCTTCCTCCTTGCCAACTGCATTGACCTGCAAACAATGAAAAAACCCATCAGAATACAACCATTCATAGAGGAGGTAGCACAAACATTAAAAAAAATGAAAACCCACACTGAAAAACGCATCTGAACGCACAATTCTGAGCATCAAGACCTGAACCATTGTAGTCCACTAAGTTGGTCGAGGTATAACCACCACAGAGTCGAACACAGATAAAACGACGCAAAGTTGAACGCAAGTAAAACCACCACAGAGCTGAGGTATAATCACCACAAAGCTGAGGTATAACCACCACAAAGCTGAGGTATGACCAACACAGAGCCGAGTATAACCACCACATAGCCGAGGTATGACAACCACAGAGCCGGGTATAACCACCACAGAGCCGAGTATAACCACTAGCCGAGGTATAATCACACAGAGCCGAGGTATAATCACCATAGAGCCGAGGTATAACAACCACAGAGTCAAGGTATAACCACCAAGTTCAAACCCTGCGCTCGAACCAGGACCATAGGTGCTTGAAATAGGAGCGCAGACGCTCCATAACTCGGTATGAAGCGCGCGGAGGGCGAAAGTGGATGTGTCGAGCATCGGTGTCAGGCATCGGTGCAAGCGGAGCGCAACTACCAGACAACAAAATGCACACAGACCAGCCCCAGAGTGAAAATGGCAGCTTCATTGAGAAGCCTTAAGTAAAATGCGGGAAGCAACCAGCTGAAGAGGTTGTCGATCGACAGAGCATGTTCCCTGTACGCGTGACACGTGCCTACGGCAGATGTCGTGCTGTCGTACACACGCGTGGCAGTCCAAGTGGCGTGGGGGGCCCATTCAATGCCGACATGTCCAACAACTGACCCCTCTCTCCTATATCTATCATTGGCCATAATCTCACATCTATGAACTATGGATTTGATCTTAAGTTACCTCCAATTAACATCATGCTTCATTGTCTCTCACATCTATAGACTATGAATTTGATCTTAAGTTACCTCCAATTAACATCATGCTTCATTCTCTCTCACATCTATAGACTATGGATTTGATCTTAACTCACCTCCAAGTAACGTCATGCTTCATTGTCACACCCTTGCTTTCCTACTATCAGTAAAATAGCTTTAGCTTCAAAAACACCAACCAAAAAAAATGTTCAAATAAATTAAGTACTATATCCATTAAATACTAAAACAATAATATTATATATAAACCATACTATAACTATATCCATTAAATACTAAAACAATAATATCATATTTATAAGCCATACTATAATTAAATATCCTAATGCCCTAAAAGATTATACCACCGGATGACATTCAACTATATCCCAATACATTAATCCTACAATACTTTACACCCATACACCTTTTCTAAACAATAACAATTTACTTACTAATAAACTACATTAAAAAATGAATTTTGAATATACATGTACAATTCTATATAATTAAACTTGAAAAAATCACATGGTAATTGCAATGAAATATTTTTAACAAAAAAAAGGCGGCACTTTCAATGGAAACCACCAAATTCAAAAAAAAAAAAACCCTTTTGATTTTCTTTTGGTTGAAGGCGTGGGTTTTCATCATATTAATCCACTTAAACAGGCCTATGCACTCCCTTCACGAATCTGCATAGTTTTAATGGAGCTCTGGGGAAAGGTAGCAATCAGTGAAGACACATCTGATAAGTGGCATACGTCCAATCAATGAAGAAGTGGCCTCCACGAGGTGTGTTACATGTGTTAGGGGCATACAGCGTTCATGTGATACCCGGAGAGAAATTCTTTATACAAAATGATGGAGGAAGCTGACACAGTTCAGTTGAAGGTGTTGTCGTAATCGTGTCCTTTCCTACTTCAACTGCTTATAGTCATGCCTTGTAAGATTTTGACAGTTGCTTCGTTTCATGCGGACATAACAAAAGAAGAAACAAGTAGTCTATAGTGTGATTTTATAAAAGTTTTTTTTGGTTTAATTTTTCTAAATTTTGTCAGGAATTTATTGAAAATAGAAGTTTGATGGGTAGCCTTGCACAATTGAATTGTTCTAGGGGTTTTTAAGGGTGCTGAATCCATATATACAGTCAAAAAACCAGTTTAAATAACAGAAATCAAAATTTTACCTCAAATTTTTTCACCCGATTCAGACACCTGAAATTCCAAAAAATCGCATTAAAGACAACTCCAAAGAAGAAAAGCCAACGTGAAGGCCTTGAATTTGACGTTCCACACAAAGTTTTTCCACTTTTTAAATATATTTTACAATCAATCAAAACAGATAAACAAAAATTCAAATTTGATAAAAAAATGTTTGAATTAACCATTATAAATTCTAATATTGTAATAATAATAGCTGTTTTGAATACTTAAGTTCAATACAGTGAACTATCATAACCAAGTGAACCATTTGAGGCTTTCAATGAATCCCCATTCTTAAAGCTCATATGCCTACAACTCCACATTATCAATCCTAAGCCTTTATGATTAATTGTTCCATCTTCACATTAGTAGCTATACCAAAAAGAAAAGAATGTATAGTAGTGGTTGAAAAATGAGTCCAAATAGTTTTTTGTTGAAAGATGTGAGCTTCTCATCAATAGGGTTGACAAAAAATAGTTTGGCATTGTTATATATATATATATATATATATATATATATATATATATATATAAAAGGTTTGAGTTGATCCACATTTTTATATGCAAATGAGAATTAAATTTTGAAAAAAAAGATCTCACTTGTTCAAGGTTATTTGTTTAATAAATAAATAAAAAGTATAGAAAAGCTTTTGCTCGTCAATCAACTTAAGTATTGTATTTTATTACAATAAAACATTATTTATCTCTTTAGCAACTTCTGTTAACATGCTTTGCTAGTCAATTGCCATCCAAAAACGCAAGGAAAATCTCTGAGATATTAATGATTAAGTTTTTTTTGTTTATGGATTTGGATTTCCCATTTACAAATCTTGAATTATATTTAATTTGTTCTTGGTATTCTATTTCAATTCAATTTCTATTTAATTTGTTCTTGGTATTCTATTTCAATTCAATTTCTTAATGTTGCTGCAGAGCTGGGACTTGGAAATTTTTAAGATAAAAAAGTTATGGTGAATTCCTAAACAAAAGAAATCACTCTAAATATAGAAGGTTGTTAGCTGCAGAGCTGGGACTTCGAAATTTTTAAGATAAAAAAGTTACGGTGAATTCCTAAACAAAAATAAATCACTCTAAATATAGAAGGTTGTTATCTGCAACTTGCATGTAACAAAAGAAAATAAATGACACTCATAAATATACATAAAACTTAAAATATTAAACATGAAAAAAAACTAACTATAATCAAATTTTGACTTGACATTCGTTGACATATAAGTATGACCTCCTTTATGATCGGTCAGTGAGGCCTAGGTAGGTTAAACTTTATGCACAGAATAAGAGTTTTCCTTTTCTATGTGGAGAATCCAAACAAGGGTGGGTGGGTCACCGAGAGGCTTGCTGGGTTCATCATCACCACCTTCAAACCCATCTCCACCAGCAGATGTGAATCAAGTTTCTGGAACTTTAGAAACCCACTTTAATCAGTTTCTACTTAGTACTTACTTTTTCTGCTACTAGGATCACTCGTCTTCTATTTTGGGGCTTAAAAATATCTTGAATAAAGGTTATAATAGATTTTAGAAATATTTTGAATGAAAGTTTAAATTGAATCAATATAGATTCATTTTAGTTATATATTTAAAATGGGTCTAGATGGATCAAATGGAAATATTGAGAAGCTCTTGGTGTTTTAAAATCACCTCGTTTAAAAATATCTTGAATGAAGGTTATAATAGGGTAGTGTAGATTTTAGAAATATTTTGAAAAAAAGTTTAAATTGAGCCACTATAGATTCATCTTAATCATAAATTTAAAATAGGCCTAGACCGATCAAGTTTAAATTGAGTCAGTATAGATTCATCTTAATCATATATTTAAAATAGGCCTAGACCGATCAAGTTTCTTTTAGAAATATTTTGAATGAAAGCTTAAATTGAGCGAGTGTGGATTCATTTTAATCATACATCTAATATGGGCCTAGACTGATCAAGTTTCTTCATGTTCAAACTTATTTTAGAGTGCAAAAAACAATGCTTAATTTTTTATTATTTAAATTATTTTTTAAAATGTTATAGAGATTAATAACATGTCCATTAAACCATTTTATACATTATTTTTTGTTTTTTATTGATATATTTTATTCCTACTCATTTTGGATATTTTATTCTATATAACATTAAAATTTTATTTTAACATTTTTTTCTATATAAAAATAAATACAAACTTATTAAAAATTTAATTACATATTTTTATTTAATTTTTAATTACTTTACATGAAATTATATTAAGTTATATTGACAATTAATTAAATATGCATAGCATATTTTTTATTTTATTTTTTATTTTTGAGAGAATATTTTATTTTTATTTTAAGAAAAATAAATATACTTACACATCGCCTTCAAATTAGACTATCGAATAAGCCTCCAAACTCAATAAACTTGTCAACTTTATTTGTAACAATATTTATAATAACCATTTTTATTTTAAAAATAAAATTCTATAAATATTTTAAATAATGAATAGAAAAAAAATGAATTCTAAATTATTATTAAAACCTACCCTTGAATTAAGTTCACCCGTCTAAAAACTAAAAAGCACAAATAACCAAAATTCACTTCATTAAATTTAATGATGTAAAATCTCATTAAAACCTCAAAAAATATACACAACGAAAGTTTTAATACCCTGTTTTTGCTTTGAGTTGACATTTGGTAAACCTGGAGTTATGGCCCCCATTTGATTTGGGTTCTCGTGACTCCATGATGAGAGGGTTGATAATAATTACACCCATTTTAGTTTTCCATGTGTATCGTGAATAAAAGTTGGTTTTTATATGTTTATTATAAATGAGTCGTATAATCTTTATTATTAAAGCTGGTTATATATTATTTGTTATTTACAAATAGCAAATAAAATTCAAATATTTGAAAATTTATTATCAAAATTTTAAATTATTAATAATACTAAATTTTATTTTACTTTTATATGAAAATTAAATAAAATATTGAACTAATAAAATGCGTCAGTACTTTTTAAATATTGAGAACAAAACTTGATTAATATTTTAATAAATCTATTTATTTTAA
This sequence comes from Pinus albicaulis, assembly GCA_034641835.2. Classification (NCBI taxonomy): domain Eukaryota; kingdom Viridiplantae; phylum Streptophyta; class Pinopsida; order Pinales; family Pinaceae; genus Pinus; species Pinus albicaulis. The sequence goes on along the minus strand of CM076571.1, from coordinate 770,126,593 downwards.
GGGAAAGAATAGTGTGCTTCCATTCATGTTAAAATTATATCAATTCTTCATACTTGCATTGAGATCATAAAAAGAACAAATTTTCAGATATGTGAAATGACATAACCAAAATTTTAATAAAAATGCCATTATCACATTATCTGAGAGGCCATCTCTTTTCACAAAATCTCTTATTTTCACATTAGAAATATTTAAAGGAAAAAGTTGAGAATTGGCCCAAACAAGCTTTTGATATTAACATTGGTTCTTTGTTAAAAAATAAGGACTTGAGATTAATATTAAAATGTAAAATATATTAGACCATACATATATCATTGATTACACATAGTGACAAATCTTTGATCATATGGGGGAGAGAGGGGAATGTAAAGAGAGAGGAGGGAAGGGAGAGAAGGAGGAAGGAAGGGAGAGATGGAGTTGGAGGGGGAGGGAAGAACAAAGACATAGAGAGATAGATGTAGAGAGAGAGGGAGAGAGGGGAGGGAAGACGGAGAGGAGCAGAGAGAGAGGGAGAGAAGAAGAAGAGAGAGGGGGAGACATAGAGATGGAGAGGGGAGAGAGAGAAGGAGAGAGTGAGGGAGATAGTGACAGAGTTGGAGGGTAGAGAGAGAGTGATGAGGGGGAGAGACAAAGGGAGGTGGGAGAGAAAGGGAGAAAAGGGAAGGAATAGAGAGAGAAACAGAGGGAGAGAGAGAGAGAGATGGAGTTGGAGGGGGAGAGAGAGATGAAGGAACAAAGACATAAAAAGATAGAGGTAGAGAGAGAGAGAGAGAGAGAGAGAGAGAGAGAGAGGGAGTGACAAGGCAGATATGGAGAGAGAAAGAGTGAGAGAGGAGAGGAGGGAAGAGAGAGAGAGAGAGAGAGAGATGGGGGGAAGAGACAGGGGGAGGTGGGAGATAAAGGGAGAGAGAGGAATTGAAAGAGAGAAGGAGAGAGGGAGGGAGAGAGAGATGGAGTTGGAGGGGAAGAGAGAGGGAGTGAAGAAGAAAGACATAAAGAGAGAAGGGTATATAGAAAGAGAGGGGTGACAAGGGAGATATGGAGAGAGAGAGAGTGAGAGAGGAGAGTGGGAGGGAGGAGAGAGAGAGAGAGAGAGAAGGAGAGAGAGGGACAGAAGCGAAAGAGAGAGAGAGGGAGATGAAGAGGGAGGGATAGATAGATAAATAGATATGGATAGAGAGTGATATGTGTGTGTGTGTGTGTGTAGACAATGTGCATGTTTGGAGGGTGAGATAGGAGACAAAGGGAAATAGGGATATAGAAGGAGAGAGAGAGAGAGAGAGAGGGAGGGAGAGGCAAAGAGAGACGGGGGGGGCGGGGAGGCGGAGAGGGAGAGGGAGAAAGAGAAGGAGAGAGGGAGGGAGATAGACACAAATATGGAGGGGAGAGAGAGAGGGGGAAGAAGAAAGAGATACACAAAGACATATGTATATATATATATATATATATATATATATATATATATATATATATATATGGAGGGGAGAGAGAGAGGGGGAAGAAGAAAGAGATACACAAAGACATATATATATATATATATTGAACATTATTAACCATAGAGAAAGATAAAGTAAGACTTTTACAAAAGGAAAAATAAGTTGGGTTTAGAAAGCCATGAATATTTGGTTTTTCACTGAAATTGATGCATTGATTTTAGTGTAATTGTTGATTTCTAATTCTATTTGGTTGCTTGCACTAGATGCAATGGTTTCAATGTAGATGTTGTTTTGTAATCATATTTGTTTGCTTGCACTATATGCATTGATTTTGGTGTATATGTTGATTTATAATCATATCTAATTACTTCCACTACATGCATTGATGTCATTGTAGATGTTGATTTTTTATTTGATGTAACTAGATGTACAATGTATATTAATTTCAAAGTATTTAGTTTAACAATATGCATTGATTTCAGTGTAAGCACAAAAATTTATTTATTGACAACATGCCTCGAATTTTGTGTTACAGTTTCGTAGCCGTAAATTAAATACTTGAAATTTCATATTAAATAAAAATTTTATTTACCTGAAATGTTTTCTTTTTGAAATTGTAAACTATTTATAATTGACTACATTCTTATTATTCTCATTTTCCATCATTCAACATTGTTAGTCACTTTGCATTGAAACGATATAATAGAAAAAACTACCATTGAAACTTACTTGAGGTTTAACAATGTCAAAATGATTGACATTGGAGAAACCTACTATTAATATTGAAGAATAAGATAGAAAATGTATGGCATTTACTACAATATCTCGAGTTGAGATTTGAATGGTTGGTGATTTCGATTTCCCTTTTCATATAATCGATATGAAACTGGTGTGACAATAAGAACAATAGAAGAAAATAATTTGAGAACGATCACAATGAAGACTATTTGTAATTAACTACATTCTTATTATTCACATTTTCTATCATTCAACATTGTTACATTGTCAATTTGCATTCAAAAATTTTATTTCATCAATTTTTCATCATTCAAATTATTATTAGTTTTTATCATCTCAAACAATTGTGTAACTGAGTAAATTTAAAATTAAAATGACCAGATTAATCTTAGACATATTTAACATATTTAAAATGATCAGAATAATTAGATGTTCAACAAATTTTGAGTGACCCATTGAAACTAGCTTGGATCCATCGTAACCCCAGATCTATCAAGTGCCGAGAGAGATCAAATATCTCGAGGTGCAAACATTTCCTCAAGTTTTGTATTCAAAAAAGAGGTTTTCACATTGGGATATTTGATCCCTCTCGGTGCTTGGTAGATCCAAGGTTATGATGGATCTAGAATTATATAAATCAATTTAATTAAAAGGATAAAATGGGCATTGGATATAAATATTAACCCTTATTTTTCAATTTAATTAAAATAATAAAATGTCTGTGGGGTCTTCGTTAAATGGTGATGAGGTGGGTTGTTATAGCACTCATCATAAGTTCAATTCCCTTCCCCGATCCAGGTGATGTATCTGGAAAAATCGTATTCTTCCAAAATATACAAGCCTATTAATATAATTAGTGTAAAAATATAAATACAACACATTGTAAAACACTAAGAGCGTGACATAAATCCCTCATTTTAACATTCCAACAATGGCTCACTTAATTCAAGTAGAGCTACAATGTTTGTGTTTTCATAGAGACAAAACAAGATATTCAAAGGTAATTTTGATGCAATGTGCCCAAGTGGTCTTAACACAATATTCCCCATTATATGCAATTCGACAAAACCTCATTATGATGTGGAATGTCATCTTCTCCTGGAATTTTGGCATCTGATGATTGATCTTTCTTATCATTATATTTAGAAGAAATATGGACAATCAGCTAGATAGGGAGGCGGTCCAGCTAATTTTCATGGCAAAAGTCATGGCTCCCTATCTTATTGATAGAATTTTGATATCAAATTTTACCTTATGAATTTTTTAATTAATTATAAAGATATCAATTTAAAAAAAAAAAAATGGGCATAGTGTAAATAGGTTACAATTTTTCCCTAAGACAATAGAAAATTTGGTATGATTTTGAGAAATCAAGTAGAAATTCTGACAAAAAAATGGCCTCGAAATTGTGGATTCCCTAGACAAAGCCAAATGAATGTATATCATTTGAGAAATAAAATTTCAATTTTTACAACTAGTTATACTAACTTCTAATTAATTTTAAAGCTATTCTTATTATAAAAAAATGTGTGTCTATATATATATATGATTTGAAAAATACAATTTTACATTAATGTTTGAGCTTTTAGCATTAATTAAATTTTCTGAAGGTAAAATGTATGAAAAAATGTAGTTTACTATTAGATGAAATGGAGCTCCTGTCTACGACTCTCTTCGGTGATGGGATAGCTCCAGCCAACGCCCCGCCTCCCGCTTGCATCGAGGTTCCATCTCTGCTAGTGGCCCCGCTTCCCTCCACCGGCTACCTCTGCTCCCTGAGCCTCCACCTCCGCTCTGCTCCGCCAACCTGCATGTGATGGTGTTGCTTGTCTCATTTAAAATTTGAATTACACAAATTATTCGCGCTCATTCTTATACCAATGGCTATACCAGATTAACTCTATATTCGCGTCTGTTTAGAAAAAATCCATGTAAGATATGTGGTTGTATGATACTTCTTGAAATCTTCTTTCAATTTTCTCCGTGAGGATTAGTTTTGGATCGAATCTGAAGAATGTGTATACTTTGCCAGATTAGTGCAGCATCCGATGTATTTTTCTCTGAAATTTTAATGGAGAATTAAAAAGGAATTTACCTTGAAGATTCTGCACTTCATTGTTTTTTTTTTCTCATCATTTTCCTAGGGTTTGGAAAACTTGAAAATTTAATCTTTAAGTTTTCTTGTTTCATTAATTTTCACTTGCAGATTTTTCACATTTCACTTAAAGATTGCTAGAGGTTTTGTATGGAAAATATTTAAGTAAAACATTTTTGTGTCGGCATTTCGTGAAAATTTTCATTACAAAGTTGCTTCGCTTCAAGTTAATTTTTTATGAATAATTTGTCCAATGTTTGAGTCGATAATTTGACAATAGGATTTTCCAAAGGTTTCGTGTGGAAAATACAAGTAAAGCATTTTTTGTTTCAACATTTTCTGAAAATTTTCGTTACAAAGATGTATCACTTCATTATTTTTTCTGAATAATTTGTCCAAGGTTTCAGTGAATAACTTGACAGTGAGGATTTTTCGTGTGGAAACTCATAGTAAAGCTTTATCGTTTCATCATATCGTTCTTTCAAAAATTTGCGTAAGGTTTTGTATTGAAATTTTTGTCATAAAAGATGTCTTGTTTCAGATTTTTTCCAAACATGCATCTTATAGATGCACTCTATATCAAAAGAATTCCTTGTTTGCAAGGGCGGTGTAGTTGAAGAGTGATCCAGGTGGCTCTAGAGACACACACAGGACAAAGAAGGCTTATGGAAGTTCAAAAATAAAAGTCTTTGGATTGCTCTCGAATTAGGTTCAAGTTGAATATTTCGTCGTCTTGATCGTAGCGGTGTGAACGGTTCGTTAAACCGAACTCGTATGGAGAAGTTAGAGCCAGTCAAAGTTCAGGGATTAACTAGGTGACTTGGCAGGTTAAAGAAGGCGCAATTTCGCTGAAATTCGACCGTCGGATTCCGGCCAGATTCCAAGCGAAATTGTGGGACAATTAAAATGTCCTCTAACACCCAAAATTGGATTTTTTTTAAATGAGAACTTTGTTTTAATATATATATATATATATATATATATATATATATTAAAAAAAGGCAAGGGCAGACCATGACCCCCGCCCTTGCACCAACCATATGACAAACATAAAAACAAAATCAAATTTAAATATGGGTCGGCAGCCATGACCCCGCTGGACCCACCGCAATGGTAACCATATAGTATTATATGGGTGGTCGGGGGTTGTCAACCCCACCGCCCAACCCACCATATCACATATAAATGCAAACCGTCGGCTTGTTACACGGTGGGCGGGCTGTATGATGCGGGCCCGGCGTGCCGTATTTCAAACTTTGTTATGTATTTTAACACAAAAAATAAAAATAAAAATAAAAATAAAATTATTATACAGTTTAAAACCAAAGCCTGTTGCGGGTGAGGACGAGATTGGACTGCCTGACCTCCTCCCACCAAATTTGGATCTAAACCAACTGACCAACGACGGACTTGGTGAAGTCCACCTAGCTTCATTTATTTAAACCTGTAATTCAGAAGTGCACCCAAGGCAGGTTGGAGTGTGCAGTTTGAGGTAGTGTAGGTACGGATTTCGAGACAGATTCATGTTTGATCCCAAGGAGGTAAAATTTTCATAATGTATTAAACTTTATATGCATTTTAACCAGAATTTCGCACGGAGTGCGATGGTGCACCTAGATTTGACTTTTGAGCAGTGGTTTTGCAGATTCCTTATGGAGGATAATCTTCAGGAATCTTGAGAGAATCTTTCAGATTCCTTGGAGGCCGAAATTCTTCGGTATCAGAATGAGGTCAACTTTATACTCATTCTTCTCGAAATTTCGCAAGGATATCAATGGCGAGATCAGATTCCTATTTTAAGTTGCTGATTTCTAGATTCGTTGTAGACTAGCATCCTTGAGGAATCTAGAGGGAATCTAAAAGATTCCCTAAGACCCATATTTTCACTTTGTCGAAATTCAGAAATTGGACAGTCGATTTTTCACTATTCGACGCCATGAATATGATGGTGTATTCAGATTTTCCATATGAGCCTTATGTTTTTCGGCCACTTTTCAAGTGGAGTTGCAGGAGTCAGCGTTCAGTGAGTGAGCAGTCGATTTCATGCTTTTCGATGCCACGATTGCGATGGTGATTTCAGATCGAGCAGTGGAGCAATATATTCTTTAGTCATCTTCAGTGTGAGGTATATGAAGTGTTGATTTCATGTACTTATTTGTCTCTTCACTATGAGATGCATTGTGTTGTACAGATCCATGCTTGATGTTTGATGTGAAATCTTGTTTTTGTTCTTGATGTGAGATGTAACTTCTATCATGGATTTTCATTTATGTTTGAGATCCATTTGTTTCCATGTTGGCGGGATACTCATAGTCGTTATGTGTGAGTTTATGTCATGCTGATGGGAGGTCAGTTATGAGTGAGAGTTCCTTGCAGCAGAACGTCTCATGGAGAGAATTTGCCACTCATGTTGAGGGTTGGTTTCCTTGTATGATAATCAAAGAGTGCCCATGTACATCTTCACATTTACAACACTGAATGAAGCGGACAACGCCATCAAGACATCGAGGCCCTGGAGACGTAGTCCACACTGGACGAACTCCGTTATTAAACCTCTTGCAATTTTTCGTGTGATTGATTGTTATGTTCCTCTTCTTTACAACATGCATATGTTCATTTATGTTCATTAACTATTTTGGTAAATTGTAATCCTAACACATCATCCGAAGTAAAAGGTCTTGGTTAAAAGGGTATCATAAATTTACCCGAATCAAGTGGTATCAGAGTGGTCTTCTTGCTGATTTGGAATGCAAGCGTGAACCATTGAACGTTCGCTGAGTTGAGCAATGGAGGATGTCAAAGACATGTATGAGACCATGCTTAGGATGGCAAAAAGGCAGACATGTTGTAAGAAGCTTATGAGAAACAAGCAGTAGACAACACTGAGTTGAAAACTCTTCTACAAGAGGAGAAGGAGGAAAAACACTGATTGCAGCTTCAATTGCAAGCCACAACAGTGGCATTGGAGGAATTGAAGCGCAACAACGAAAGTCTTCAAGCAGATCATGAGGCATCGAAGACACTCATGTAGGAAGTGAAGGAGGAGAAGCACCGATTGTATCTTCAGCTACAAGCCACGACAGACACTTTGGAGGAAGTGAAGCACAATGAAGGCTTAGAGAAGCCCTCTTCACTTGTTTCAAAATCAACAGCTGAGGTAAACAATTGTGATCATTCTTCAGTTTCATCTTCACGTGCTATTATTTATATTAGAAGTGTGTAGATACCTGTTACAGGAACGGCATGAGACTACTTACCAAGATGGGGTACCAAGGAGGAGGACTTGGCATTCGTGGCCAAGGCATAACTCAACCATTGGAGGTTGTGCAGATACCTCGCTACGAAGGTTTGGGATACACTAAAGGAGGATGTTCGAAGGAAATCAAAGACAAACAGACATTGTTGAACTCACCATGGAAGAGGATTGATGGGAACACTTCACCATCATTCCATGGAAGTGTGTGCTGTAGTGAAAGAGCTGAGGCAAGCTCTCATCACCATGATCGCACCAGAGAGCACCAGGGAAGGTATAACAAGTCTCATTATTCCAAAGTTCATTTTGATTATAAAAATGTTCCTAATCATGAACGTAAATCATGGAATAAGAAAACCTTTTATTTTTGTGGTTTACGTAACCATGTCATTTTTTAGTGTTGGAAAAGAATGGCAGCACAAAGGAGGATGAAGCGTGGAAAGCGTTCTCCACAGAAAGGAAAGAAATTGATTAAGCAGGTCTGAAGGAAGAAGAACTTCTGTAGCGAGTGCAACCAAAGTGGTCATCAAAGATCCACATGTTCGAGGCTCCATCCAGAGCAACACCTTAAGGACAAAGCGTCGGTGCATGATCTGGTTGAAACTATTCGACAAGAAAACGTGCCACAGGGAGATGACCCATTCACTTTGATAAGTGAGAGATGGTTTTTCTAGATGTGGTAGTGTGTCATGGCCATGTTTGTAAATCATATGTTGCATTTTTTAACTGTAAAAGTGATGATGTGTTTTCCATCGCTTGTTAAGCAACCATGATATTTTGGCCTTGTCTTATAAATCATGTGATGCATTTCTTTCATGTAAAAGTGATGATGTCATTAGGGGAATTTTGAGGTCTAAAATGGGCCTCCTAAGGAAATTATAAAATAATAGTGGAAAAAATCAAATAAGATTTGATGACATCATCAAATTTTAGAGGGAAAAATGAAAAAACTACTTTTTCAACTCATATTTTCAACTTATCTCCCAAAGTTTACTCAAATTTCGAGCGGGAGTACTCGTTAAATGCGAAATTTAATTCCTCATCCAAGGAGTACCCATGTTGCATACTTTCGATGGGTCCTACTACACGAAAAATGAGAAATACATAAAAAACGTGATTGTAATCATGTTTTTTTATGTATTTCGGATTTTTCATGTAGAAGGGTTCATCGAAAATATGTAACATGGGTACTCCTTGGATGAGGAATTAAATTTTGCATCCAACAAGTACTCCCACTCGAAATTTGAGTAAAAATTTTGGGAGATAAGTTGAAAATACGAGTTGAAAAAGTAGTTTTATTATTTTATTATTTTTTAATATTTTTACCCTTTTATTTAAAAAATAGTAAATCATCCCCCATGGTTGACATCATCATCTTGAATCCTATTGGTTGTTATAAAGTTTATTTTTGTTGTACATTTTTCTTAGGAGGCCCATTTTAGACCTCAAAATTCCCTTAATGGTTTGCCATCACTTCAAAATGCGACAATGATGTTTTTGGCCTTGATTTGTAAATCATGTGACACATTTCTTTCATGTAAAAGTGATGATGTTTTTTCCATCACTTCGAAATGCGACAATGATGTTTTGGCCTTGTAATGATAGTCGGGGTGTGATTTTCATTTGATGTAAACTTGACTACCGAGTATATGTTATAAACTCGTGGCAAGTATGGAAATGTTTGGGTCATAATTGGTCATATTTGAGCAGGTAATTTGTAGGAGATTGTACTACAGGTTTGCAGAGGATGCAGGTGTCGACTCATCGCTTAAGGCTCCGAAGAACAAAGATGAAGAAGATGGAAGGGTGACCTTTTTTGGGACACTTGTGGTGCAGACATTGTACACAACAGTTGAAGATTATTGTTGATGCTTTTGGAGGACCAAAAGCTCCTCAGTGGGGAGGATTGATCCAAGTGGCTCTAGAGGCACACACAGGACAAAGAGGGCTTATGGAAGCTTAAAAATAAAAGTGTTCAGATTGCTCTCGAACCAGGTTCAAGTTGAAGATCTCACTGTCCTAATCGCAGCGGTGTGAACGGTTCGTCATACCGAGCTTGTATGGAGAAGTTAGAGCTAGTAAAAGTTCAGGGGTTGACTAGGTGACTTGGTAGGTTAAAGAAGGCGCAATTTCGCCAAAATCCGGCCGTCGAATTCCGGTCAGATTCCGCGCGAAATTGTGGGATAGTTAAAATGTCCTCTAATGCCCAAAATCAGAGTTTTTTTTTAATGAGCAATTTGTTTTAATAAAAACAAAAAAAAAATATTAAAAAAAAGGCAAGGGCGGGCCATGACCCTCGCCCTTGCACCAACCATATGACAAACATAAAAAGAAAAATCAAATTTAAATATGGGTCGACGACCATGACCTCGTCGAACCCACCACAGTGGTAACCATATAGTATTATATGGGTGGGTAGGGGTTGTCAACCCCACCGCCCAACCCACCATATCACATATAAATGCAAACCATCGGCGGGATACACGGTGGGCGGGCTGCCCGATGGGGGCTCAGCCCGCCATATTTCAAACTTTTTTATGTATTTAAAAAAAATAAAAAAATTGTTATACAGTTTAAAACCAAAGCCTATTGCAAGCGAGAGCGGGGTTTGACCGCTTGACCTCCTCCCACCAAATTTGGATCTAAACCAACTCACCAATGGCGGACTTGGTGAAATCCGCCCACATTCATTTATTTAAACTTGCAATTCAGAAGTGTGCCCAGGGCAGGTTGGAGCACGCAGTTCGAGGCAGTGCAGGCACAGATTTCGAGACATTCTTGTTTGATGCCAAGGGAATATTTTGATCCCAAGGGCATAAAATTTTCAGAATGTATTAAAATTTATATGCATTTTAACCAGAATTTCATAGGGAGCGCGATGGTGCGCCCAGATTTGGATTTTGAGAAACGGTTTTTTAGATTCCCCGTGGAGGAGAATCTCAGGGATCTTCAGGGAATCTTTCAAATTCCTTAGAGGCTGAAATTCGTCGTTGTCAGAATGAGGTCAAATTTATACTCATTCTTCTCGAAATTTCGTAAGGATATCAATGGTGAAATCGGATTCCTATTTTGAGTTGCAGATTTATAGATTCCCTATGGAGCAGCATCTTTGAGGAATCTAGGTGGAATCTAAAAGATTCCCAAAGGCCCAGATTTTCACTTTGTCAGAATTCAGAAATTGGACAGTTGATTTTGCACTATTTGACGCCACGAATCTGATGGTGTACTCATATTTTCCATCTAAGCCTTATGTTTTTCGGCCACTTTTCAAAGTGGAGTTCTAGGTGTCAACATTCAGTGAGTGAGCAGTGGATTTCATGCATTTTGATGCCAAAATTGTGATGGTGATTTCAGATCCAGCAGCGAAGCAACCTATTCTTCAATCATCTTCAGTGTGAGGTATATGAACTATTGATTTCATGTACTTCTTTATCTTTTTGCTATGAGATGCATTGTGTCGTGCAGGTCCCTACTTGATGTTTGATGTGGGATCTTGTTTATGTGAGATGTAATTTCTATCATGGATTTTCATTTATGTTTGAGATCCCTTTGTTGCCATGTTGGCGGGATACTCATAGTCGTTATGTGTGAGTTTATGTCATGCTGATAAGAGGTCAGTTATGAGTGAGAGTTCCTTGCAGCGGAACGTCTCATCGAGAGACTTTGCCACTCATGTTGAGGGTTGGTTTCCTTGTATGATAAGCAAATTGCGTCCATGTACATCTTCACATTTACAACACCGAATGAAGCGGCCAACACCATCGAGACACCGAGGCCCGAATATGCAGTCCACGCTGGACGAACTCCATTATTAAACCTCTTGCAATTTGTCGTGTGATTGCTTGTTATGTTCCTCTTCTTTACAGCATGCATATGTTCACTTATGTTCATTAATGTTTTTGGTAAATTGTAATCCTAACACATCAACCAAAGTAAAAGGTCTTGGTTAAAATGGTATCAGAAATTTACCCTGATCAAAGAGAAGGTAATTCCTTTATATGGGAGGGGTAAGGTGGGTTCTGCTAATCCAAGAACAAAGCTGGTTCCCGGTGTTAATATTCCTCACACACCCTCTGGATAGAGGCTTGATACAGCGAGAACGACAAACCATCATTACCCATCACAGGGTTTTAATTTCATGGTAGGCCAAGGTCGAGTGCATGTTGGGTCCTTTGGGAATATAACATTTTCTGCGGGATTCAGGTTGTTTCCTTCTCTGTTTGGGTTGAAAATGCATGGTTTTTCTGATACACCGTATGGAATCCTTGGTATTCCAGTAATGGTTTTCACGGAGGTCCTCAACATGTAAGACATGATCATCATCAGTAGGAGACCTTTTTGTTAAGGTTTCTCGTGTTTTTGTTTTGTTTGGTTGTTTTCTGTCTTTTCTTTTTCTAATCTGATTTTGGCTTTGCTTGTTTGGTCAACCACTCTTGAGTAGTAGAAGTTTGTATTTTTCAGGGCTTTTGGAAAAAATCGTGATTTTGTTTTAAGGTGGAACACTATACTTAATGATGTACATATACTGTAATAGCTACTTATATGTATTTGTAACCATGCTGGTATTAAGATAAGATTCTTTTAGCGTTCTTTATATGTTTTTCATACTATGAAATTGTCTAGTGTGCTAGCCAAATCAGTGTATGTTCGGGAAATGTAGCTTGTTTATGAAGTTCCCAACTTAAAAAGGCATTTAAGTTTTGTCTTTTTGGTCCACATAACCGATGAGAAAGTGTTGTAATTTCTTGTGGAATGAATTTGTTCAGCGTTAATTTTGTTTTTTTGGTCCACATAGTTGATGAGAAAGTACTAGAAGTGCTTGTGGAATGAATTTGTTCAGCATTATGTTCTCAGTTTGCTTATGCATCCTCAGTGAACATCTATTTATGCTATTGTAGCTAGTGTACTCTATTAATGATGCAATGCTTTCAGATACCTTCATATAAGGTTGAACCACATATCTGATCGTTCTCAGATTTCCTGCTAGATAATTATGTCTTAGTAGCAGACAATTTTGTGCAGATTAAGGCTGCAGTTGTTTTCTCATGTCCAAGTCATCATATGGATGAAGCAATGATTTTTCATCTTTTAGAGCCATTTGATATTCCCCAGAGAGTGTTTCTACATAGCATGTTTTGAACAAATGCATACAGATATATGCTTCCACTACAGTGGTGGTACCAACATTAGCGACATTAACAACAACTTCTCCTTTTATCTTTTTGTTTTTATTTTATTTTTTATTTTTTTAATGAGTGAGCATGTATGGTTGGAAGTATGTTCAATTAATTCAAGTCTGCTGTAGTGTTTTGGAGGTGATGCTTTCAGTTTATGAAACCACAAGATTTTGTACAAACTGGAAGGTTAAGAAGTGAAAAGGGCATGTAACTATTGTATTGAATATTGAAAATTCGATAGTAGCTCAAGTAAAAGGGCAAAAGAAGCATGTGACAAATTGAAAACTTTCTATGAGAACAAAGATGGCCCTTTAATTTATCAAGTAAAAATGCTAGCAAAGAGTATGTTGGCAGATGACAACAAGATAACGGGGATGTCATTGAGCAACTAGTAGATGTTGCATCCAAATATGAGAAGGAATATAAAATTATAATCCTCCCACATAGTCCAATATATACAAAGAGAAAGAATGGATATCAAATGCAAAACATCAATGAATTGAGAATTTTGTAAGTATTGAAAGAGCAGGTCAGCTGCCATTTAAGTTATGTAAAGGACTTGATATTCTTGAGATCGAGCCAGTTGTCATCAGTTCTAAGAACATAACATAACATAGGAACACATGGAATTTTTCTAGCAGAATAGAGGAATGCATATAATTTTTTTCCTGTAGGTGCTGGAAAATGATTTACCAACGCCTACATGAAAAAAATTATATACATCCATTATATGCAGAGTGTTTAGGTATTGTGGGTTGTTGATTTTTTTTGCTTTTTTTCTAGTGCTTTGGGATTGAGGTTCTCATATTTTTTTTTTTGGTGTTTCAGGATTTTTGGATGTAAAGTTATTTGTTTATGAACTCCCATTGAAGTTCAATGAAGATTGGTTTGTGAATAGTCGTTGCGCTAGTCATTTGTTCGTTGCAGAGGTTGCCATACACTGTGCTCTGTTGAATAGATCCGTGCGCATATTTGATCCTCAAGAAGCTGATTTTTTCTTCGTGCCTGTGTATGTTTCGTGTAATTTCAGCACCAAGAAAGGGTTCCCGACACTGGTCCACGCTCGGTCTCTTCTTGGCTTTGCAGTGTGCTACATATCGAAGACCATGCCTTTCTGGAACAAGAGCAGAGGCTTTGATCATTTTTTCGTTGCTACGCATGATTACGGAGCATGCTTCCATGCTCTAAGGATCCACTGCCTCCCAAGCAGGTGAAAATGACAGTGCTATTGTGGAGTAAGCTAAGTTACTCATCGGGCTTGCCTTGGAATGAACAAGGGAAGGGTTATTGAGCATGGAAAAAGGAGCTAAAAAATGGCACAACAACATTTTGGCTGTTGCTGCCAGAAATACATTAATTTAGGAGCAGTGGCGGGCTGGAGCGTGTGGGAGGGAGTGGCCGTGGGGGAGCGGAGGGTCGCGGGGGAGGGGAGGCGGGTGTCGTAGGCAACTGGCGTGGGGGAAAGCAGGGTCCACTAGGAGGTCAGGTCTAGTCAGAGGTAGTTGAACGAAGGGGACCGTAGTTGTCCCATCACCCGGAATGTGCTCCATTTCGTCGAATGGAAGACAACTCCTAAAAAAATTAGACACTTCCAATGTCTAATATTTAAAATCCAATCCCATAATTCCATGATGGGGTGAGTTCTGAGAATGATACAAGGACAATGAGTATTTATCCTCCCACATGCGGCAATTATAATGCGATTAAGGAATAGCGAGTGGGTGTTGGAAAGAGGCCCGAGGAACCTTCTTGATGCGATGCTCGATATATTTGTCAGGGCAGTGGGAGTGATGGAAAATTTGGTAAGCCAGGAAATGAGTATAGGGATTGCAGGGGTAATTGCATTTGTCGTGGAGAGTCTCCTTGAAACCATTATCTAGTTCTCTGGTGGAGAGGAGACTCACCATTATCTAGTTCTCTGGTGGAGGGGAAACTCGGCCAGTTGAGACAACAAACATTGAAAGTTGCAGAGCGCCAAGAGTCAGTTTCGTGCCCATTATTTGGGACCCTAGAGTGACTTATTCGTAGAAATTGGAAGAGTTGGAAGGCTCTCGGACTATCATCCTCCCTTCAAGGACCGAGTGGTGGTGACACGATGTGGTATGGGTATATTTTCGGGGCACGAGACCTCCTCTTCTTTTCTTGCAGGTATTGATATCCCTCTTCTATGCTTTATTTGGGTAAGGTACGTATACATTGTAAAAATCCCTCTCCAAGGAGCTTAGTGAGTATCCCAAGTCCTCGCTCTATTACTAGTGGAGAGGGGTGATGGTGAATTTGATAATTTATTTGATTAGGACAGTGAGTGTCAGGAGAAGGCTCACGTCGAGTGTAAGTCCATGCCTGGACAATTTCGCGTCTTTGGAGTTGTTCAACCTTATCATGTCAAGGTTGGCGTTGGAATTTGAAGCAAGGGGAACCTTTCTTTGTAGTTTCCTGAGAGGAGGCTTACATTGTGATAGGGAGAGGGGTCTGTGGAACCACGGTGTACATTTGTGGGGAGCCTCGATTGGGGAGTATTGTTGGGTTGACGAAATCTCTATGATGCTTCGTCAACGAGGTCGACCTTGGCAAGGGTGCCCACCAGGGTAGAGGCGACATACGTGCCAGAGACCAAGAGGAGGAAGGGGAGCATGTGGTCCCTCGCAGAGAGTCACCCGATCATGTGGATCTGTCAACCACCTTTGACTCTATTGAAGCCCAAATTCGTCTTCTTCAGCATTCAGTGGACCAAATTACCCAAACTCAACAAATGGACCATGTCGACTTGGTCAATTTTTTCGCTGACACCTTGCATAACCAAGGGCACATTCTTGATTGTCATGCTTCCCTCCGCAAGAACTAGCAACAGCTACAAGAACATACAGACGGATTCAAGGGCATAATGACTCATATGGAGTCTCATATTCACGATGCCTTCCACCGTCCTGCCTATAGAGGTATTGAGGCTAATGACCCCAATGCATAACATATGTAATGATGAAAGTAGGTTATTTGTAGTTTTTTTTTATAGATTTTGTACGTGTCGGGGTCTGGATAGAAAGAGAATCAATTTTACTCAGTTATATTTTGTACGTATTTAAAGGCCAACAAATCCGGTCTCAATGAGGCCACTTTTGCCTGTAATTAGTTAAAATCTTGATTCTCTATACCCTTGAACACAAAGGGGGCAACAAGATATCCTTCATTCCATTAAGATTTTTGAGAGAAAGTTTAAGGTTGTTTGTAAAATATTATTTGGGATTAAGATATCTATCATATAAGACACAAGTAAAAACAAAAACATAAAACAAGAGGGGTTCTTTTGTGTTGTAGGGAACTTAACCCTATTGTTCATAAAACAAGAGGGGTTCTTTTGTGTTGTAGGGAACTTAAACCTATTGTTCTAGAGGAAGATCTAAGGCCTTCGAAGAACTATACAAGATGAAGAGAGAGGGAAATCAATGTGCTTGTGTATGTGACCCAAAGAAGAGAGGGAAACCAATGTGCTGATGTATGTGACCCAAAGAAGTGCCCGCTACCCTCAACTTAATGTTTGGTTTGTTCATGAAAAGTTATATATTATTAAGCAACCCCTCAAACTACTTGATTTTTTTTTATTTATTTATTTTTTTTCATGAAAAGTTATATGTTATTGAGGTACCGTCAAACTACTTGATGTTTGGTTATATTAATATCATGAAAAGTTATATGTTATGAAGATGAAGAGAGTGAAATCAATGTACTTATGGATGTGAACCTGAACTCACTGTACTTTATGCCTGGTTTGTTTTTTAATTATTCCGGTATCGAGAACAATTATATGTTGTTAACTCGATAAATTAAACATCTTTAAGATAAATTAAAAATCTTTAAACCAGATGGACAAATTCAATTATGCTAAATTAATGCAAATCTTAATTTTCCATTAAGGCAGATCTCAATAAGCAGTAAACCACTTGAAACAGCCTGAAATAAATCCCTTTTAACATTGCAACAATGGCCCACTTGGCCCAGTTAACTCAGGAAGAACTACAATGCCTGCGTTTGCAGTTGCACATAGACGGACAAGATATTCAGAGGTAATTTGAATATCATTACAGAAATCACTGTGATCGAAAGGAGAAAGACGCTTCCTCTGTAAGGGCACCTGCTGCTTTTATGCCTGCATCTACTCACCTAACGAACAAACTGTATTTATGTATTCATAAATCCGTTAGCCTGTGCTAATGCAACTGTACAAACGTACTCTTACAAATATATATCTGTACAATTGACTCCAAAATGTAATGAAAGCAGGCTGCAATGGCGGGCAATGGGATGTTTGGCCTTGCTCATTGTACGCTGCAGGAAAACTAGATGATTGAGATTTCATGTCTTCTAATGTTTTAACAGTCCAATGCAATGTGCCCAGATGGTTTTAACACACAAAATTCGCCATTATATGAATTTCCACAGGCCCCAATTAAGATATGGAATGCCGTCTTCTCCTGGGATTTTTGGCATCCGATGATTGAGATTTCTTGTCATTAGATTTGGGAGAAATATTGAAAAAACTTAATTTCCCAAATTTCTTTGACAGAGAGCACAAGAACTTGGAAGAGGTGCGGGACTTCTCCATGCCTCGTTTCATGGAGACCTGTTCCTTCTCAAGATCGTTCAATCTCATACGCATCCGCGCGATTTCGAGCTTCAGCTCCCTGTTTTCACGCCTCAGCGATGCATAGTTATCGCGCGGGGACATGGCCGCACTGGGCGCCCCGCTGCTTATTCTCTGAGATGCGTAGGCCATTGTGGTTTCTCCGGGATCCGTATAAGTTCCCGCCAGGGCATTGCGCAGGCGCAATTGTTCGAAGTAGAGGACCTGGACAACCAGCTGGACTGGGAGGCGGTCGTTCTGTGCTGCGTGTGCACATGCTTCTTGGGAAAGTTTCTGGCAATCGATGAGCTTGCTGAGCTTCCTGCGTTCCATGTCTGTCAATCCGGGATGGGCCTGCACATTGAAAATGTTGTTACAGTATTTCATAGACATTGTTACAAATTCAAATCTAGTGTTTGAAGCCATAGATTGGGAAGTGTTTCAAATCTAGTGTTTGAAGCCATAGATTTGGTATAACAGTAATCCATGGAGTCACATTTCAAATGTTGTCTGAAATTCTAATTTCACTGCTACATTATCTGATGGACAGGAATGAATTCAAACAATTGACCTTGTACACAGACGTTGTTCTTGTACACAGACCTGGTTCTTGTACAAAGGAAAAGTCTAACAATTCACCTTGTTCTTGTACACAGAAATGAAGTTGAACAATTGACCTTGTTCTTGTACACAGGATTGTTCTTGTACAGAGAAAAGGTCTAACAACTGACCTTGTTCTTGTACACAGGAATGAAGTTGAACAATTGGTCAAAGATTCTTACTTATTTAAAATATTTAAAAATCTTTTTATAATAGATCTTTACTAATTATATAAATAAAAGTAGATGAAGATAATTTTATATATCAATAATTTTTCAAACAAGTGGAAATTGAAGCAGATCTATGTATATCCACCAATGTGGTTGTGCCACTTTTTATTAAAAAAGGGAGAAAATGAAGCTACCAATATGGTTGTCAATTTGATCCTGCTAGTTTTATATATCAACACATTTTTTTTAATATTTATTCTCACATTTTATTTCCATAAAATTGTACGAAAGACAACGATCTATACATTTCCCCAGAAGAAAACACATATTCTACTATTTTAACTTCAATACCCATAAACCCTGTGGAGCGCAAAATTGAAAATTGAAAATTAAAGGATAATAACAGAGCAGTGGAATATGGCAGAGACATCCTCGTCCTGAAATATAGGATGGAGGGACCTCGGTGTTTACCTTCAAGTAGATATCAATAGCTCTATACAACCCATCGTCCACCGGGCGCCCATACTCTGGCATCAGTTCAGCAATGGCTATAAATTTCAAAAGCTTGAGATTTGCATCCGGTGCTATTTCTGCCAGGTAGTTATCCAACAGCTTGGCAACTTTGATGATGGCAGCCTGAGAAGGAGAATCGGCCAGGCCATCAGACTCATATCCACCCAAGTTTGAATCCACCGTATCCTGATTCTCATCCTGCTGTAAAAAATTCCCTAGTATTCTATGCACTGCATCCACATCAAACAGAGTATCTCCGCTGTGCGAGAAGGAAGGGATAAGCAGATCATCGAGGCAGGCACATTCGAGCTGACGCCCAATTCTTTTCTCCAGGTCCAGCCTGCAAGCAACAGTGGTGTCGAGCATCACAGCAGTACGGAGCAGGCCGAAGAGAAAGACGATGGGTATGGCGTTTTTCTCTGTAGGCAAGAGGCTCACAATAGTCTCCACCACGATTCTCTGTTCGTGCTGCTCCAAGGCAGCAGCAGGGTTAGGCAGCTTTGTTCGAGCAGAGGCATCCCATTTCTTGGCAAGCCCTTTGAGGGCCTGCTCGGCATAATGCATGAGCGATGTCCCGATGCTCTCATGCCTTACGCCTCTGGATTTCATGGCCAATATTACTTTCTGATACATTTCGATGCCTAGAACCGACAGATCTTCTATCCACCAATCTCCACCTGAACAGTTCTGCTGACAATTCTTGCTCTGCAGCCTGCCTGAGCTGCTGTAATCCAGACGTGACAGACTCGATGCCATCTGTTCCCTGCAGGCCTTTGAAGCGATTGCATCAACGCATTTGCTTACAATTTTCAGTTCCTCTGCAACGGGGACCAGATTCCCGCAACTGTGTAAAACTTCTATAGATTTTTCAAGGCTTTGGGCTACAACTTCATTAAGGTAGGCTTCTGTGCGAGCCATTAGGTTTTCTTCTGCGTAGTCCTCAGTCATTTCAAGATATTGGGCAGCACAGTGAAGATGGGCCACATTTGATGAGGTGATCTCAAAGTTGATGCCATAGCAGAACTTTGCTGCTAATTCAAATGTGTGTGCTCCGCCCGGTAAGTCAGGGAAATCTAGCTTTAATGTATCCTGTTCTCTTGCGTCTGCTACTAGCTTTCGGATCCGCCCGCTCCTTGATACCAATGGAAACTGTAACCAATTTGAAATTAAATCACAACACAAATATTATCCATACAAAAACCAACTAATGAATGGAAGAGAGATTGTTACCAAGAAGTACATTTTACTCCTCTCATCAACAAGCATTAGCAGAGGAGTAATGAATTTGGGAATAAGAAAAATAAACGCTCGCAGTGATCGATGAATTTCATTATGCAAATGCCTTTTCTTCAAAAAGGTCTTAATGATCTGAGTTTGCAAGAAAGCTTAGTAGTCTTGTATTTAGAAAAGCTCATTGCAAGAGTATTCAATGCACATCCTGTCTCTGAGAATTGACTTTTACTTTTGTGTACTTAAGATCCACAATGTTGAACTTAACTCCATTGCAGATTTCAGGAATATAATGGAGAGGAACGGAAGTCAGATTTCACTCGTGTCCATCAAATTTCAAAATAATCCCAGAAACTGCAATCAATCAAACTTAACTCCATTGCAGATTTCAGGAATATAATGGAGAGGAACGGAAGTCAGATTTCACTCATGTCCATCAAATTTCAAAATAATCCCAGAAACTGCAATCAATCAAAGTTCAAAATATTCCCAGAATCTACAATCAGGATAAGAATGGCCAATACTGTAAACTAATCCCAGAGTTAACTAACCCCTAACCCTCGTCTTGAGGATGGCAATTATGGCAATTAAAACAGAATAGTAAGCCTGGTGGAAAATATTATCCTACTGCCAAAATACAAGGGGACTCACTGTTCAGAAAAAACACTAACATGGAGGATGAACTTTACTTTTACTTTTACAACGTATTGGGGGATCGATTTCCACTTTCATGTTGAAAATTATCAAGTATCCAACAAATTAAGTTAATTACTTGACAAAAAGTCAGAAAATAAGATGTGACACTAAACTCCTCTGTGGAAGAATTAATATATATCTGAGCCTTGACTTGACTCTGGCAGTGCTTAACTTTGTATATTAAGCCCTGGCCTGCTGAAAATATGTCCAACTCCTGCCAAAAAGCAAAGGGAAGTTACCGTGAAAAAGGAACTTAAAATAAGGCAACAGTACCTACCCACCCAAACGTTTGAACTGTAAAGGCAATGCACATGTATTTACTTGACTTTCACTTATGTGTTTGCCCAAACAAAGGGTTGAAGGCAATCCACCAATATATACTTGAATTTTACTGTTGTGTTTGCCCAGACAAAGGAATTTTTTTGTTAAGAGGAAAGAAGAGGAAGGATGGGGCAACAGTACCTACCCGCTCAAAAGATTTAATAACTTTTTATATTAAAAAACCAATGCACATCCGGCAATAAATCAAGAGCCCTTGGGAATTGAATTTTACTTTTGTGTTTATCAAGATTACAAGATCCTTTGAGAATCGACAGTTTACTTTTGTGTTTCCCAAAAAGCAGAGTGAGTTATTTAAAATGATAAAATGAGTAAGATTATAGCAACATTACCTACCCACCCAATAGGTTAATAATTTTATATTTACTGTGAAAAAAAGGGCTTACTGTGAAAAAAACAAAAAGTCAATAAGTTTGTATTAAAAAAAGGAATATAACAACATTACCTACTAACCCAAAAGTTTATTAATTTTGTATTTAGAAGAAAAAGGCAATGCATAAATATTTAAGAATCTGTCTTTTTTTTTGAAGATGACAGGATTTAATCAGGAAGAGTAGAGTGAGGTCGAGAGGATATCTGGATAGATTTGACAGCCAAATCCTTATAGGGAAGGGATTCATTACTCTACAAATAAGAAGTTTTATATTTCAATTTGACATCTGACTACACTGAGATTTTAAATTAAATTTATATATATATATGGCCAAACCAACTAAAAAAACCCATTGGGAAGAAGGCACACTACACTAACAAGAAGGTACAAGTTCCATGAATTGCAAGTCTGGTACTCTATCCTCAATGGCTGGATGTTTGACATGAATTATGAAAAACCAATTGGTGAGAAGGCACACTACACTAAGAAGCAGGTACAAGTTTCGTGAATTGCAAGTCTGGTACTCTGCCCTCAATGGCTGAATGTTTGACTATTGTATTGTCAACATTTTTGTATGTTTTCACCAAATTATGGAGGTGTAAGTGGAATCCAACTAAGTTAATCACTTGAAGAAAAACCGATTGGGTAAGAAGGCACACTATTCAAGGAAGCGAGGAAGAAGAGACAATAGTGAAGTGCAAGTTTGGCGCCCTACTCTCAATGGCTGGATGTTTGACTTACGTATTGGCAATGTTTCCATTTTAATGTATTTTCACTGAATTTCTCAAGAGTCATTTAACCATTCCTGAGCAGAAGAGAATGGAATTGCTTAGTGCTAACGACCGTGTGTGTATATATATATATATCCAGATTAACTGTGCCTTTAAGCATCTAGAGAACTACACTTTGTCTTTGATGGTCTTTGATTTCCCTGGGCACTTAATAGAACAGAGTTTAAGATAGACCTACGCTAGATTAACTGTCTTTAAGCATCTAGAGATCTAAACTTTGTCTTTGATGGTCTTTGATTTCTCTGGGCACTTAATAGAACAGAGGTTAAGGTAGACCTACGCTAGTTTAGCTACTCATAAATGAAAAAAAAGAGAACGGCTTGATCCTACAAGGCTACAACAACCTCACCATTCAATAATAAAACCACAACCAATCTGCAGCGCAAAAGCTTTTTATATTAAACATTACGTAAACATACCTTCTACCTTGATTCTTGGATTTGGAGCTCCTTTGAAGTTTCAGATTTTTAAATCGTATGGGATATTTGAATTTCTATTTTTCCACATGGAGCTAAATTTACTACAATATCCGTTGCTGGGGCAAAATTGGTGTGCATGACAAACAGTTCTGCTACCACAATTCTTCAGAAGAAAACTGAGTGAACTAAGGTTTGGCTACTGCTTGGCTACACAGAAGTTAGAACAAGGTACTCAGGAAGAGCTATCAGAGGCAATGCACTTTGAAAAAATTAAAAAGGATTTGTAGGAAAAAAATATTGAGGAAAATAATCTCTCACAGTTATAAGGTGTGCTAACTAATATCATATGTACTAACATCATAAGAGCTATCAAAGACAATGCACTTCGGAAAAATCAATGGATGATTTGTTGGAAAAGTTAATAACAAAAGTAAATCTTCACAGTTATAAGGAATGCTAACTAATATCATATCTGCTCTCCATCTATCTTTCAATAAATTCAAGCAAATAGTTTTTATATAAATGCCCATATCTGTAATTTTCATACCTAAAACATCGTTGCCATATTTTTCCATACTTTTAACTATCTAGCTATCCCAATCCTCTTAAATGTCTGGCCTTGTACCCGTGATTTTATACTCGTTGGAAGCTGTACCATATGAAACTATCAATATATGTAAAGCAACATCGGAGATTTTATATTTATTCTGTTGCTAGCTTTGAGGAGATAATATGAACGTCCTGTGCATTTTCCCCTTCCTCTCCCCACGTTTCTTCTTTCCTTGCTTTATTTTATCATTTTCCCTTCCTTCCCCTTTCTCATCTGTAATCTTTCTCCCACTTTCTAATGCACACTTTAGTATCTGGCGTGTCCCACATACATCCTTGTTTGTTGGTCTACCTTTCATTTCTTCAATGCATGCTTATCCTCTCCTCGCATACTCTTCAGTGGTTGACTGCAACATCCTAGCAGTAACCCAGCACAAAGGAAAAGTAGATAAAATCATAAATGTTTAATCGAAGTGCAAGTTTGCTAAGCCCTGGGGATGAGGTATCTGCATTAATAGTGTTGGTATTTCAGAACTTTCATTTCTCCATCCACAGACTGACTACATCCTGGGTCAGTGATTTCCTTCTGGAGATGTTCATTTTTATTCAGTGCTCAAGATCAATCACTGCCTATACAGGCCTACTGAGCCCATGAGCATTCATATAAAATGGAGGCAAGCAAGTGAACCCAGAATTTAGATTTCTAGACTCGCCCATTTGCTTGATCTTGTTAGGTTTATAGGCAACAATTCTCGTAAATTTTCTGTTTACCCCTTCCATTCATGAGCTTGTGTTATGCAATATTATGAGATCAAGTTCGTACGCAGGCTTAGCATGCCCTTTCCCTGATTTTTTTGTCCTTTTTCTTTCGGTTTTCCATTTTGTGTTCTGAAACACACCTTGATCTTATCTGTTTGCAGATTCATCGTTGTTTAATTATGAACGAGTTACCAAAGTGTAAGCCTTTTCCACAGGATTCCTGTTCATAAGATATAACCAACATTATCACCTGGTCAGATTCTTACCAAGTCACCAAAATTGGTTATGGTATTATGATTCGATCATGCTTAATGCACACAACTTTTGCATACAGTTAGGACATTTGACTGTGCTGATGGACTTGCAATGGACCACCGAGTGACCAATTCCACCATCTCTTAGCTCTGGTGAATAATTATGTTCCTTCCTACCATCCAAACGAGAGATCAACCAAGCACGGAATAGAATAATAATCAGTGATTGTCACATATTACCAATAGTACCAGGATGCCACGACATGGCACTGCTGTTCATAACTTGGAAAACCAAAAATCAGAGCAATGATCCAGGATTAGCAATAGTCTCGGTCATAAGCCTTCCACGACAGTATGCCAATCCAGCAAATTCCCTTTGCATCCTAAGAGCACGGCAATGTTTGAACAGATACAGAGATTATTCTTGTGGGGTAAATACTTAATACAGTTTACTATGAGATCCCAACCATAGAATGTCACTGCTCTTCTATTAAACGAATTATCAGTTGCAACGTCTCTTTGTATTTTTCACCTATAAATGGAGATTTTGTTATATGCTTGAGGAGTGAAGGCATGTTGTCAACATCAACCATCCTTTCTTTCAAGCATTTGATATAAACATCTAACCTCAAAGACCCACTAGCTCACAGAAAGCAAAGCATATATTTCAGTAGATATTAAACAAAAAATAAATAGAGAACTCAATCATGAAAGGGTTTGTTCTTAATGCCTGCTGTAGTGGTGTACTTCAAGTGATCACAAAAAAAAAAACTTTTAGCGATATAATTGGTTAACAGTTACGTCTGATATAAAAATACACCATACATGTAAGTTCCATTTTCCTTGGCAACCGAGAAAGAAGGAAAAGAACAGATATATAATGTGTGAGATGCACTAAAGCTAGTATTTAGAGTAAAAAATAATTGTGCACATTTGAGTTCTAGTAGAGCATGAGAAGTTTACCTTGTGCAATGCAAGGCATCCACCATCGACATCTATAAGAATGTCACTTGGAACATCTGAAAATATCCTGCAGATGAGTTTCAAATAACATAAATCACTGTACTGGTTTGAACATGAAACAAAATAGAAAATTGCTTGAAAACTCTTAGTCCAGTTTAAGCCCTAAAAAGAATATGCAGAAAAGGAAAATAGTTAGGGCTTTCCAGGAGACTTAAGTTAATGAAGCATAGTCAGATGCTGTTCTATATTTAAGTCAAGTTTATGTATTGCATTGTTGACACATTCTCTCATCATGTTAAAGAAAATCCACCAAGTGAACGGGAAAACGTTGAACAAGGATATCAGATGGAAAATGATTAGACCATTATAATGAAGAATATTTTTTTATAAATGACCGCCCACAGGGTGTAGATCAGATGGTGACAGGGTGTTCTGTTAAGGCACTCCGTGGTGTAAAGGTCGCCAGTTCGAAACTCTGTGGGCAAAAATCCAGCCATCCTATGGGCTGGTGTGGCCTAGTCTGGGTACTATCCCCAGGTGATTTTGACGGCTTAGATGCCCGTGGGTTGCGGCTACTCAAGCCACAGGTTAGGTATGCCAGTCATCTCAAGACTCGCATAACTTAGCAAAAAACAAAAATAAAAATATTTACAAATGACCTAGTTGCATATCTCTTAGTAAAATCTTTGCTACAGACTTCAGACAACTCCCAGACATGAGCATGCGGTCAAAAAGGAACTTCTTGTAAGCACTGGCTAGTGATGAATGGATCGTAACTACAGCAGAAAAAAATAAAACACCGAGGCCTTAAGATAATTGAGAATGAAATACACTAGAAAATCAGCAAAGTGAACTGCTTTTATATCACACTGCGCAGTGCTCCTCATTTAACTAACACTGCAGTTTAATGAGTTCAGAAAGGGAAACCCAAAGCATGATTGTCAGGTTTTCACTGTGACTGAACTTTCACTTTTCAATCATGAAATTTGAAGCCCACTTTTACTATGGTTGCTTGCTAATTAGATTTGGAAGTGAGCAGACAAAAGTATTCAACCTTAATATCACCAATCAGGCTGCTAATGGGAAAAGTTCCTCAAATGACTGGATTTTCCAATGGAGAGAACCGCAGGACTCCCGATATACATACTGAGGCCCAAATGAGTAATGTAAACTGAGGCCTTAGGACAACTAAGAATGAACAACACTAGAAAATCAGCAGTGTGATAGTTAAAATGCTTTTGAATCACACTGTAAAATAGACCTCATTTAACCCACACATGAGTTTAATGACTTCAAAAAGGGAAATCCGAAGCATGACCCTTAGGTTTTAACTGTGACTGAGCATTCAGTTTTCAATCATGAAAATTAAAGCCCACTTTTATTTACAAGTTAGATTTGGAAGTGAGTAGACAAAAGTATCCAACCTTAATATTATTGATTGAGCAGAGAATGGGAAAAGTCACCCAAACGGTACATTCTCCAATTGAATGAGACCCCAGTATGGCTCTGAAAATCCAAAAGCACTCTCATGGACATAGCAAACAAGCTGATGTTTGCCACTACACTACTCTGGAACATTATCCTTTAAGGGTAAACAATGGAAGTGCGTGTACTTTCATGTCTACTTGCTATAATATTAATTCACACAAAGCAAATGTAAGATAATTGCAAAGTTTACAGGCCACGCACAATACCCTCTTGAGGTATGCACTGAGCTACAGTTATATTTACCCCGAGGACCGATAGGCGTCTATATCTCCACTTAAGCAGATATCTCACAATTTGTTTAAAAATTAAACTAAGGGGCAGGCTTTATTTCATTCTCGTCCAAAAGGCTAATAGAAGTACTTTTCATATTCCCCTTTCAGCCAAGCACGATCTCTTCCCCGTTCTTTTACAAGCTGCAGAGACAGGTCAGTGTTCTGAATTAGTTTTTCAGAGGGGTTTCATCATTTTCGTAGTGCTTTATTGCTGTAAGATTTTTTCACAGAATTGCTTTCGTTCAACACCACTTTAAATTGTTGCACAGCACTTCAAGTATACTGCTTACATGTTTCTGCAAGTCAGCATACATTTCTATTGGGTCACCTGTCTCTTCGATTCCAATCTGCGTACACGAACCATGTTTAGTGTAGTTGTGCTAGTATTTCACTTTATCTGGCATTTTAACCTACCTCTAGAAAGGAAAGAACAGTATGCCTCACAGAAAATCAACTGCATCTGCAAGTTCTGAGAACTTAAGCAAGTAAATATAGTATGAGTCTGACGAAGGAAAGAGCTAGCTTGTTCAGATTTTCAAATTTGTAAGCGGCAAGTGTAGACCTCCCAGGCCAGGGGGCGGAAAGTGGGTGAAAGTGGGCTACAAATAAGCAGGGAGTTATGTTTGAGCTCTGAGCTTTCCCGGTTTAAAATCAAAAGCAAAATTCGAAGTAAGCTAAATAAAATGATTTTAAATTTTTGGAAAGATAACATAGGCTCCGAGATCAAATCACAAAATGGCAACAGACCAACTAGCATGCACTTTTAAGTTGTTGCGAACTTTTTATGGCTCCCTGATTATGAGTTCAACATTTGCCCTGCGATGACAGACTATACTCGGCCAGAGCAAACGAAAGTTCCAATCATAGATGAATTTGAATTTAACATGGCTTCTTCTTTGCAGAGATGATCTCGCCGCTAAAAATGCTACAGACCCTTGTCAAGATAAAATAAACTAGGTTTTTGTAATTGTGAAACAACCAGAAAGTTGAAACACCCCAATCCAACAAGGAACGACCAGCTACTAGCATATCTAGAGTACTAGAAAACTCTAACAGAAGATTAGGGCTCTTGTTTGGCCATGACTAGCGAGATTTTGAGCATCTTTTGTCATCTAATACCAAATGGTTTCCGAGTATGGACTGAAGTAGCTTGAAAGGAATCTGCAATACCACTATGCTTATCTGCTGTTATTGTATTGGCATCTTTCGTTGCCAGATGTTTGCTTCCCCTGCTTTCGCTCTGAAGCCCATGTGAAGCAAGGGCGGAACCTTGCCTGTGATCAACCTGATCCTTATATGGATCCAATAAGAAATAATGAATGCAATCCGTTTGAGCACAGGCAATACTCCATGAAAGGCAAGTGATAGCTGAGCTGACTTCACTGAAACAAAAACTCGAAAGAAGCCAAGCAGTATTTAAATGCATTTGTAAAGCAAAAGTGGGATCAGTCTAATGCCAGGAAACAATTAATTGGCTACCCGCAGTACGACATCAGTTCCATTTATGTGAGTCCTTATATTAACTGGGTGCAAGGCATTTCCTGGCGTAAAATACTGAATGCTAATTCGAACCTAAACAGCTTAATGGGTATTAAAATTGTGTGCCCGAATGAGCTTTTCTGAGAAGAGGAAGTAGAAAGTGATGGGAATCCAGAGGAGACTTACCATTTGCTTCCCTGCTTTCCCAAGAAGCTGGGTGGGTTCGAACGCTTGAGCAGCACCAGGGGCTTCTCCGCCTTGCCAGTCCCTGCCATTCCCCTCCACCTTGAAGCTTTGAAGTATATCACTCAAGCCTCGCAAAAGAACAGAATAGATACCAAGTGTGCCAAAAGTGAGAAGAAAGGAATCAAAGTGGGCTTCTGGAGTTTCACAAAACAAAAGCATTTATGCTGTTGGAGATGGGTTTCAAGAGGATGTGGAAGAAGGAATCCTGGATAGCGAGGGCCCCAAAAAGTCTCTCGCTCACTCCCATCTGGTTGTAACAAAGCTTGTTTGAATGGGAAGGCGTTCTCTCAGGGCCCATATTAGAGTTTAACATTACATTAAACTAGAGGGACCCAGACATCCTTAAACACAAAAGGATGAATGTTGGTATTCTCCCACACAAAAAACTAACTAACTAGGC
This sequence comes from Pinus albicaulis, assembly GCA_034641835.2. NCBI lineage: Eukaryota > Viridiplantae > Streptophyta > Pinopsida > Pinales > Pinaceae > Pinus > Pinus albicaulis. The sequence goes on along the minus strand of CM076571.1, from coordinate 770,097,735 downwards.
CTCACTAATTCAATCAATGGGCCACTGTGCAGGTCATATAGCTACACAAGTCAACGAAAACACCAGTTCTATCACACACCTTCAATTAAAAACACATATAGAGCTGCACGATGGGATTACTGACAGTGAGTATGGAAATATTAGGAGTTCAGACCTGGTTCTCTGTATACAGGATTTGGCTGGTAAAAAGAAACATATCAATCTTCTTTTCATTTGGGCTTATTCGGCACTCTTTGTTAGGTATGTTGCTTATGGTTTATTGTTTTTCTGCATTTGATTGCGGGCATTCAGTCCTGATTCCAGGTCTTGCAGAATCCTTCTTTAATATTTTTTATGGGTTTTCCACAGTACTCTTTAACCTTTTGTCTGCCAACTCAACACATTGTCTTAAGCTGCTCTATCACACTAGGTAGTCTCAATTTCTAATCAAGGGTTGTCAGGAGTGAGTAAGCCAAGCCAATGAGATCACAATTTTGTTTCGAAAATAGTAGAAATTTTAGAAGAAAAAATAGATTATAATCTTCAAGTTTTTGAATATCTAAAATGTTTTTAATGATAAATCTATTCTATAAAAATAATTTAAACATTTCAATATCTGAATATTTTTATAAAAATACCAATTCTAATGAAAAATCATTTTCCCATCCATTTAATCACACCCCAATATTATATTCTATTATATATATATATATATTTCCCTTTCAACCCCCAAAATCAGTTGACCCACTCCATGCCACGAGTGGGTTGCATTGAATTATGTAAATACACATTGTATATACATCATGGATTATGTCGTTAATACCACGTACGCAGGTATTTCTAAACACGTTAGGCGTGAAGGCAGCCATTCCTTGGGATGTCCGCATCAAACGCTGCAAACATCCAAGTCTATGCAGGAGCAATTCTTGGAAGTTTTATCCAATTCAAGTACAATAGGATACACATTGTATATATTACACGTGTATGCCAATGCCAAACGACCAGACGTTTGAACGACTGAGTGGTCCTGAATGGCACGCATAATCTGCATTCCCTATATAGATTCTTATTTTCCTGTACCATTTCTCTACTGCTGCGCAAATATTAAATTGATCCCCTCAGTGAAAGGGAATCCTTTCACCGTAGTTTACTGTTCTATGTTATGGAGTGTTTTGGTTCTGGGATGGTTTTTTTAAGTTGAATTTGTTTGAAATTAAGCGGGAATTACCATTTTAAGTTGTGAATTTTAATGTTTCACCAATTTTTTTAGTATTTATGTATATTGGTGCATCATTTTAAGTTGTGAATTTTATATAATTTGAATGTTTTATCTATTTTTAGTATACTAAAAATTTTGAGTTATTTTGTGGGTTTTTTTAAACGAGTTTTTAATGCTGATAAGAACTTATCTAAAAAATATTATAAAATTAAAACACTAGTTACGTTAAACCATTGTTAAACAATCATTAAATAGCATTCCTTCTTTAAATTATAAGAGATCAGAAACCATTCCTTTCTTTGAACTATAACAGATCTGAAACCAATTCTTCGCTAATGGGACATTACTTGAGATTTTCATTGATGATTGAATTAGTATAATGATAACTCTGGCCTGATAAATTACCTTAACTCTCATCTTATGCCAAATTTTTATTAAAAATCTTGAAACAATAACACAAACCTCAATAAATCATTTTACAAACTAACTAAATTACCAAACCATGTATTCTTTTGCCTAGTTGTTAATATATTGATTTCCATGCTTCCTTATTATTTCAATAGGTCAATGTTTGTCAGAATTGATTGCTCTCCTTTCAATGTGTATTCCTATCAGTTGACTCTGCAAGGTTAGCCCAACACATTGAGCAAATCTCGCAACCTGGCAAGCCCCCTCTTACACTTAAGTTGTCCATTCTGCTTCTATTTTCCAATAATGGCTACTTTGGGCACACTTTTTTATTTCTTCCTCACTCTTGTCGGCCATGGTAATGGTAGGGCTGTAAATCAGGTCACTCATTGATTGGGGTCTTCATCATAAAAATGCATTTCATAATGATATTACCATTTGATATTTGATTTTTAATTAATTAAATAGTGTCCCTTGTTTTCAGGATGGCAATGGGGACAATTAGGACATGAGATCATACGCACCAAAGTGATAATGATGGGCTATAGGACTTGAGATTGACTAGTTACACACCTACCAAAACACATGAAGAATTCAAAGGTGGGGCTATTAATGTTAAAGTTTGATCTGGACAAAGTTCAATGAAACATCTTAAAATGATAAATGATTATAGTGGACAATGATTTTTCATGTTGTCTTTTATGGAGAGGCTTTTACTGGTGTCAAACCATTTTATTATAATGATAGCTAATTGACCATAGAGAATGATACAAATGGATTCAAAGATCATCACCATAGAAAATGGATTCCCAATAATTCAAAGATCATCATCAAACCTTATCCTTGTGGACAAAGCCCGGAAATAAGCCTAAGAAATGATATTTTGAGGGAAACCTTAAATGCTATTTTAAGGGGAGCATAGTTTTGTTAATAAAATGTGGGAAGATATTCCAAAGTAATCCTTTTTAATAATTCTAAAATTCATACTACCTAAATAATTAAAAATATTTTATTAAATTTCGTTGGGATAAAGTAAAATTCATATTTTGATTTCATTTATACATAAATTGAATATTTTATGAATAAAAAATAAATTATATAAATATCTAAAATTAAGTAAATATTTTATTAAATTTCGTAAAATTCATAATTTTATTTTATTTATACATAAATCTATAGAATATTTTATGAATAAAGAATAAATTATATAGATATCTAAAATTGAAATGATAGTGAAAAAAATTACCATGATAGTGAGTGGTGTTAATAGTTTGGAGTGGTGTTAATAGTTTGGAGTAGATATTTTTAAGAAAAAAATATAGTTGGAAGTTTGATTGGTTTAGTGTTTTGAATTCTATGTAAAATATTTCAAGGTTAATTTTATGAGTTGGTTGTTTTTATTGCTTGTCTGTCTCGATGTCTTTACTTAGTCAAGCAACATCATAATAAGTACCAACTTGTTTACATTGAGTGTCATTTATGAAATGTGGGGAAATGCTCAGGGTTTTTTCATTAGCTTTTCTTTGGAAAAAGAAAGATGTATTTGAGAAAAAATCCACGCAATATTTTCATAATGAAAGTAGTGGATAAACTTAATTTAAATTTGATTTTTTGAAGATTTTTGTGGTGGGTATCTTCAGTGTTTTTAGTGCTCGGAATTAATTCCACAGTAGTCATTTTTGTGTCGATGTTTCGAGTCTATAATAAGACTCATCATTAGGACAAATTCCAACATGATAACTTTTTTTACTTAAACAAGTGATTAAATAAGAACAATAGTTTTCACTAATGTGTTTTTTCACTGAGCTCACCCTGCAAGTGCTCAACCTATCTCACTACTTACTAAAGGCCTGACCCAGACTTTGTCAAATTCTTCCTTGGCTTGAGCTCCTATTTCCTTGCATTGTTCCTTGAGGAATTAGCCCCTATTTCTTAGGAAATTTCCTCCATTGGATTGTGCAATTCCTCTAGCTCCTTCCTCTCACTACATGCAACATCTATACACTTAGAACTAGTCTACAACTGATGTTACACTGCCTTGGAATCTCCATCTTAATTGGGTAACTCAAATTCTCTGCATGCAATAGATATTTTGGGTTGATTGATCAATTAATTGGATGATCACTGAGTTTGACTGAAGTCTCATTACACAACTTGACCCTCCACTAGTTCTTCCAACAATTGGAACTAGTTTAATTGAAAACAACCTTAGATAATTGACCTTGATTGCTACAAATTAGAAATCACACATGCTAAACTGAACTCTAACTCCTCCAACTCGAATTTTCTGAGTAAATTGGGTGACACAAGCCATGTCACTCAAGTTAACATCCTACAAGTTGTATGTTGATGTGGAAATTTGTTTTTCTCAATTTAATCAAGGCAAAATCAAATTGAGAATTTATTGCTGCAATTTTCAACACTCCCTCTCACCAAGAAAGGAATTATAAACCACCCCTATTCTACACCTGTGGAACACAAATTTTCCTCTTGACAAGGCCTTTGTCAAAATGTGTACATCTTGTTCCTTTGTTGGAATGTACTGAAACAACATGATCTGCCTCTGCACACAATCTCGTAGATGGTGATACTAGATATCTATATGCTTGGATCGATCGTGAAAAACAAGATTTTCAAAGAGCTTGATGCAAATTTTATTATCACAGTTGGATCCATCATTTAACCAAATTATCAAACAAGTATCTTTCTCATCTAGATAGCCTCACAAGTTGATTGAATGGTAGCCATGTATTATGCTTCTTCCGAGCTGAGTGCCACGGATCTTTGCTTCATGTTGTACTAAGAAATTGTTGCGGACCCAACACTAAAAATTCCACCTGATGTACTCTTCTAGTCTGATGGAATTCCCACCCAATTTGCATCTATGAAGCCATGCAACTTCACTCCCTCTATATGTATGTACCATAGTCCAAACTAGGTAGTACCTATGAGGTACCATAAAACATTCTTAGCTTCCCTCCAAAATAATTTGGTCAGTCGAACCATGTATTGGCTCAATTGATTGACTGCATAGCACATATTTGGCTATGTGTTCATAAGATTCATGAGTGAATCCACCAACTGCCGGTAAACAATAGCATCCACTTCCTCACCTGAAGTGGCATCCTCTTTCCTCTAGTTGATCGCTAGAGGAGTCTCCTTGGGTTTGCATATGTCCATGCAGAACCTCTGAACTATCCCATTAACATACTTTCTCTGAGAGACAAACAGTTCCTCTTCTCCTTGCCACACTTTCTATCTGAGAAAGTAGTGCATGAGACCCATGTCCTTCATTTCAAACTCTCTTACAAGGTCCTCCTTATAAGATCTTACGAACTTCTCATCACCAGTTAGAATCAAATCATCAACAATTTACCTTCTACCAAAATATGACAGAGGTTTGCATTCGCTTCACTTTTGGTGAAGCCCAAACCGGTGAGATAGTTATCGATCCTGGTGTACCAAGCACAGGGTGCTTGCTTGAGACCATACAATGCTCGCTTGAGTCTACACACATGAGACTCTTGAGAAAAATTCTTGAAGCCTTCTGCTTGCTCCATATACACCTCCTCCTCAATAACTCCATTTAGGAATGATGTCTTCACATCCATCTGGTGGAGCTTCTACCCCATTTATGCAGCCAGAGAAAGAATTGATCTAATGGATGAGTACATTGATATAGGAGCAAAGTTCTCCTCATAGTCAATCCATTCATCCTAAGAGTACCCCTTGGAAAAAAATCTCGCCTTGTACTTTTATATGCTTCCATATGCTGGCTTATTTACCTTGAAGATCCATCGTGAACCAACAACTGACTTATCTGCTGGTCATGGGACCACTTCCAAAACATTTTTTCTGACAATGGATTCTTACTCCTCCACCATTGGATCAACCCATACAAGTTTCTCTATTGCTTCCTAGAATGACGATGGCTCAGTCTCTACAAGCTCTGTCATTAAAGCCATGTAGTTAGTGTACCAATCTGGCAACCTTCTCTGCCTACAATGATTTGAAGGAGCACCCACATTCTCCCTCGCATCCTACACAAATCTCTCAGCTTCCCTGGTCCTTTTCCTGCCTTCTCTAGATGGTTTTTCTTGAGTTGTGGTCTCCACTCTCTGCTCCTCAATTCATGGTTGCTCCACAAATTTCTAAGGTTCCTCCTTTGGAGCTAAAATCTCCTCCTCTAGTGAGATCTGAAGCTACCTCTCAAGAGAGAACCACATGGCCTTCTCTTCATCAAATTTTACATCCCTTTGTACCACTGTCATTCTGAGGGATGATAGGTACACACGGTAATTGTGGGGAGCTTCTATGTACCCCACAAATATCCCCAACTCTGTTGTCGGCTCTAGCTTCTTTTTGGTATCTTTGAAGACATAGCAGTAGACAAAGGCTCCAAAGATCTTGAAGTGTGACACATATGGCTTCATCCCTGAGAAATCCTCCTCTAATGTAATCATGCCCAAAATCCGATGAGGACTTCGATTCCACAAACAAATTGTTGCGTTGCATGCTTCATCCCACAAGTGCAGAGGTAGGCCTTGGGGTGTTGTCAACTCTCATCGAATGCCTTCTTTTGCATAGAAAATTTTAAACTCATTCGACATGTACTCACCTCCATTATCGCTCCTGAGAGCCTTCACCTTCTTGCTCGTTTCTTTCTCCACTAGTGCCTTGAACTCAACGAAATTAGAGAAAGTATTCTCCTTCTTCCACATGAAGAAGATCCAACACTTCCATGAGTAGTCATTAATGAATATGACAAAATATTTGTGCATGGAAGTGGAGGCAGTTAAGAAATTTCCATAGGCATCAGAGTGAATCCTTTCTAGGACTGCATGTGCCTTGTTGTCCTAATCATGGAAAGTGATTTTTTTTAACTTCCCCAAAGTACATCCTTTGCATAAATCCAGCTACTCAAGTTCTTCTTTGGGAAGTCCTGTGGTTATTTTTTGCATGACCTTCAAAGCTCTGTGAGGAAAATAACCAAGTCTTCTATGCCACAGTTCAATGATATCGCGGCTCTACACCTTCTATGCTTTTGTGCTCAATGCAACACAATCCTCCACATCTAACTTGTAAAGGTTCTTCACCTGAACCCTGATTTGCTTCACCTGTCCCGTGGCTATGTATCTCGTGAATTCCTTTCCTTTGTTGAAGATCACATCATATCCACAGTCTTCCAAAACTACAACAGTGACGAGGTTTTTCTTTAGGGCTGGAATGAACATGGCCTCCTTGAGCCTTAGAAGGGAGCCTGACTCCCTCTAAAAGGTGACTGTACTGACCCCGGTCACGTTGTAACTTCCTTCACCCCCCATCTCAGTGTGCTTCTGCAAGTATTTATCCTCCAAGTCACTAAACAAATATTTATTCCCCTTCATGTGGAAATAGGCACCTGAGTTCAAGTACCACACGCTTCCGATCACTGTGTTGGCCATGCATGCAATGAGGGTAAATTCAAGCTCGAACTATGAAGCCAAGGATTCACCTGCTGCTCCTCCTAAGGTATTCTTACTCGTCTTCTTGTGTGGACACTTCATGGCATGGTGCTTGAATTCATGACAATGGAAGCATTTGATTTTTTACAAATATTTCTTCTTTCCCCCTTGACTGGATTTTGGTTTGGATTGGGATTTCTTCCCTTTTACCTTCTTTTCCTTTCCATCCAATGCAATTTTGTCTTCATCCTCACCCTTGGATGAAGTCCCATCTCTAGTATCCCGCCTTATTTACTCCTACACCAAATCGGACCATAAATGCTCCTAATGCGGTAGTTTCTCCCTCCCATTCACCGAATCTTGATAATTGTGCCAGCTCTTAGGAAGGCCCAGAAGGGCTAGGCTAACTAAGTCTTCTTTAGGGACATTAACACTGACCTCACCAAGTTCATCATGACATTGTGTGAACCTCCTCAGGTATTGTGGAATTGTGTCATTCTTCTACATCTTGATACTTCGAAGTTTATCCATGTGTGTCAGCTTCCTGTGGTCCCTATTATTCTCGAACAATTCTGAAAGTGATTTCTACATCACGAACGAAGTTTCCTTTCCATGGATATTTGAGACAATATGATCTCGTACTTCGTCCAATATGATTCTCCTTACTTTGGCCACATATTTCTTCCACTAAAAAAGGTTATGGGCATCATATGCTTGTGGTTTTGCAACATTTGACTTGATGTATTGTAACAGACTGTCATCATCCAATACTGCCTCCATGGGATCCTTCCATGCAACAAAATTAGAGGTACATTCCAGGGAATACTCTAGCCTTAGTCCATTGAAATTCATTTACTCAATTCTGAAGAAAACTTGCAACAATGATCGAAACACCAGAAATTAAAACAATCAATTTCGCTATATTGTGAATCCAACTCGATACCATGTAGAAATTATGTTGTAAATTTGCAACTACTCATGAAGTTTTAACCAAAATCATAATACACAAACCTACTTTGCTATTCTGTGGACATTACTTCACAAGTTAGAACAAAAATTTCAGACATGCACGAAGAAATCACCCACATTAAACAAGTTTTTTCTATCTGGGGAAAGAAATCTGCTAAAAACCCCAATGCTTCTTTCATTAATAAGAAGAATAGAGATGGATAACAGTTGCTTTTCTCAATTGAGATCACCCTGCAAGTGCTCAACCTATCTCACTACTCACATAATGCCTATGATCCATACTTAGTCAAATTATGCCTTGGCTTGAGCTCCTATTTCCTTACATTTTTCCTTGAGGAATTAGCCCCTATTTTTTAGGAATTTTCCTCCATTGGATTACGCAATTCCTCTAGCTCATTCCTCTGATGACATGCAACATCTATACACTCATAAATAGTCTATAACTAATGTTAAAATTACTTGGAATCTCGATCTCAACTGGGTAACTTGAATTCTTTGCATGCACTAGCTATTTTGGGTTGATTGATTAGTTAACTAGATGATCATTGAGTTTGACTGAAGTCTCACTGCACAACTTGACCCTCCACTAGTTCTTCTAATGGTTGGAACTATTTTAACTAAAAACAACCTTAGATAATTGAACTTGATTGCTACAAATTAGCAATTACACATGCTAAACTGAACTGTAACTCCTCCAACTCAAATTCACTGAGTAAACTAGGTGACACAAGCCATGTCACTCAAGTTAACATCATCCAAGTTGTCTAGTAATATGTAAATTCAAATTTTCTCAATTTAATCAAGGCAAAATCAAATTGAGAATTTCTTGCTGCATTTTTCAACAAATGATTCATATATATGCAATGTTGAGTTTTTTTTTAAAGAGGAAATATAGTCATAATATAAGTGGTGGCATATAATGAGCATGGCATATTTAATTGTTCATAAGTGAAGTATTATAATATTAAAATGTCTTGTGTCACCATTTTTGAAGACCTTAAAGTGTATGAGTGGAGTAATGAGTATCTTATGTAATAATATATTATGGTGGTGTGACATTAATATATTAAGGAGTGGTGACACATTATATCAGGAGTGGTGATATATTATATGTCACTTTAAATAATTATTGTGAAGTTTTCTGATCCTCATAATTAAATCAATATTTTATCTAATAGAAGATATCAAGAATGGTTGTGATTTTGAATCAAAAGCATATAACCCTTTTTATGATGCATTCATTCATATCCATAGTGGGAGTATTTCTCACTAGAAAAGAGAACTACCATGAGTGGTCCCGGAAGATAAAACACACCCTCATTTCAATGAGTTGTGGAAAGGAGACAATGCACCTGAAAAATCCACTTCAGGTAAGGTGCTTTCCATTTTGGAAAACAAGAACAACAAGGCCTATGCCTTGATTGCAGCGTCAGTAAATGAAGAGGTGAGTCAACATATTTTGCCATTTTCAAATGCCTTTGAAGCCTTACAGAATTTGAAGGAATTATATGACTCACACTCTGAACTTGAAGTTGTTCAACTGATGATCAAGTTATTCAATCTTGAGTTGAAAAATGATGACCCTCTTGCCTTAGCATCGGAAGTAAGATCCTTTATGCATGACATAAAAACGACTAGTGTTGAAATATTTATTCCTCTCATAGCTTATGTCAAGGCGCTATATCCCACTTATTCACATTATCTTGAGTCATTATAAGCAAGTGGAAAACTTAAAGAGATTTCCTTTGACTCCGTTGAGAAGAAATTTGTTGAAAGAGAGAAGGCCATTTTTGGAAGAATACAACTCCTCGGTCTTTTGAACAAGTTGTGGTCCTTACACGGAAAGATAATAATCATGCACAAGATTATTCTAGAGGAAGAGGTGATCGAAGAGGTAGAGGAAGGAATAATTTTAGAGGCAGAGGGGTAGACATTTCCAAGGAGAAAGGTTTGATCTTCATTGCATATTATGCAATAGAGATGGACATGATGCTTCCACATGTAAGTTGCCTTGGGATAAAATCGAGTATGAAAGAAATGAAGAAAAAGGTAAAACACCCGGTAAAGGGAAAGGAAAGCACCCAAATCCGCTCATTATGTTATGGCACATTGCAATATTGGAGTAATTAAAGACTTATTCAATGCTTCACTTGCTTCATGCAAATATGCTTGGTTGCTTGATTCAAGAGAAACTTGCCACATGACTTTCAAAAGATATTTATTTTAAGAATTAACTGATAATGTTGATGGAGCAGTATACTTTGCAGACAAGTCAAAACTCAAGCCATTAGGGCTTGGCACCATCAGGCTCAAATTGTCAGGACTTCCAGACTTTTTTCTACATGTTGTTCTATACCTCCCGAATTTAAGGATAAACTTGTTTTCTTTGGTCCACATCTGCTAGCAAGGACACTCCATTAATATATTGATGGAAATTTTGAGGTAAAAAAAGCACCAGATCACTCACTTTTCATGACTGAGATAGAAGAAGAAAGAATTTTGAAGCTGTAAGGAAGCTCTGCTCGTGCAAAAAAAAAAAATTCATATAATTGTAACTATTTTGAAGGTACACTTTCATCAAGTCTTTTATGGCATGCTATATTTGGGCATTTGAATTATGACAACCTTTGTTTCTTGAAGAAAAATGGTGTTACTCGTTTTCCTACAATTCCTATGAAACTTAAACAATGTGATGCTTGTATCTCAAGAAAGCATAACAAACAATATTTTCATGATTCTCATTCCAGAGCACATAGAAAATTTGAACTCATTCATTCTAATTTATGTGGCCCAATGCTTGTTCCTTTTGCAAATGGTAATAAATATATGATGACATGTATTGATGACTACACCAAAATGTGTTAGGTTTATTTATTAAAGAACAAATTTGAAGCTTTTGAAACATTCAAGAATTTTCATGCATGGATTGAAAATGATGAAAAATAACATATTGGATCTATTTATACTGATAATGGAAAATAATATACTTCAAATTAATTGTAAAACTATCTTTGCCAACATGGGATTAAACATCAAACAATCATGCCTTATAATCCCAAAAAGAATGGAGTAGCTGAAAGGATGAACTAGACAATCTTAAATATGGTACGTTCGATGATGTTTTTCAAGAATTTTAAGTTGATGTTTTGGGATGATGCAATTTTATGTGTTGTGTATATAAAGTATATTTTTCCTTATCATGCTATTAAAAACAAGACTCCCTAGGAAATGTGTAATGACCACATTCCTTCGGTGAGGCATCTCAGGGTTTTTGGTTCCACCTGTTATGCCTTGATACCTAAGGAACATAGAAACAAACTTGATGCAAGGAGTCACAAATGTATCATCCTGGGGTACTTAAATACCTCCAAAGAATATTATCTCTATGATGAAGTTAATAAGAAGTTTATAATATCTAGAGATGTGATCTTTCTTGAATCTTCCAAGATTGATAATGTTTTTGAGCGATAACTTGATTGCTTGGATAGATTAAAAAATGCAAAGTATTTTCAAGAGTCTGATAATGAGATTCCACATCTTGAAGGGGGGATCCATGTACTAGATCAATCTGTGGAATATTCTTTTGAAGCACTCTCTCCCCCGCATGAAGATCTAACCACTGATGATACTTTGAATGATGTCATTGACAGAGTTGGGAGACTAAATATTGATTCAGCCACATCATAGTCAACTGAGTAGCCTGGGCCATATTATAAAATTCCTCCAAAGTGGCTTACAAAGACACTTGAAAGTGTTCATCCTGTTGAGGTGAAGCTTAACCAGACAAAATGGAGGTGATGTAGACGGTCCTGATTCACTTGTTGATATGGATGTTTCTTATGATTGTGAACTGAATTTGTTTACATATTTCGAACCAACTTCATTCAAAAAAGCCATATCTCATAATGAATGGAAAGAAATGATTCCAAAAGAATATGACGCTTTCATAAAGAATGACACCTGGAAGCTGGTTGATCCTCTATTGGGAACCAAACTAATAGGCTGCAAGTGGGTCTTCAATAACAAGTATAAAGTAGATGGCTCACTTGACACGCACAAAGACAGGCTTGTGGTAAAAGGTTTTGCACATAAAGAAGGGGTCGATTATGAGGAGAATTCACCCCCTCCCCCCCCACAACAAAATGGGTTACCAACCAAACACTCTTTTCATTGGAAACTCAGAATGGTTGGAAATTCCATCAAATGGATGTAAAAAATGCTTTCTTGAATGGAGATATGAAAGAGAATGTTTTTATGTCCCAACCAGAAGGATTTGTGTGAAGGGTCAGAAAAACAAAGTATGCAAGCTTGTAAAATCCTTGTATGGAATCAAGCAAAAATTGTGGCCCTGGTACGAGAAATTGGTTGAGCATCTTCTGAAACTCAATTTCAAACATTATGATCTTGATGATGCAACTTTGTTTGTCAAGAAAGTTGGAAAAACAGTTGTATTTCTTGTGGTGTATGTAGATGATCTTCTGATGGCATGGAGCAATGAGAACTACATTGCATCCATAAAGAAAGAACTAAGGAAAGGTTTTGAAATGACAGATTTGGGGTATGTTCACTACAATCTTGGTATTGAAGTAACCCAACATCCAAAGTTTATAATCCTCTCTTAGAAGAATTACATTGGAGATTTGTTGAACATGTTTGGCATGGCTAAATGCAATCCTTTGAATAATCCAATGGAATAGAACTTAAAGCTCACATCCACTGAAGGAAAATAATTTGAGGACGCGACAACGTATAGACAACTCATAATTAGTCTCAACTACCTGACTACTACTAGACCAAAAATTTCATTTGTTGTTGGAATCCTCTCCATGTTTATGCAAAATCCTTGTGAGGATCATTGGTCTACTGCAAAAAGAGTTCTAAAGTACTTTAAGGGAAATCAAGACTTTAAACTCAAATATACACAGGTGGATGACTTCCTCTTGATTCGATGCTCTGATTAAATTTCTAGGGAGATAAATATGTTGGGTTATCTACTTCAGGTTATTTTATGAGTCTTGGATAAAGAGTTGTCTCCTGGAGGTCACACAAACAATCAGTTCCAGTAGATTCCACAACTGAGAAAGAATATGTGGTAGCAGCTGAAGTGACAAAGGAAATTGTGTGGCTTAGGAAAATTTTTAGAAGATTTGCAGGAGAAACAAGTACATTCAACTCCTCTCTTGATTGAAAACACTTATGCAATAAAGTTGGAAAATAACCCAAAATTCCATGATCGAATGAAGCACATCAATGCAGAATACCATCTGATTCGACATCATGTTAAGGCCAAAACAATCCAACTACGACATTGTTACACAAATGAGAAGACTGCAGACATCTTCACCACAATGCTTGGAAGGGAAAATATTGAAAGACTAATAATGATACTTGGACTCACCAACATCCATTCATATTAAGGGGGGGAATGCTAACACCTAATCTTTGGGATCATGAAATCCTATGTAAATTTTGTAAATAGAGAAATAAAAAAATTGGAAGATGAAGAGACATTGGGAGATGAAACCCAATAGTCTCCATCTCCTTATATATATCCATGTTTTATCTTAATGCAATAGCAACAATTTCATTCAGAGTTACTCCTGGCCTAAAAAAGCTAACTAGGAAAGCAATTCAAATTGCCAAGTCCAAATAAGAGATATGTGTACACTAATGGTTTTAAAATATAAAAAACATTCAAATAAAATAAATTTATTAAGATGCATATTTTGATGATTTGTGATGTTGTGCATTAAATGTAACCATATCTTATATTTCACTCGCGCAACCATATAAATTAAATGTCTGGTATCAATCCATAATACATATCAAGAAACTTACCTCATGATACATTTCACATTGCCAAGATTAAAAAAATCATAAAAATTAACAAAATGATAAATTATTATTATTATTATAAAAAAATAATATATGAGTCAAACATATATACATTTTTAAAAACATATAACAAGCTTCTTAACCATGGAGATTTACCCCCGCTTTAGCATGAAGATTCTTAACCTATAAATAAGGTTTGTTATAATACCATGACTTATCAATATCATATGTCCCAAAAAACAGTAATTCATTTTATATAAAGGGTGTAACTATCTTTGAGATAAATCCTAACTAACTAACTACTACTAAAAATGTTATAAATATTTTGACTAGAAATGAGTTATGGTTGTTTGAGTATGTGGTTTGATAAGCCATGGCCCATGGCATTGTAACAAATCCTATTTACATATAATAATATCCATGGTAAAGTGAAGGTGAATCTTTATGGTTAAGAAGCTTATTAAATATCCTTTTAAATGTATATGTGTTTAACTCATATATTAATTCTTTTTATATTAGTAATATTAACAATAATTTAAAATAAAGTTATAATGTACTTATTTTTTATGATTTTTTTAATCTTGGAAATGTGAGATGTATAATGAGGTAAGTGTTTTTATGTCTATCATGAATTGATGTCTATCGACATTTACCAACCATTTGATTTATATGGTTGTCTCGTTTATAACACAACCCGATAACCTACTAGTGGTTAAGTTTTACTCCAACTCTTAACTACAATTACATATGGACTCTTCTAGAGGATTCTTCATCATGATTGGCTAGCCCCTCTTCCAAGAATAATGGGGTTTAAATGACATCCTCTCAAATCAATGTGGTAAAACAAGAAGGTCAACTTTCGGGTGGCATAAATTTTGTACATGGACTCCAATTAAGAAGATTCTTTCATTGTTGCTTACCCCCATAAAATTCTATTTGATTCCTCAAACTTATTTTGGAAGGTTTTAGACCCCAAACTAGGAATTGCTGGTAAAAATGCTCATGTGAGTTTATTTCTTTACTTATGCCACTCTAAAAGCATGAAGATGGAAGAAAAATAACAATCTAGATCAAATTCAATGATAGAAATATATTGAGCTAAAAGTTTTCCAAGAAAGTCACATCTCATTAAAATGAATATGTTTCATTCACTAGTTTGCTACATTTTGTGTGTCCCTGGTAATTAGGGTTTTTTATGCACCTTTTTCAATAAGCAGATGTACTAGTGGTTTTAAAGTTGTTACCTCCACCATGTTGTTTGTCCCCTCCCATAAGTATGATTTGTAAACGATTACATTATGATCTATAATATAAATAACACCTCTGATATATCATAATGGTAGATCTCCTTCATAGCCTTCATCAAAGTAAGCCCTTGCCACAAATTGATGTATCTATTCCTCAACTACTAATCCTCAAGGATTTTGTTTTGACTTGGCATGTGTGAATATTTTTAACTGTAGTCATGATTTGAAAAACACATTTTATAAGAAGAACTGTTTTATCTTAAAATTTGTTTGACTTGTAGGCCATCCATATTCTACAAGCCGTAAATAATGTCAAAGCTTGAATATTTTTCACAACTAAAGTAGTATATCCTTTATGTAACTCTTCTTAAATGTTGCTTCCTCCACATATTTCTATTAATCAAATCAATCTATCCAACCCTTTCCAAACCAACTTTGTATATGGGCATTCCATTATTTAATGGTCAATATATTGTATGCATTGTTTACATAGTATACACCAAATATGGCCTTGTATATCTGTTTTTTGAATCTTATTTCAAGAAATAGTTTTAGTATTTAGTGAGAACCACAAAAAAAAAATACAATTGTTTAAATGACATTTGAATTTCCACAATTCCTTCCATCACCAAATCCTATTCAATAATCCTTTTTCTATATATATGGTATGGTAGCCTAGTTTAGGATTGTAAACCCCACTCAAAGGGTTTTCCCCTCAAATGAGCCCACTTTCATCTTCTCTAATTCTAGCATGACCAAATATAGAAAGTGAATATATATTCCCCATTCTTTAGTGTGTTTGATCTAAATGGATATCGATGGTTACCCACGTCTTCCACTCAATCAATGGGTTTCTATCTTCTTGCCAATTTTTTATGGCCTTTTAGGGTCCCAATATTCCTAGGAATTTTGAGGCCCTAAATGATGTTTTTTGGAAATTTGAGGGGATAAAAAATGTAAACTTTGAAATGGGAACGAAAACAAGTACTTGCGTTTTTGAGGTAGCAAAAAAATAATCCAATTTTGAAAATTGCTCATATAGAATACACTTTGTTTTTTGGGAGCATGTTTTTGACACTTTAAATTTTCTTATGTAACAAGTTGTTGTTGTTGTTTTTTTTTTTTTTTTTTTTCAAATGTTAATGATTTTCATGTTGATTTTAAAAAGTGTTGATGCGGCATCGACCCCTTTTTTTAGAGAGCTTATTTTTGACACTTAATTTTTTCTATTGTATTAATTGTCAATATATTTTTTTAAATGTTGACGATTTCATGCATATTTTGAAAAACATCAATATTTATTTTCTTAAAGACATATTTGACACTTTAAATGTTCTTATGTCCAAGGTATACCCAATTTTTTTTTAAACGCTGATTATTTAACAAATTTTCAAGTTGTCTTATGTCTCTTAGTGCTTTTCGTCCTAAAATATTAGTTTTTAAAAGATTTTTTAAATATATGTTTTTTTTTTTTTTTTTTTTTTTTAATAAAATTTTAAATTTGTTTTGCAAAATAAAATAAAAAAATAACATTAAAAATA
This sequence comes from Pinus albicaulis, assembly GCA_034641835.2. NCBI lineage: Eukaryota > Viridiplantae > Streptophyta > Pinopsida > Pinales > Pinaceae > Pinus > Pinus albicaulis. Next base: position 770,081,093 of record CM076571.1, on the reverse strand, counting down.
TGTAAAAAAACAAATATAAAATTGTATATGAAAAGACAAAGAAAAAAAAAAAAAAAAACACATACTTCAAAACACACATAATTAAAAATAAAATAAAAGATTAATAAAAAAATAGAACAATTTTGAATAATAATAATAATAATAAAAAAACAAAACATTACATTTAAATTAAAAACATTAAAAAAAAACAAATTATTTAAAAAAAATGACACTTTAAAATTAAATTAAAACCAGTAAAAATTAAAAATTAAAAACAAAACTAAATAAAAAAATTAAAAATTAAAAAATGAAAATTCGTAGCTTAAAAAAATTAAGAAATAAAAAACAATCTAAAAAAAAAAAAAAAAAATTAGGTTGCTCAGTTCGACAGCCGAGTGGCCAGCGTAAATTTTATTAATTTATTTTTAATTGTTTTTTATTTCTTAATTTTTTTTTAAGTTACGATTTTTCAAAAATTTTTTTTTTTTTTTTTTTAATTTATTTATTTTTGTTTTTAATAATTTTTTTTTTACTATTTTTAATTTAATTTTAAAGTGTGATTTTATTTTTAAATTTTTTTTTTATTTTTTATTTTTATTTTTTTAAATTTAAATGTAAGTTTGTTTGTGGGGTCTTGGTTAAACGGTGATGAGGTGGGTTGTTATAGCACTCATCACAGGTTCAATTCCCTTCCCCGATCAGGATGATGTATCTAGACATGTTATGAAGATGAAGTAAAAAAGTGAAAAAGAGAGAAAAATGAAAGGCACTACCAAACTTAAAAAAAAAAAAAATGTAAGATTTTATTTATTTATTTATTTAAATTCTTCTTCTTCTTCTTTTTAATAATTATGTGTGTTTTGAAGTATGTTATTGTATTTTTATTATTTTTCATAGTATTTTTTTTTTTGGTAAATTTTTATGTTTCGTTTGTTTTTTTTTTTGTCAATTTGAGATATATTTTTATATTTGTATTTTTTTGCCCTGTTGTTATATTTATTTATTTTCCATGTTTTTAAATTTTTGTATGCTCTAATAAGTTCGATAGATGTGTGTAGTTAGTTTGACTTAGGGAAACATCCAAGCGTATTAATATAGATAGAAAATTCTTAATGCTCGATCAATACAACTTTGGTAGAAGTGCATAACTAGTTCTAGTTAGGGAAACATCCATGCGTATTAATATAAATAGAAAATGACAAATACATGATACTTAATCAACTAAGCACAGGTGTTATCTACTTCTCATTATTTTTTTGTGTCTTTCTTTTTGTTTTTATTTTTCTCAATATATTTTTTTGTTTTTTCATGTTTTTTAATTTCTCTTTGTTTTAATATATATTTTTATTTACTTATTATTATTTTTTTGTAAGCTGATTAGGACTACATCTTCATCATCATGTCCAAATACATCACCCCGATTGGGGCGAGGAATTTATCCGGTGACTTCACATCAAGGAGTGCGTAAACAACACACCCAATCACCATCTATTCAAGACCCCGTGAACTTTATTTACTTGTTATTATTTTTTAAGCATTTTGTGTGTTTTTTTTTTCAATGTTTTAATTTTTTAATTTTTATATATTTATTTATTATTTTATTTTATTTAATTTTTTCCTATTGGGTCCATGTCAATCCTCGGCTAGCAACCTCATCTCATTATGTGTCATTTTGATTGTTGATTTTAAAGTTTTCGTTGTAAAAGATCGAGTCTGCCTTCACAATGTGTCAATTTCATCGTTGATATTTAAGTTTTTATTTCAATGGGCCAAGTTTGCCTATATTGGGTGTCAATTTAATGGTTGCCTTTTAAATTTTTGTTGCAATGTGTCAGGCTAAGATTTTAAAGTCATCATATTTTTACCATTTAAAAAAGAAACTACACTTGGAATACTCACTCTTTCATTCAAGAGTTCATTTTAAAATTTTTCTTAGTAAGAAAAAACTCCATAATGTCATGGTTGAAAATTTGTCAAAATTTTAAGGTTTTCCAACATTTTAGTATTCCAACATCAACAATTTTTTTTTTAGGTTGTTTTCATGTTTTTATTTTTATTTTTTTTGCTAGAGTTCATGTTTTGAGTTTATAGTTCTCGTTTCAAAGTTTACGGTGTTGATATCATTTTCCATGCATTTCATGGCCCTAGTCGAAAGTTGGAATTCTCTTTCCAATGAGATAGTATGTGCTCCAAACATAGATTGTATGCAAATTTTCACCACTAAGAAGTTGATTTGCCAACTAAACACCTCAAAGCTTGCAAGCCTTTTGGTGCTTCATCTTGGACCTATACCATTCTTTCTCTATGTTAAAAGACCATTCTTTTAGTGTCTTGTAATAGCTTTTGCAAATGAATGTTGCTACCATCTCTCTCTTCATAGATAACTACCGTCATTCTAGCCAATTTGTGTTCTACAATATTCTTCTATTTTATTTATTAATAGAAGTTGGGTTTTCACTATATTACCATGCTTTCTATTGTATTTCTCTATGCCTATATTTCATTTACTTTCTTTCCTTTCACTTCATTCCTTGTACAACCCAGATCAATGGTCTCAGAGTAATTTTCTTGTTATTTCTTAGTTCATTTCCCCATTGAGGTTAGGGTACAATGATTTGGGTCTTGAAATTGTTTAACTTGAGAACAATTAGTCTCGTCAAGCCGAATGACCTCCCAAAGTGGAAGAAAAGAGAGATGGTGGAGTATAATATCCTAACAAGTTTTTGTTTCAGGAAATACTCATTTGACATAGGAATGAGATGATGGACTAATTTCCCAGATCCTTTTACGACATCCAACAATGGTCGAGGAACCTTTAACAAGCAGTAATTTTGCAAGCGTGACATCTTTCAAGGTACAAATTAACTTTTATATCCCCTTATTTGAAGGCAAAAAAGATGTATATTATTTAGAGAAATTGTTAAATATTTTAGAGGGCTATTACTTTGTCCTTTTTTATTCTGAAAATGAAAATATCACCTTCACACTCTTTAAAGCCCATCTCTATGTCAAGCATTTGTGGGGATGTTACTCAGAGCGACACAACAAAGATGGTTTTGTGATAGTCAAGGTAGGATCCATTTGAAAAACTTTTTTTGATGCCTTCAAGGAGGAATTATATCTTATATGGAATTATGATGACCAATACACAAGACATAAAAATTTGTAACATGAGAGAGACTAGATTGTGTCGGAGTACACTAATATTTTCCATACTTTGTGCTCAAAGTTAGGTATCAAAGACTCTGAGTATCACCTAGTTTTGAAGTAACATAGTGGTTTACATAGGTACATCCAAACAAAGATGGATTTTTTAGACATCCCTTTAGTGGGAGCCATTTATCGATATTCCTATCAAAATTGAGCAAAACTTGAAGCAGAGGAATAAGTGAGAGTTCGGCTCTACAAATCCACTATAATAGAAGCCTAAAAAGTGTTGAAATATTACTTATACTGATAGAGGGGTGGGGGAATCAATATAAGGATATTTTGATCATCAATTTAAACTTTAACATCTCCTTTAAATAAGCTGCATAACTATGAATGTAATCATTGGATCCAAACACATATCTGTCAAATTAAATCACATGAAAAACACATATAAACCACATGAACATAGGATGTATTTGGAAACCACTAAAGGAATAAAAACACAAATCATGTTTTATTTGTAATGCAAGCTCTATCATGTTGTTACATCATGTTTACTGGCACCAACTAAAAGGAAGCACCCACTTGCAAGAGGCACCAACCCCCAATTGTTTAACAAACACAGACTTGAAGGAAGCATCAACTCCCTAAAGTGCAAGCACCAACCTATAGAACCTAGCGGATCCATTTTCAAACTCAAATCCATGGATACTTTATCACTTTAAACTTCATATTTGTATTTGATGCTCTCACTTCTTCAACTCTCACTCAGCTAGATATATTGCTATACTACCAACATCCTCAAGATAAAAATGTTTATGATTTTGACTCAGCCTTTTCTCTTGAACTCTCTCCTCCCACTTAGATGTGGTGATTTTTTTTTTATATCTACTCAAAAACTCTTCCTTCAGTTCCATATTTGATCACAACTTCTTAGATATGTTTTGGTAACTCTTTCTCTACCATCTCAAATTCGATATCAACACTTATATTTACTTCCTTTAACAGTCAATAGCATCTCATATTTCAAATATACATATATATTTTTTTTTGGCTCTTCTTCACAACTCAAGCTTCTTCAACACTCTCGAAACTTTCTTAACCCTCATTTTTTTCTTGTGTTTTGCAGCAACAATTTATCATTCCACTTACTCAACCTCTATTTTCGATTAGAATAACCTTTAATAGCCTCAGTCCTTTCACAAAATTGGCCCTATCATAAAATCGTCCTCTTCAATTCTCCACTAGGACAACCAACATTCATTAATTGATTTTATTTTATTTTATAGCTATGTCAATCATTTACCATGGGTATTAGTCCATGGTATTTTCCCATGGTAATTTACACTTTGAATTTATCAACTAGACCAAGTCATTTGATCAAATCAATCATACCAATTCATATGTAGACCTCCCTTCTTGACATACTATTCGAACCGGTTGTTCTCTCTCACATCGTGCATGGACACCCCTCACATTGGTTTTACATCATGCTTTATCTTCAATTATATCCACTCCTTTTAAATTGGGACTTCAACCTATATTTTTTTCTTCTTCTTTGTTCCCTCTCAATCAACTGTGTATTTTTGCCTTCAAATCCATTAAAAGTCAAATCACTTCAGGTTAACACCATTTTAAATTTATTGGTATCTTTGTTTCTTTAACGAGACAATCAAGGTTGTGAATCGATAACGTTGGTTCCCAACCTTCACACTTTCTTAGCTTCAATTTTTTTCGTAGCTACAATAGTGCCTTAACTAAATTTGGTGCTTGAATGCCAAATTTTCATTCTCGTTGCCCTCAAAGTGTTTAGCACTCTTCCAAATATGACCCTAATCCAAGGCTAAATATTAAGCTAAAAAAATGCTTGTCACCTTTTCATGTTCAATTTGGTATCCTAGAGATTTTAAGTTATGAAAATTTTGAAAAATGCCCAGAGGCCTCGATGCCCAAATACATCTCTTTTGGAAAAAAATCCTTGCCATGCGAGTTGGAAATTAGCTAGCTAGTTCAACTGCCAACTATATTCTGTCAACCAATGTAGGTCTTCCACCTCACACTTTCATGACAATCTGCATCGTCACACTGCCACATCATGCTACTATACCACATCATCACAGTGATATCATCCTTCCATGGGGAATCCTCTAAGTGGTGCCACATGTCACCCAATAGGGCTAATTCCACCTGCCATGTGTCACATTGTCATTGTACCACATCATATTCCTGCCATGTCATTTCTACCTAGTGCCATGTCATGTGCCACATCATTATCATCAACCACTTACACTCTTCCATTTGTTAATGTTGTCCTTGCCACTTGTTTGGGGTCCACCGCCGGTTTATTTATGAAAACTCTAGATCCACATGTTTAAAAAAATGGCATATCTGCTCCATGCATGAAGGCTTGGATACTTGGACATAACCTCTCATAGACACATCATCAAGGCAACTCAAACGCCAATTCATACAATTCAATCAATCTATAGTTTTCATTGTCACTACTACCATGTGGATTCCACGACATTGCTGGCTCGAGGATATCTAGTATATGACCAATTTTCCATGTTTTACTTTGTCATTCTCTCAAAAGACCCAAATTCCCATATAAAATTCCCTTTGTGGAGCCATGCTTTACCGAAATAGACCCTTCTAATGCCATATTGAACTTAAATCCCAATGTTTTCTTAATTTTATACTTTTCACAACCCTCAGATACCATGATGTGGTCAGATATCCTAGATAAGTCTAGATGAATCTGATTCTTGAGAAAAATGATGAACCCTTGGATTTCTTAGATATCCCCTAATATAACAAATAAGTCCAGATGAAACTTAAATCTAGTTATTTATGCTTCGTTCCAACTTGCTTGTGCTTCAAATTTACCGGATACCCTATATTCTTTGAATCCTTCTTTCACCGCCGCATATTCCTTCACATCAAAACCATTTTTCTCTTCAATCCTTAGGCTAAGTTTCATATACTGTTGGAAAGGTATTTGAGAGAGCTATATAACCAATCACTGTTTTTGTGATTTTGAGCAACTTACCTGTAGGAAATATTCCTTCTATGATAGGATATTATACTATACATTTAGTTATCAGAAAACACATGAACATATTAATAACAACATCAACAAGCCCCCCAAGGCTTGTATTCAGTTTGACATGAATGACTACCAACTATCAACATGTTCAACAATTTCCATGGGCTTGAAATCAATGTCTAACCTTTGACATTAATGGCATTGCTATGCTCAATAATGTCCCCATTTGGCATATTTAATGGAAACATATCCAAACATTTCGAAGTCATTGATGACAATACTACTTTCCAACACTCTTTCAATAACTTTGTACTAATAAACCTTTGTATCAATAAACACATGGCATACCTATGTATTTAATCTCTAATGGAATGCATTTCCAATTCATTCTGATTCCATTGTTTTCTCATTCTCCCCCTTTGAAATCAATGGAAAAGGGCCTCGATACTATATCCCTAATATCTTCTCCTTAAGAGGATATAACATGCTACTAATGATACTTCCTTTGGTAAAAAAAATTGTCATCTTCAATATTTTCTCACTTCTCCTGTGATGTTGTAGGCTCGTGCTCCTCAATGGTTGATCACTCTCCATTTTCCACTTCATCTATATACCAATAACCATAATACACCTCTAAAATATTATTTCAATGTTTTCTCACTTTCCCTTTTGATGCTTCACTCATGCATGGATTTGGGATTCAATGACTAATTAAACATCTCCTTTGATCATGCTCCCCTTAAAAGTATTGCCCAATGTTAGCACACAGAGGGCAGAACTAGGTTTAAAATGAAATTTTCCAACAAAGCCCATGAGACTTCAACCCTTTTTACAACACTTTCAAGCAGGAGAAGTCTCACCTAATGCATATATGAGAGACTGCAGGAACCTTGATAGTTCTGTAGTGATAAAAGATATATATATATATATATATATATATATATATATATATCCTACACTATTACTATCAACATATCATTACTTCTTTACATTTATAAAAATAAATTAAGGTATACCCCTATTTTTCATAGTAAGCCCATTACTCATGAACAATGAACAAATTCATAACATGGAATCATATAACTCATCACAGGATGGACAAACACCTAAAATGAGACAAAACAGTTCCTTTTATTATCATTATGAATTATTCATTACAATCCCAACTATCCCAAATCACTAGCCTAATAGATCCATTCATTACAATGCAGACATAAAGTTATGTATATTAATAAGCATTAAAAAACCCTATCTTGTACATTTTGGCTTTATTTATTTATAATTTTACATTTAGGCTCAAATTGAACTAAAAACCCCATTTTACTATGGGTGGTAAATATTACCATGGGAAAAAACATACCACATAAGCATAATGGCTTTCCTTATTTTTTGCATTCATGTGCAACAACTCTTATCCGACCTCCTTGCATGATTCTCCTCTCCGCAAATCCCAAAACTTGTATCTCATAATGCTACTCCAATAGGCCCCCAACACTAACATATGGCTCATCTTTGAGCCTCTTAGTATTTCTATCGGCTTAAATTCTTTAGTCTTAGCCAAAATTTTATCTGCTACTCCTAATGGGGCATTATTCTTAAACTTATCTTCCTTCACGCACTTGCCATAAAAGCTGAAAGTATAGGGGGTTTCATTCCAAAACCGTGAGATAAGCTATATATAATAATATTTCCTAATCGAGGTTCTACACCCAACTTTAGAAGTTTAAAACCAGATTCAGTTAATTTTTTAAAACCTTCTTGGCCCCAAATTGTTGCACCTAAATTTTTCACAAAAATATACATGTCACCTCTTAAATGAAGCACAAGGTACATGGTCAATTCCTTTGGAATGTTGCATTCATCCAAATTCCAACAATCTTCAAGCTTCTTACCGATAAATATAAGCTTTTATTAGTCAGGGGTTTAAACAAAATCGAAAGTTTTAAAAGTGAAAAGCCTAGATGAACTCTTAGAATTGTTGTTGCACTCATATTCCTCGATAGTACATAGATTCTAGGAAATTGGCACTACAATGCATTAGTCAGATCTGGTATTGTTGTTAGAATTTTGCGTGTTATGTGGTGGTTGAGGATACCATTGGTGTCTTAGTTCCGACATTCTTCTTATATGTTCCTCCCATAGTGATTGTCATTTGATATTCTAATTGGTTTCTAACTCTATAACTCCTATTTTCTATAGATATGGATTTCTTGTATCACTCTCTCCCCTCCAAATGTCATAGAAAAAATGAGCATGTTTTACTAAGTTTTCATAGTTTATGTTTTATTTCCATGCTATGAAATTTTTCGAGGATCATAATTTCAAATTTGTCGGACCCAATATAATATCCCTTCATATTTAATTCTACTTGTGTATATTTCCTTAGTGTGCATACTCAGGAAAGTGGATGTCTTATTTGCAACCGTTCTTATTAGATCCACTTATCTGAATGGATTTTCATCATTGTAGTGCACTCATTCTGCTATTATTCATTAGGGGAATTTTGATGTCTAAAATAGGCCTCTTAAGGACATTATGAAATAATAGTGGAAATAATAAAATAATATTAGATAACATCATCAAATTTTAGAGGGAAAAAAGGAAAAATTGTTTTTTCAACTCATATTTTCAACTTATCTCCCTATGGGTTTACTCAAATTTCGAGTGGAAACACTCATTTTATGAAAAATTTGATTCCTTATCCAAGGAATACACATGTTGCATACTATCGATAGACCTTGCTACACGAAAAATGAGAAATACATGAAAAAAGTGATTGAAATCACGTTTTTTTCATGTATTTCTCATTTTTTTCATATAACAAGGTCCATCAAAAGTATACAATATGGGTACTCCTTGGATGAGGAATTAAATTTTGCATCCAACAAGTACTCATGCTCAAAATTTGAGTAAAACCTTAGGGAGATAAGTTGCAAATACGAATTGAAAAAGTAGTTTTATTATTTTATTTTATTTTAATCGTTTTACCTTTTTACTCCAAAAATGGTGAATCATCCCCCATGATTGACACCATCATCTTGAATCCTATTTGTTCTTATAAAGTTTATTTTGGTTGTAAATTTTTCTTAGGAGGCCTATTTTAGACCTCAAAATTTCTCTAATGGAAGTTGATTTTCAAATGTCATACATCCATGTTATCCATCTTCGAGATGAATAATGATATTTTCTAGTGTTTTTTCCTTCCCCCCCTTACTTTTTCCATCCAGTGACTACTTGACAGTTGTCTGCCACTTTGGTGGATTTGCGCAATTCTACGATGTTTTCCCTCCTACATTTTCTATGTGATATGTTGTCTGAAAAAAATATAATAATATAATAATATATATATATAATAATATATATATATATATATATATATATATATATATATATATATATATATATATACACATATATATATATATATATATATATATATATATATATATATATATATATAATAATATATATAAATATATATATATGAGCCAACATAGGTCCTTTATTATCATTGTAAATTATTCATTACAATCCCAATTCTTGTGGCTCACCAACCTAATAGGTCCATTAATTATAATGCAAACATAAATTTACGTATATGCATACGCATCAAGAAACCCTATCTTCTACATTACAACTTTATCTATTTGCATTTTTACATTTAGGCACAAACTGACCCAAAAACCTCATTTTACTATGGGAAATAAATATTACCATGGAAAAAACATACAACATAAGCCTAATAGATTTCCTTATTTTATGCATTCCCATGCACTGACTCTTAGTCGACCTCCCCGCACGGTACCTTTTTGTGTGGTGCTCCTTCACCTAGATCCAAAAGATTGTATCTCAAAATGTTTCTCCAAGACTCAACATACATGAGGCTGTTACTAATGAAACAACATATACCAATTGATAACAAAGAGGAAACATGCAAAGTAATACATTTTATCCCCCTAAACACTTTAAGTTGTTGATAAAAACATCTACCAACCACTCAAATTATTTCCGAGACCAATTGATGATGCATACTACCTCTGATTATGCAAGGCTTATGCATTATTTTTCTCTTTGAACTCCTATCATATAGATTATTTTAACATTACTTGATATATTATTTCTTTTCCTTTTTTGGGGAGATATTCATGCAAACCTATCTTTAATTTTGGGCCTTTTAACACACCACTCTTCTGTTGCAACTCATCTTCAGTGATTATTATCCTCCTCATCTGACTTGAGATGTTGTTGTGTACTCCCCTTGAGACTATGCTAGCTTCGTTTTCTCTCTTATTAAGTACTATATTATTGGAACCACTTGATATGCTCCCCCTGGACATATACTATCTCTCTTGATTGTTTATTTAGTTCTTGACACTATGTCACTTCTAACATTACTCCCCTAAGTTTATGTTGACTATTGCTGCTTAGTGAATATGCCTACTTGTTAACTATCTTATGCAACCAATAATTCATACATATGCCTACATTAATGATCTTCACTTGGCTCCCCTATCAATGTGGTTTTTCTACAATTTACTCCCCTAATCTTAATCATTATTTTACATCATTGAAGTTGTAACAAGATGGATGTAAATCAAGATTCTAATTTTTATTATATAAATGATTAATCAAAAATTTTCTTTTCTTTAATGTTGCTTCATTTCAACTAACAATATCTTCATTAAAATTAGCAATAATTTTTAAATTTGATGTAATCAATAGACTTTAACCTCTATATAAACAACAAAGTTTACATAAGGTCCTGCATGCTCATAATTCACAAATTACTCATTTTTCTTCCTTTATTCCACTATGTTCATTCATAAAGGAAAACTACAATTTTGTTATATAACAAATAAATGAACTCATCTCATCAACATCAAATGGGATCAACTTTAACTTAAACATTCAAATGCACCACTTTGTATATTTCTTATTTTTTCTTGCATTTGTCGTCTTTGGCTTCACTTGAAGCCTTCCCCTTCTTTTCAATGAAGAGAAAATAAGGATATACTCCCCTAAGTAATTTTTCATCCTTTTTCTTCCATACCTTAGTATGTTGAATCCTGATAGGGGCATCTTCCTTTAATTTCTTGTTCAACTTTCTTTGAGTAAGTTTTTTCATTTTCTTGGATTGTCTTAAGGAATTGAAAAAATTACTCCTACAATATTTTTTCGTGTGTCCAATATTATTACATATGTAGCATCTTATGTGACCAATCAAGGGGGTAAAAGAATAATGTCTTCTAGTACTATTTTTTATATATGATTTTTGCATTATATCCATTTCATTCCCATTCCTTGCATATAATTTGTAATTTATTCCTTATAGAAAATATATTACATGGAAAACAATAGCTATGAAAGAAACTTAGGTAAATGAGAGAAAATGGTCTATATGAAGGAATTTCATTTCCTTGTCTACTTGTTTGAAGTATCTTTCTCTTTTCCAACTTATTCTACTTGTGAGCTTTGATTTTCCTACTTCTACAATTAGTTGCAATGTGTCCATAATTATTGCACTAGTAGCACTTAATGTAATCCATTAAAGGAGAAAAAGAATTATTATTTCTCACATTTATCCTTTTATAGCTTCTATATCTACTATACTTATCTTTGGGAGAAAATGTAAATGACACTCTTCTTGATTCATTCTTTGGCTATTGGTTTTGTTGCTTTCTTGCTCCATTGTTGATCATATTAGTTCCTTTTTGTATCGTGTTGCTACTATTTTAATTGGAAGGATTTTTATATGCTTCTAGTTTACTTGGGTGTGCCATTAAGCTGGATCCTCCATTATTTGTTTCATGAAATCCAAGACCTAGTTTATTAGAGGGAGATCTTTGTCTTCTAAGGATATTATCCATGATCTTTGTAGTATTATCAAGTTTAAATTGCTTGTTCTTATTTCCTATATCATTTCTTAAAGAAACAACCTCAACTTCTAATATCTCATAATGACCTTCTCTTTATTTTAGATTGCTTCCCATTACTACTTAAACTCTTCTTGATTATTCTAATTGAACTTTCAATGTAATAGTTTCTCCTTTAAGCTCGTACTCTTTATCTTCAAATATCTGGAGTAGTGTCTTATAATCTCCATTTTTCATTATAAGCCTTTCTATTTCTTTTAGAGCTTTATCAAACTCAACTTCAAGGTCTATCTTTTCTTCTTTAATATCCATCTTCATGATCAATTTTGAAAATTGGCAGTTGAGTAAGCGATTTCCCCATTAGAGAATCCCAAAAAACCCTAAAGATTCCCTTCTTCCACTTTGGAAAAAATAAATCTACACATGGTAAAATGCTATTGTTAATGTTGGTCCAAGTCAACATGATTTTGACAAGTCGACCTAGAGAGATAAATTCGATCTCCTAACTCCCATATAAATACAAGTTCATTGACCTCACTTGAATACCATTCCACACATCACACCATTCATTCATTGGTTCATACACTTCTAAAATTGCATGGTCGAGTTCACATGTGCGAAGGAGAGAGATGAGTTATGTTGGCCATCGTTGACTTTATGTTTTGGGCATTCTTTGACCAATGTTGACTTGGGATATTTTGAATTTTCTTGACCAAATTTTCATTTGTTTTGGAAGGCTACATTGACTAAGGTGTTGACCAAACTATTTTGGGCGCTTGACCATCCTTGACCACCAATATGAGCTAGGGTTTGACCAAAGGTTGACTAAGAACTTTTACTAAATTGCAAGAAGGATTTTGGATTTGTTTTAACTGGGTTTTACTAATGGGAATAAGGCCACATGAATTTCTAGATTGACCAAAATTCTTTTAGCAATGTTGACTGTTGAATTTGACTAGTTAAGGTTGTCGTTGACTGTATATTTATAGGGTTGAAAATTGCAGACTGGTACTTTGATCATATTTGACCTTATGTATCATCATTGATTGGTTATTGGATTGTTGACTTGGATAGTCAATGCTTTCACCATTGACTTAATGATGGATGTGCTTGGACTATCTACTGAGTAATTAATTTTCTAATAGAAGAATAATCTAGTTGGGTTTTCCCCTGGTCTTTAACCTAAATCTCAGTGTCTCATTGATCTTGGTTGTCTTCTATTGTTCACATTGTTTATTGTTATATATACAATTGCTTATTGTTATTATGTTAGTCAAAATAAATTGGAAAAGTGATTGCTACTGAAAGAAGAATTTTTCTAAGTGATTGTTACAACATAGAACATTGTGAAAAATTAACAATCAATAAATTGACTACTCATAGATGGGCGATTTTATTCATGATTTTCTTTAATATATTCTAATATAAAACTAAAATCTACACAATTTAGTTCAAAATCATCTTGGCAGTTGTGTAGCTTACCTTTTAGACTGCATTGAATCTGTTTTGGGACTTAGGTTCATTTTCAATCTTTGAACATGATTTTTCCTTTTGATGATTAGTTGCTTCGACATTATGGGGATGATCCTCAATCTGTTGAGTATATTTCTTTTGGGATGCCTTCTTCTTCTTCTTCTTATTCTTATCTCCACTACTTCCATTGTTATCTCCTTCATGGAGGACTTGTAGCTTGTCACATGCATCCTTTGAAAATTCATAATGCATTATTCTCTCAAGTTTTGAATTGTGTATACTTTGTAATATGCATTCATAGCTAGAGCATTCCATTTTTGTTCTTGATTTGATGCTAGATTTAAAATATAACAATTAATCACTAAATATCATACATCAGATACAAGAGATACTAGTTCAGATTTCATCTTCTCTTTCCATACCTCATAGTTTGCACTAATTAATAGAGGCACACTTTAATTATCTATGCTTCAGACTAGATATTCCTTCTAGTGGTTAAATTGTACCAAAAGGAACCTTCTCTGATACCAATTTTTGAAATAGTACTTATACTGAGAGGGAGAGGGGGGGGGGGGGGGGTGGCGGTGAATCAGTATAAGGCTATTTTTATCACCAATTTAATTAGAAAATGTTTTTAAAAAATTATCTAATATTTTAAATAAGCATAATAACTATGCATGTAATCAGTGTATCGAAACACATAAATATTAAATCAAAGAATATGAGCAACACATCCAAACCACATGAACATGGGATGTACGTGAAAACCTATAAAGGGTGAAAACCACAATTTGTTTTATTTGTAATGCAAGCTCCATCTCATTGTTGCTTCATGTTTACTGGCACCAACCAGAAGGAAGCACCCACTTGCAGGAGGCACTAACCCCCAATTATTGTACAGGAACTGACCTGAAAGAAGCACCAACTTGCAGAACCTAGTGGATCCCTTTTTCATCTATTTTCAAACTCAGATCCACATGTACTCTAACTTTAAACCTCATATTTGTATTTGTTTTTGTCACTCCTTCAACTCTCACTCAACCATATATCTCATTGTACAACTAGCATTCCCAGGCCAACAATATTTATGATTCTAAATCAATATTTTCTCTTCCATTATCTCCTCGTAGAGATATGATCACAACTCTTCATATTTTCTTAGTAACTCTTCCTTCATTTCTAGATCTGATCATAGATTCTTAGATCTATTCTAGAAACTATTTATCTGCAATATTAGATCTAATATTAGCACTCAAATATTCTTCCTTTACCAATCAACATCATCTCATATTTTATATCTACATACATATTTTTTCTAGGATCTTATGCCCAATTCATCCTTCTTCAACACTCTTCAAACTCTCTCGACCCTCATAATTTTCATGTGTTATATAGTAGCAACCATTCCTTCTACTTACTCATCCTCTATTTTCCATCAGCACAAACTCTAACAATCTCAGCCCTTTCAAAAACTCGCCCCTATCAGAACTTGTCCTCTTCAATTCTTCATTGGGACAACTAACATTGCTTCATTGATTTTATTTTCTTCTATAACTTTGTCCATCATTTTCCATGGGTATTAGCTCATGGTATTTTCCTTTGGTAATTTACTCTTTTATTGTATCAACTAGACCAAGTCATTTTACCGAATCAATCATACCAAGTCATGCACATATCTCTCTTATTCACATATAGTTCAAATTTATTGTTCTCCCTCACATCATGCATGTACACCCCTCACACTAGTTTAAAAACGTTCACTGCATAAAGGATATCTCTTCAATTGGATTCACTCCTTTTCAATTAGGAACATCAACTCAAATTTATTTTTTCTTCTTCATTCAATATTGTAATAAATTATGTATTTTTTCCTTTATAGTCATTATAAGTCAAATCACTTTAGGTTCATGTTGTTTGAATTTTGTTGGTCTCTTCGTTTCTCCAAAAATATAATCAAGACTATCAATCAACTACATTGGTTCCTAATCTTCCCACCATATTCAATTCAATTTTATTTATAGACACAATAGTGCATTAACTAAATTTACACTAAAATGAAAAATTTTCATTCTCGCTTCCCCTTCAGACTTTAGCACTCTTCCTCATGTGATCTTGAGCCAGGACCACATCTTAAGCTCAAAATGCACTTATCACCTTTTCTTATTCAATCCAATATCCAGGTGATTTTAAGCTATGAAATTTATGCAAAATTCTTGGAGGGTCGGATGCCTAGATATGCCTCTTGTGGCAAAAATACCTTGCCATGTCAGCTAGCTATCAAATATCTAGGTAAAATTCCAACTCAACTTTGTCAACCAATCTAGGTTTGCCACCTCACACTTTCATGACACTCTGCCCCATCATGCTACCATGTCATGCTGTTATACCACATCATCATAGTGATTTCATACTACTACATGGCATCCTCTGAGTGGTGCCATGTGTCAAATCATCTTTCTGTAACATCATTTCCACCTGGTGCCATGTCATTATCGTCAACCACTTATGCTCTTACATATATCACTACTATCCTTGTCACCTGTTTGGGGTCCACCATAGGTTTATTTTTGAAAAATATAGATTCATGTGTTTAGAAAAAATGACATATTTTCTCCATGCTCAGAGGCTCAGATACCTAGATACAACCTGTTGCGGCCACATCATCAAGCCAACTCAACTAATAAGGCATCTAAGTCAGCCAATATATAGTTTCCATTTTTCACTGCTACCATTTGGATTCCACATCATCGTTGGCTCAAGGAAATATGGTATCCAACCATTTTTTGTGTTTTCCTTTTTCATTCTTTTAAAATACCAAGATTCCCAAATACACTTTCATTCTTGAAACCATGCTTTACTAGAACCTTGACCCTTCTAATGTTGAATTGTTTTTGGATCAAAATGTTCAGATAATTTGCTACTTTTCACAACCCACAAATACCTGAATGTTCCCATATAACTTAGATAAGTCTAGATGAATATGGTTCTTGAGAAAAATGATGAACCCCCATATTTCTCAGATATATTTGGATATCCTGGATAAATCCTGATGAATCCATATTGTTACTCTTTCTGTTGCATGTCAACTTGCTTACACCTTAGATTAACTAGATGCCTAGATTATTTAAATCCTTCTTTTATTGCCATACATGCCTTCACTTCAAAACTATTTCTCCTCAATCCTTGGGAGTTTGGCTAAGTTTCATATACCATTAGAAATGTCTCTAAGAGAGTTATCTAACCAACCACATTTATTATTTTTTTGAGAAACTTACTCGTAAACAACATGCCTTGAAACATTGGATATTAGACTATACATTTAGCTATCAAAAAATACAAGAACACATAAGTTACAAACTCAACAAGATCCCCTAGGCTTGTATTCACTTTAACATTAATGACTACCAACTAGCAAGCTATTCAACAATCTCCATGGACCTAAAATCAATGACTAATATTTGACATCAATGAAAACAATTTTCTCAACCAAAAGGTGGGCCAATATCATATAATAAGAGGAAAATAAAGGAGATCCAACCTCAAGACGACCAACCCAAGTCATAAGAAATGAAGGGTAGTAGGAAAGTGAAAAAATAAATAAGTTGGAAAGTGATGTGAGATTTATAAGTCCCTAGCCCAACATTGATGAATATTGCTCAAAATGATCGTTGTTGTTGGAGCCTAAAGAAAAAGAGATGGAATTTTTATTTGATTTAGATTCACAATGAGATAAATAAAAATGTATCATTAATTCAAAACTTAGTGCTACCATCACGACTATAAAGACCCAACCAAAAGAGCCATACGAGTCTGAAGAGGAGGGGGGTCCTCTTCCATTCACAGATGTGAGAGAATGACCGACTACATTTCATTGTAGAAAATGAAACCCAGAAGAACATGATCTTAGCTAAGGCCATCAAGATATTGAATTTATTGATAGTGCCACACCCCCAACCATACATAATTTGTTTTTTGAGCCATGGATAAGACATTTGTCTTAGCCAACAATTCCACTTGTCCTATAACATCAGTACCTTAAAAGATGAGGTACTGTTTGATGTGTCCTTGCTCAAAATTTGTGATGTTTGTTTAGGAAAAAATTATATGTGGAAACATCATGCTATTTATATGTCTCATCCTTGTAATGTAAATGTTACTCTAGGAATTAGTAGACTACTGCAATTTCATTGAGCCCATGAAAACAATGTCGAAAGTTAATCTGACAAACTACAAAGTTTTTCCTCTTCATGGTTTAATCAAATGGTGAAAGGAAGGTCAATGTGACCACTGAACCTAAGAAAATGGCCTCTCTACACAATAGAAGTTGGTGGACATTATTGTAGAGGCATACAAAGATATCTTCGCTCCACCTATGGGGGTTTCTTTGCACTTCCAGATAAAACACTCAATTGAATTGATACCTGGTGCTCCTTTACTGAATGAACCAATATATAAACACTCTCTCTTAAATAATGAGGAAATAAATGTTATATACTTGAATTGATACAAAGGGCCACATTTGATTGAGATCCTCACCTTGACGTTAGATTCCAGTTTTATTGGTGCAAATAATGGATGAGACATGTAGACTCTGTATGGATTATAGAGTCTTTAACAAATCATTATCAAGAACATATACTTGATCACTTTGATTAAAAATGTTGTTGATTAGCTTAAGGGTGTGAAGTTATTTAGTAATATTGCTTCGAAGTTAGGCTACCACCAAGTTCTAATTGAACAAAATAATGTATGGAAGGCAACCTTCAATTCTAAATAATACCTTTTTGAGTGGTTGTTCATGCCCTTTAGATTGACTAATTCTCTAGCGAAATTCATGAGGAAGATGAAAGATATCCTATGGCAATTCACAAACTCTATTTTGGTTGTACATTTAGATGAAATCCTTATCTTCAATAGAACCTATGAGAACATTTGTAGTGCTTTCACTGGTCCTAACCACACTGTGAAAACAAAAGTTGTGTGCCAATTTAGATAAAGGTTCATATGGAATGTAAAGAATTAAATATTTAGGACACATCATGGATGAACATGGGGTGCACATGGACCCAACCAAGATCCAAGTCATTCGGGATTGGCTAACCCCAATGAATCTAAAATAGCTTTGTAGGTTCTTAGGCCTTGCTAACTTCTATTGAAGGTTCATGTTGGCATTGTATCATATTGCTTGGCCATTAAGTCAAGTGACCAATGATGGAGATAAATAACTTTTTTCCTAGTTTAAATCACAATGGAAAGCATTTGAGGATCTCAAAAATTTCCTCTACTCCACACCAATACTCACCCTAACATACATACAATAGTCATATGAGGTTGAGATACCTCTAAATATTCTATCAACACTACAAGGAAAAGACCCTCTAGCGGAGGTTTTTGCGTAAGCCCCTATAAAAATAACCCAAAAATCCATTTGTAGTGGAGGTGACTGGAGGATTTGGGTGGCCAGATGTTTTAGTGGATGATTATTTAATGGTGCATCTGTAATACACTAATGCACTGGTTCTATATACAATTATATGCACCATTTCTTAATAATATATGGTGCACCATGACAGAGTTAATTTTTTATAACAATAAAAACATACCAGTGTGGTAAATACATAATGCGCACTGGTGCGTATACTACTCTATAACATTGAAATGAGTTAAATTTAAAAAAATGTTGGTTGTAAAATTCATTTTTCCCAGTCTGGTGCTATACTCTCAGCTCCGGTGCGAAACCCATATACAAATGCGCCGATGCATAAACAATATGACACACTATTGTGGGGTTTTAACTTAAAAATAACAATGCACTTATAATATTATATGCATTGATGTTTTTCATTGAACTAAAGGACCCGATGCTCATTGTGGGTTTTTTTTATACAAACAAAAACAATAGTGCACTATTGCACCAATGTGTTTACTACTCGACAGCACAAAAAAAGGTTAAATTTAAAAAATATATGTCGTAAAATTGATTTTCACCATTTCAGTGCTATACTCCCATGAAGCACTAATATTATTCTTGTACTGAAAATATGCCTGTGCATAAATAACAAGGTGCACCACTATAGGGTTTAAAATTTTAAAACATAGCAGTGCATTATGTAGAAATTTGCTGAATAATGAAGATTTATTCACCGAGATTATCCTGGTCACACACTAATTCGAATTCATGCATAACACATAACCTCTTCTACAATTGATCATCAATATGCGGAAATAGAAAGCAGTCGCATGCGCTCATTAAAACATAATCAAGCACACATCTCAACACAGTATGTAATGGGGAAAGCTTATAGCCGAAAACCCCCAGCTATTTTGTATATTATAATGGAAGAGAACATGTAACAATACATAGCACAATACTCCTCACAAGTACTCAGTACTATCTCCAAAAGTTACACACAAACTAGCTCAGTTTTGAACAAGTCACGGGTTCAAAACTCCTCCACTGTTTGCCTGCCTCTACTGCGCAATCCAAGTTGGTGTAATGAGAGATCCAAGTTCAAATCTCCTTGGCTTGATCTGTGCAATCCTCATTGGCAATATCCTCCAATTCTTGTGCAAATCTCATGCACAACTAATGTCACAACTAATAGCAAACCAGCTCTTTCACCTATCTCTTCCACTGGTCTTCACTGAACTGTCCATGCACTGGTGTTAACTGATGTGTTCTTTAGTTGAATAATGAGTTAATAATTAGTGAATTAATTAATAATTAATTCACACAACTCATCTCTAGTGTATTATCCAGTTAAACTAAATACAACTAGTTCAACTAAGTTAAACCGAACACAACTCCATCAACTCCTCAATCAACTCCACCAAAACTCTGCCACATGAGTCTAACTGAAGTCAACCATGAAATAGCTCAACCAAACCCCTAAAAATAGCGTAATTCCTTTGTCAGCTGCATGGGCCACATCTGTAGCTCAAACTGAAGTGCTCCAAGAGAATAAGATAATTTTTATAGTCCAAATATTATTAAGAGCTAATAATATTTGACTGTTCTATTTTTAGCTCGACAGTCTAAAAATAGAAACCGCCCAATGTCTAAAAATAGAGGTCCATCTATTTTTAACAACTCGACCAATCATCCATAAATAGCATCCTGCAACTCATAGACCATGATCCATATGTCTAAAAATAGACTTTGCGACAAAAATCACACGTGTGGTCCCCACCTAGTTTAGGTGATCACTTTTCAACTAGGATCAGGAAAGATGTTTCAGGAGGCCTCCTTCACTGTTTCTTGTTTCCATTTTCAACACTCCCTCTCAACAAGAAAGGAATGTCTTTGCATGCGACATGCAACTCCATGCATTCCCCCTGCAACCTTCACAAGCACCATGCAAATCCATGCATTTGCTCTGCAACTCCATGCATCCGCCATGCACCCTTTGCATGCGCCATGCAAACTCATGCATGCACCATGCAACTCCATGCATGCACCATGCACCCTTTGCATGCAACATCTCTGAAACAGAAAGGCTCCAAACAACTCAATCAGTCTGATGCATCTATCATCAAAGTCTTCGACCTCTGCTTAGCTACTGCACATGTCATCAGGAACCACTACGCTGTTGAACTCTTGCACCCATGCACTCTTGCACTTGCTGTCAACTCTGATCCATGCTCCAGTATCTGACACTGTCACTTTTATCTGCCTGCATCAATCCAACTGATCTTGCTACTGCTGCTCTATGGGCACCTCTTAGCCAGGTTCAATTCATGAGATCCACACCATCTCAATGAATCCTGCCCAGAAATCTCCACCTGGGATTACTCATGCATGTCGCCCCACCTCTCACCTGGTGGTATAGCTGCATGCACTCCCTCTGCCCATCTGGCATGAAATTTCTCTTCATGAGTGGTTTCTCCCACTCCATGATCCTCTTGTGGCTTCTCCACACCCCGAGGTTCACTTTCACCTGCATGCAAAACTTGCTCCCTCTCAAGCATCAGTTGCATGTCTTTCTCCCGCTTCCCAACAGTAGGAAGCTCCGTAGACATCCCATCTACTTCAAGTCTGTAGAGATTCTTTGCCCGAATCCCAACCTTCTTGACTTGTCCCGTTGCCTTGTGCCGAAGGAAAACTTTCCCTTCTCTAAAGACAACTTCATACCCTTTATCCTCTAACATTGCGACTGAGATCAAATTCTTTGTTAAACCCGGTACATGCAATACATCTTGTAAAAGAATGAGTTTACCTGAATCCCTCTGAAAGGTTATGGTACCAATGCCGATCGCATTGTATCGTCCATTGTCGCCCAACTCAACATGCATCTGGAGATTTTTCTCCACCAAGTCACTGAAAAGATTCACATCTCCCGTCATGTGAAAGGAAGCGCCACTATCAATATACCACCCCGATCCCAATGCACTAGACACCATGCATGCGATCAATGAGAAGTCCAACTCAAATTGCGAGGCAAGAGCCTCACTAGCTGCAGCTCCAGCAACCTGCTTGTTCTTCTTCTTTTGTGGACAATTCGTGGCGTAATGTCCATGATCGTGACAGTGAAAACACTTCACTTTGGACATGTCACACTTTTTACCATCTACACCGGATTGAGAAGCCTTCTCCTTGCCCTTCCCCTTCCTTGCTTTGGCAGCCAAAGAGCAGTCTTCTTCATCAGATATCTTTGATGAAGATCCATCTCTGGTACTCCGCCGGATCTCCTCTTGCACAAGATCCGACCAAAGTCGTTCCCATCCTGGAAATTTCTCTCGACCATTGACAGAGTCCTCATAGGAATGCCAACTCTTCGGAAGAACAAGGAGAGCCAAGCTCACCAAGTCCTCATCATCCACACTAACTCCTACACTCCCAAGCTCATCCCTGCAGTGGACAAACTTGGTCAAGTATACCGGAATAGTGTCATTCTTCTCCATCTTGATTTTCCTGAGTTTATCCTTGAGTGCCAACTTCCTCTGGTCGCTCTTGCTTTGGAACAATTCTTTCAACGCTTTCCACATCAAGTATGGAGAATATTTTCCATGCAGGCTGGATACTATGTGATCCTTCACGCCTTCCAACAGAAGCCTTCGACACCTTGCCATCTTCTTTTGCCAAGCCTCAACTTGAGCAGCATCAGTAGGCTTTGGGACTTCAGCATCTATGAAATCCTTCAGCCCATTATCATCTAACACCGCCTCCATCCTATCTCTCCATGCAACATAATTCGAGCTGCCTTCAAGAGCATACTCCAATCGTAATCTTTGATAAGACATTTTGACTTCGACACCAAGAAAATACTGCTGCAATTTCGAATTCCAAGCTCAAAACTCAACTGCTTCTGGATCTGTGATAACAAAGTATTTCTAGCACAGAGATCGACTGTAGGGGCGTTTACTGGATATATCACCTTTCAGAGAAAGGATGGATCCAGAGGCTACCTGGCCCGTTACAGACTTTGTCTACCGAAATAATTGTAATCACTGTAATAGATCCGATGATCAATCTTGCTCCGATACCATGTAGAAATTTGCTGAATAATGAAGATTTATTCACCGAGATTATCCTGGTCACACACTAATTCGAATTCATGCATAACACATAACCTCTTCTACAATTGATCATCAATATGCGGAAATAGAAAGCAGTCGCATGCGCCCATTAAAACATAATCAAGCACACATATCAACACATTATGTAATAGGGAAAGCTTATAGCTGAAAACCCCCAGCTATTTTGTATATTATAATGGAAGAGAACATGTAACAATACATAGCACAATACTCCTCACAAGTACTCAGTACTATCTCCAAAAGTTACACACAAACTAGCTCAGTTTTGAACAAGTCACGGGTTCAAAACTCCTCCACTGTTTGCCTGCCTCTACTGCGCAATCCAAGATGAGAAAATAATTAGGTCCAAGTTCGAATCTCCTTGGATTTAACTGCGCAATCCTCATTGGCAATCTCCTCCAATGCTTGGGCAAAACTCATGCACAACTAATGTCACAACTAATAGCAAACCGGCTCTTTCACCTATCTCTTACATTGGTCTCCACTGAACTGTCCATGCACTGGTGTTAACTGATGTGTTCTTTAGTTGAATAATGAGTTAATAATTAGTGAGTTAATTAATAATTAATTCACACCACTCATCTCTAGTGTATTATCTAGTTAAACTAAATACAACTAGTTCAACTAAGTTAAACCGAACACAACTCCATCAACTCCTCAATCAACTCCACCAAAACTCTGCCACATGAGTCTAACTGAAGTCAACCATGCAATAGATCAACCAAACCCCTAGGAATAACGTAATTCCTTTGTTAGCTGCATGGGCCACATCCGTAGCTCAAACTGAAGTGCTCCAAGAGAATAAGATAATTTTTATAGTCCAAATATTATTAAGAGCTAATAATATTTGATTGTTCTATTTTTAGCTCGACAGTCTAAAAATAGAAACTGCCCAATGTCTAAAAATAGAGGTCCATCTATTTTTACCAACTCGACCAATCATCCATAAATAGCATCCTACAACTCATAGACCATGATCCATATGTCTAAAAATAGACATAGTCTAAAAATAGACTTTGCGACAAAAATCACATGTGTGGTCCCCACCTAGTTTAGGTGATCACTTTTCAACTAGGATCAGGAAAGATGTTTCAGGAGGCCTCCTTCACTTTTTATTGTTGCCATTTTCAACACATTAGGTGAAACTGGAACACTGGTGCGTATACTACTCGATAGCACCAGAGAAAGGTTAAATTTAAAAATTGACATTTGTAAAATTATTTTTCACCATTTCAGTGCTATACTCCCATGAAGCATTGGTTATGTTCCTGTACTGAAATCCTCTAGTGTGTAAAGAAAATGGCGCACCACTATATGGTTTTTAATTTAAAAAATAGTGGTGCGGTAGGTGAAACCAGAGCACTGGTGCGTATACTACTCGATAGCACTGGACAAAGGTTAAATTAAAAAAAAATGTTGGTCATAAAATTGATTTTCACCATTTCAGTGCTATACTCTCACGAAGCACCAATGTTATTTTTGTATTAAATGCCTCGGTGCATAAAGAAGAAGGTGCATCGCTATAGGGTTTTTATTTTAAAAAAATAGTGGTGTGCTTCGGAAACTTTACAGACCGGTGCAGTTAAATGAGTGCACTAGAACAAGGTTAAATTAAAAAAAAAAACCCGTCGGTCGTAAAATTCATTTTTACAATTTGCAGTGTTGTAGAGATCTCAAGCATTGGTTATACTCTTGCATCTATGAAGCACCTTGTCATCAGTGCTTACCTTTCTTGCCATGCTTCCATCCATTACTCATTGTGTGGATTTCAAATTTTCTCAAATGGTGGTCAAATTTGTTTTTTTCATTTACATGGAAACCATGCCTCCCCGATGAGAAAATTTTCAGGTAATGTCTATGTTTCTCTCTAAATTAAATTTTTAGCAAAGTAGAATTGAAAATTAGGTAAAAAAATCCTTTTTTTTTTTAATCTTTCTTTTTCTTGCATGGTGCATTCGACAGTTTAATTCGCACCAGTTATGGTGCACCCTATATATTTACAGGGTGCACCACAAATCGATATGTTCAATTAACGCACCATAGTTTTGTTGATGTGTTTGGTAAATTGAAACACAATGGGAGGAGATAATTTTTATGACGGTGCGTCTGGCAAAAGTTACTTCTTGGTGCATTTATTTTTACCAAATGCATCACTTGCAAAAAATTAAAAATGATTATCTTGGTGCATTCATTAACATGAACGTATCATTTTGCTACAAAAAGGTTATGTCAATGCACCACGTTGAAAAATAAAAATGACTAATTTGTTTGTATGTATGTGTACCAAAATTGATCTGTATAGTAGATGTACACATCGTGTGAAGTGATTTCCTTTTTTTGTGGTGCACCGTGTCCGATGCATTCCTATTTTTTTGGCGCACCAAAGAAGGTTTTTTTTAATTTTAATTTTATTTTATTTTTTAAATTTAAAGTTATATTTCCATATTTATAAATAAATTTTCATTTAATAAAAAAAATGGTTTATGTATGAGGCTGATGTATTTTATATTTCAATCATGCAGAGATGTCAATAGAGGGAGGAGAAACAACAACAAAAACAAAGGGTGTACCAATAAAATATGGTATGACTATGGGAGGCATGAGAGAGGGAGCTATATTTATACCCTCTCCCTATTACCACAACGACCCAAGCCCTATTGAGGAGTGTATGCCTCCTTAAGTACCATGAGGAGGCTACATCCCTGAAGGGGCATTTTGGGCTGTTAGAATAACTAATTCATCAATGGGATATCCACTAACAAGATTTCCATGTTGGTCCTAATCAGTGGTATTAACCAACTCAGGAGGATATTTATTTTATCAATGGCCTATTCAGGAGAGGGGAGGATCATTAGAGAACTTTTGAGGTCTAAAATGGGCCTCCTAAGAAAAATGTACAAAAAAAATAAACTTTATAAGAACCAATAGGATTCAAGATGATGATGTCAACCATGGGGGATGATTCACAATTTTTGGGGTAAGAAAGTAAAAATATTAAAAAATAATAAAATAATACAACTACTTTTTTAATTTGTATTTTTGACTTACCTCCCTAAGTTTTTACTCAAATTTATTGCAGGAGTACTCGTTGGATGCAAAATTTAATTTCTCATCCAGGGAGTACCCATGTTGCATACTTTCGATGAACCCTGCTACATGAAAAATGAGAAATACATGAAAAACTGTGATTGCAATCACATTTTTTTTATGTATTTCACATTTTTCGTGTATCAGGGTCCATCTAAAGTATGAAACATGGGTAATCCTTGGATGAAGAATCAAATTATGCATACAACGAGTGTTCCCGTTCAAAATTTGAGTAAATCCATAGGGAGATAAGTTGAAAAAGTAGTTTTTTCTTTTTACCCTCTAAAATTTCATGATGTAATCAAATCTGATTTGATTATTCCCACTATTATTTTATAATTTCCCTAGGAGGCCCATTTTAGACCTCAAAATTCCCCTAATGTTTCCCTAGTTCCTTGATGTCCCACATGGTGTTGTAGTAGAAAGTCAACTTGCCTACTCTCAGAGATATGTTGGGGATCATGTAGTGCATCCAAGGTGTCTGGTGGACAACTAATTATTGCCTCTTTTGGTGCTGAGGAGGTTAGGAGCCTCTCACTATTAGTGAGTACCATTTAATATTATACTATTGATGGGTGGAACATTAGTTTCCCTCTCTCTTTTTTTGTCGATTATTTTGTTTCCTTGATTGTTTTTTGTCGATTTTTTGTGGCAGTTTTGTATGGATTTAGATAGATGTTATGATACAATACAAGGGAGGGTGAACTTCCATTTTTCTTTATAATTGTTTTGTTTATTTTTTGAGAGGTTTTTGGAGACAAGCCCTACTTTTGGCCGTCACCCTCCTAGGCCAATGACTTAGGTGAGGATAAAAATGTGGGGTGAGATGATTCCTAAGAGGGGCCATTTGGAGTATCCATATAGGATTTCTGTCGAGGCGCTAGGGCTACTAGCTAATGAGGATGACCACATGTTTGTCTTGGTTTCATGTCCTTATGTGGGGATGTATTGGCGATAGTGTCCTAGCATCCTCTTCACACGAGATGAGCCTACAGATGATAGAGTCAATATTAGTGTTTTCTTTAAATTAATATAATTTCATTTCATTCTCTTAATTAATTAGAATAAAATTTATTCTAGCATGTTCTTTAACTTGTTTTATTTAATTTTTTAATGAAATTGTCTAATTATTATTTTGTAATATATATTTTGTAGACATCGACACATTCGTTGGGGACACGACTCCTCCCCCACCGGATGTAGATGCAGAGATGGTTGAGGCCATGGTGGGTGAGGAACATCCTCAAATGCACATGGGCATGGGCATGCGATCGTGTAGGGCTTCTTTCATATTCATGATGAAATACTGCGATCGTTACTTTTGGTTGAGGAGGGAGTCCTCTGTAGGACAACTCGAGACATTGGGGAAGATCTTAGGCTCCTAAAGCTCTTGAGCAACTATCCACATGATACGATGAGTCTTATGCATCATATCATCGGAGCTACCAAGCTATTCATTGCAGTGAGGAGGGATGGGCATGCAACAAATACACATGAATATTCACCCAGTACTACCCCATCATATCATGATGATCATTGTGATGATCCTTCTGGGGATCAGGGTGATGGTCCTTCTGATACTCAATTTTCAACCAGACGTACTACCCCATCGGATCATGATCAAGGTGTCGATGATTATTTTGGTAGTACTCCACCTCCTCATCATTCACCTCATTGTCATCACTACCTCATGTTTCTTCTTAGATTGTAGACCAACCACCTTCTCCTCCACCTCATAGTTCGACTGTTGAGGAAATTGACCATCCATCATCTTCCGCTACAGACCAGGTTACACTATTACTATTTGTTACAGGTAAATTTGGGCATCACTCCCGAAACTCAGATCAATATAAATTAGGGTCTATCATATTCTAAATTGGTTGCTACTTGCCTTAAACAAGTCATCCCATTGTTGGTTTTTATCCATGAAAGTTTCACTCTTTGAAGTCCAGTTGAAATGCTCCATTGAGCCATCAACACACCCCTAGAGTGCAGTAAGTGATTTTTATATCATTTACTCCCATGTAATGCAGCATTGCAAAGCACATAGGCCCACTTAACAGTGCGTTGGTCGAATAGGAGAAATTTTTTCAAAGGATTCCAGGAATCTTCCCACTTTCTAGTGGCTTCTAGAAGTTGTTCCAACTATCATACTATCTGATAACCTCGAATATAAACACCATGGAGCCATTAAACCACTTATCCTCCCATCCCATTGAACAATGAAGCTTCTTCATCCATTTATGGAAAAACCATTAAATGACCAATTAATGCCAAACTACCATCATTTCTTATAAATTGAGCACTAATCATAGTGCACAAGGGAGCAAGAGTTGGAATTAGTAGAGTTATGTTGGTGAGATTACAACTCTTTTAGGTATTGTTTGCATGTAATGTTATTCTGTTGGAGTGATGTTTTTGATGTGATGAGGATAGGACTGAAGCTTGAGCGAGTTGACATCGAATCGATCCAACTGGTTGTAACTTCTCCTTCTACCTTATAATAAAGAGATTTTTTCCTTTTCTATTCCAGATTTATGCAGGAACAAAACAAAATACAGAAATAACCATAAACATATAGATGCATGTTAGAAAATTAAATATTACAAAGCAATGAAACACATAAAATATGCGGAAAACACAAGCACACAAAACACATAAAACCAAAGAGACATAAAATAGCTAGTCCTTCCTTTCTATTATCCAGCAAAATGAAGAGACACAACCTGCAACAGATCCGTTGTAATATCCTCTGTTCTCTCTCACAGTATCCCTATCTATTTCTCGCTCCGAGAATACACATACAATACACAATCGCAATACAATACCCTCATACAAGCGTGGGGTTGCCTTCTAGGGCAAAAAACCCTAAACTAAACATAACTTCTACCGTCAGATCATCAGCCTAATGAATGGCCCAAATTGACTAGAAATTACTATACTTTTACAAGGCAATTTTACATCTGTTTTTAGCTTCGGGGGTGCTACCCCCGAAAACCCCCCGTCAGGGGGGGGGGGGCTTCATAAAGTCGTAGCCATCCCCCCTAGACCCCCTAGACAACGTTTAATTTCGAGCAGCATTGCCACCCCATTAAGGTACAGGGGTCCAACACTGTGATACAAAATAAACAAGATAATCAAACTCCACACCCAACAATCTCCCACTTGGAGACTGATTGTAGAAATTGCACCGCTGCTTCATTTGCTGGAAAATGACTCCTCTTTGGACCTGGCTGTTTCTCATCTTCATCATCATCATTGAAGACCAATTGAAACTGAGCATAATCTCAGTTTCTCCATGGTTACAACTTTTGTTAGCATATCTGCAGGATTCTGGCTAGTGTCTATCTTTTCCAGCTTCAATTGTCCATCTTCCAATACTGACCGTATGAAATGGTACTTGAGATGTATGTGTTTATTCCTGGAATGAAATGTTGAGTTCTTTGCAATATTAATGGAACTTTGGCTATCACTGTATGATGTGCCCATATCATTCTTCTTACCCAATTCATCCATAAACCTTTGTAACCAAGTCATTTCTTTACTAGCCTCTGTAGCAGCAACATACTCTGCTTCTCTTGTTGAAAGTGCAACAACACTTTGGATTTTTGAAACCCAATTGATAGTTGTTCCACCTACAGTAAATACATATCCTGTAGTGCTCCTTCTATTATCTCTGTCACCTACCATATCTGCATCAACATATCCTTGTAGAGCAATGTTTGAACCACCAAAGCATAATGCTTGATTTGTGGTACCTCTCAAATATCTGAGAATCCATTTTATTTCCATCCAATGTTCTTTTCCTGGATTGTTCATGTACCTGCTTAGAACTCCCACTACATGTGCAATATCAAGCCTTGTGCAGATCATTGCATACATTAAGCTTCCAACTATTGATGCATATGGAACTTTAGACATATAGTCCATTTCTTCTTGGGCCTTGGGGCACATCTCCTTACCAAGTTTGAAATGGCTAGCAAAAGGTGTACTAACCGGAGCCATTCCGCATATTAAATATTTTCAACACCTTTTGTATGTACTCATTCTAAGACAATGTTAATTTGCAATTTTTCTGGTCTCTAGTTATTCTCATACCAAGGTTTGTTTTGCAGCTACCAAATCCTTCATTGCAACTAAATTTTCCAATTTTATTTTGAGCACATTTATTTCTTGCATGTTAGACCCTACAACAAGCATGTCATCTACATACAATAAAAATATAATATAATTTCCATCATTTTTCTTTTTCATATAAACACAATGATCAAAGTGACATCTAGTATAACCTTGTTCAGACATAAACCTGTCAAATTTTACATACCACTGCCTTGGAGCATGTTTTAAGCCATACAAGCTCTTCCTTAACCTACACACTAGTTTTTCCTTCCCTTCGACCTCATATCCTTGTGGTTGTTGCATAAAGATATCTTCATCCAAATCTCCATGGATAAATATTCTCTTTCCATATAACTGTTCAAGATGCAAATCTTCCACTGCTATAAGAATTAAAATAGTTTTGATTGAAGTCATATTAACAATAGGAGAAAATATTTCATCAAATTCAATACCTTTCTTTTGTGCAAACCCCTTCACCACAAGTCTAACTTTGTACCTTTGTTTTTCTCCATCTTCTTCCTTCAGCTTGTAAACCCATTTATTCCGCAATGTAGTTTTAACACCATGTTCAATAGAATCACTAACAATAAATAATATAATGAAGGAGAGTAACGTTCGTAGGGTCTACTTATCCCGGTAGATATTCTAACACCACTTTCGGTGTTTTTGAGGTTCGTTTCGTTGTGGTGGTTGTTTTTGTTGTGGCTCTTGATTATTATTATTTTTAGGCACCTTTACCTTTTCTGTGATCTCATCAACGACTGTGTATTATTTGTTTTCTTTTTCCTGTTTCTTTTCCTGCAACTAATTCTTATACAATACCTTTCATTGAATATTACATCTCTGCTCGTAATGATTTTGTGATTTTGATAATCATATAAACGATAACCAAAATCATTAACACCATATCCAATAAAGTTACATTTCTTTGATTTTGCCTCAAGCTTTATTCTATTTTATTTATTAATATGGACAAAGGCCTCACAACCAAAAGGCTTTAAAAAAGAGTAGTTTACCTTTTTACATGTCCATGATTCCTCTAGAATACCACCATCCAAGGAACTTGAAGGCCCTTTGTTTATTAGATAAATAGTAGTATCTACAACATTTGCCCAAAATTGTAAAGGCAATCATGCATGCAATCTCATGCACCTTGCACGCTCCATGATTTTTCTGTTCATCCTTTCTGACACACCATTTTCTTGTGGTGTACTTGGAACTTTATTCTCTCTATGAATTCCATGCTTTGAACAGTACCTATAAAACTCTTTGCTGCAATATTCACCTCCATTGTCTGATCTAAGACACTTCAACTTCTTTCATGTCTCAATCTCAACCAAAACTTTCCATTTCTTGAAAGTATCAAATACATCAGATTTATTTTGGATACAATAAATCCAAGTTTTTCTAGTTGCATCATCAATAAAAGTAACGAATAATGAGAGCCACCAAGAGATGATACCTGAGCAAGTCCCCATACATCTGTATGCACAAGCTCTAATTTTTCGCTCTTCTTTTCTTTCCCAACTCTAAGAAATCTGACTCTCTTATGTTTTCCATAAATGCAATTCTCATAGAAATCCAAATAAACATTCTTCAAACCCGAAAAAAAATTTCTTGAGTGAAGAATCTTCATCCACTTCTCACTCATGTGTCTGATCCTATGATGCCATCATGCTACATCTAATCCTTTGGAAGTTAAAGCATATCGTAGTTAGAAATACCATTTCATAAATAAAATGTACCAACCTTTTCACCTTTTTCTATTACCAACGCTCCTTTGGTGACCTTCCAAGTTTTATCTCGTGAAAGTTGTCACACAACCTTCACCTACGAACTCGCCCTATTGAAATAAGATTTTCTTCGAGATATGGAACATGCCTTACCTTTAATAGCCATTGGTTTTAATTTTGTTGTTTTACAAGAACCTTACCCATTCCAACAATTTTACAGGGATTATCATCACCCAAATGAACTTGTCCAAAATCTCCTTGAACATAGTCATGAAAATATTTCTTATCAGGTGTGTCATGGAATGAGGCGCATGAATTTACAACCCAAGAATCAGTAACATTTTCGGAAGAAAGAACCAAAGCATCTTGTAACACATCACCTATCACATTTTCTTCATGATTGTTTTCTTGTTGCGTGTCTCCTTCTTTTCCCTTCTGAGATCTACAGTCTTTCTTTAGGTGTCCTTTCTTTCCGCATTTCCAGCACACTATCCACGATCTAGACTTGGATATGCCTTTCCTTGATTTACTGCGATATCCCGAGCTCTTTCCTCTTTCCATTCTTCTTCCCCTAGACTCTACACTCAAAGCATTACCCAATATCTCACCGGAGCTTTTCCGTCGCATTTCCTCGCTAAGGATAACACCAACAACATCATCAAAATTTAAAGTACTAGATCTAGAGATAGAGTTACTAATGGCCATAACTAAACCATTCCAACTTTTTGGAAATGAGCACAAAAATAACAAAGCTCTAACTTCATCATCAAAGTTTACCCCTACAGAACTTAATTGACTAGTAACTGTATTAAAATCATTTAAATGGTCTGAAACAGATCCACCTTCCGACATCTTCATATTAAATAAATGTTTCATAAGAAATACCTTGTTTGAGGCCGAGGGTTTTTCATATAGTTTTTCCAACGCCTTAATCAAACCCTCTATTGTTGTTTCCTTCAAAATATTGAAGGCTATCGACACCGCGAGGCACAACCGTATTGTTCCAAGTGAATTTCTATCAAGAATATCCCATTCTGCGTCTGTCATAGTCGTTGGATTCTTTGTTTTTCCACTCAATGGTAGGTACAAATATTTATGATATTGAGAATCTTCTATCTGCATCTTCCACAGCGGGAAGTTTTGGCCATTAAATTTCTCGACCCTAAATTTACCATCTTCCACCATTGCTCCCACTCGAACCAGGAACCCTTCTTTCCTGCGAGTTTATCAGCCAAATAGACCTTCAGCTCTGATACCAGTTTTTAGAAAATTAAATATTACAGAGCAATGAAACATATAAAATACGTGGAAAACACAAGCACACAAAATGCATAAAATGAGAGAGACACAGATATACGTGGTTCACCCAGTTTGGGCTACATCCACCCCGAACAACCAATCCTTCCTTTCTATTATCCAACAAAATGAAGAGACACAACCTACAACAGATCCGCTATAATATCCTCTGTTCTCTCTCATAGTCTCCCTATCTGTTTCTCGCTCTGAGAATACACATACAATACACAGCCACAATACAATACCCTCATACAAGTGAGGGGTTGCCTTATAGGGGAAAAAACCCTAAACTAAACATAACTTCTACCGTCAGATCATCTGCCTAATGAACGACCCAGATTGACTGGAAATTACTATACTTTTACAAGGCAATTTTACATATGTTTTTAGCTTCGGGGGCGCTGCCCCCCAAACCCCCCGCCAGGGGGGGGGCTCCATAAAGTCGTAGCCGCCCCCCCCTGGACCCCCAAGGCAGCGTCTAATTTCAGGTGGCGTTGCCGCCCCTTTAAGGTACATGGGTCCAACGCTAATATGCAAAATAACTAAGATAATCAGGCTCCACACCCAACAATGTAGCAGAAATAATGCTTCATTTCATTAATATCAAATAACAGAAATATTCTTACAGACATAATGGAAATAAAATACCTAGGGTGCTGGTAGCGAATCTCTGAGAAGAGATGTGGTAGCTACAGACCTCTGAATTGTGTTATAATGAGGCTCGAGGGCCTATTTATTATTGAAAAAATAATGGAGAACTCTAAACGTCCAAAAACCTAACCCTAGGAGATGAAGAGCCAAAACTATGGGCCCCGTTTGGGTACATTGGTGTTTCAACTTCCCAGGGTCGTAACTTTGGCATACTATCTCCGTTTGACGCGCATGATATATCGTTAAAAATATCTATCCAAGGACTACAACTACTGTCGCAAAAATCAAATTCAGATGGAATCATTTGGCTGGAGGTGTGACGCCCAAAAAACGTTGTTTAGAGCCTCAAAATGGCTCCGGAAGTTCAAGACCCGAAAAACTGCTAAAAATAGTAAGTTGTGCTGCAACTTAAAAATTGAAAGAACTGATGGTGGGGGTTCAAATGGAATAAGTGGGTGGCCACCAATATCCACCTAGATCATTAAGGTCCCAAAACGGCTCCGGGAGTGCAGGACCTGAAAACTTGCTAAAAATAGTAAGTTGTGCTGAATGTGAAAAGATGCAAGAATTGATGGTGCAGGTCCAAATGGAATAGGTGGGTGGCCACCGATATCCACCTGGATCATTCCTCCCTCCTTAGGAAGCAATGGTCCCCATTGCGTTGAGATCTTCCAGGAGATGAGGCAACTTCTGTTGAACTGGTTATTAGATTTGTCGAAGATGTCATGGACCTGCGGGCGAACATGTTGGATGCGTTTAGTAAATTTTGTTTCTTTATTAGCCTTAGATAGTACATGTGTGGATTCTGTCTGTGTAGTCGCATGAGGTATGGCAACATCAGGAAGTGGTGCGTTGGGGGTCAGATCAATGGAGTGCTTGTCTTGATGGTGTAGAAGAACCTCTGTGAGTGAGGAGAAGATTTCCTCGTATTCCTCCGTGACTTTTTCCATTTGCCGCAGTTGTGCAGGGGAGCCCTGTTTTGAGGTCATGGCCACAATATTCTTCTTTCCCTGTGAGCGAGTTGTAAGGAAAATAAATTTTCGGGTTTGGGAAACAATATTAATACATTGTTTTGCAGTATTCAAAGAGATGACAAGAGGCGGTACTACCTCCGGTATCTTGTACAAGTTATTTCCCAAAGTAATAACAATAGCACGAGGCCTGTATTCTCACAATAAAGGTAGGTTTTAACCCTAAAAATAAATTATCTAC
Source organism: Pinus albicaulis (assembly GCA_034641835.2). Lineage (NCBI taxonomy): Eukaryota > Viridiplantae > Streptophyta > Pinopsida > Pinales > Pinaceae > Pinus > Pinus albicaulis. Next base: position 770,045,937 of record CM076571.1, on the reverse strand, counting down.
ACACGAATCTTATAACAGAAAATAAACAATAGCGAGAGCATAAAACATAAAATAGATAAACACAGAGATTTTCCCCTGGATCCCAAATTGGGACGACCAGCTTGATTTTTCATTATATTCCTTTAGTGTTACAACACATATATATACATGCCGAAGCATACATAAACCCCAATCCATTAACCCTGGATTAGAACATAACCGTAGTTCCCTTGACCGTATCTACAAAATACCAGGGGCCGAAAACCATCGAACCCCAAAACCATGTGCAAAACCATGAACAAAACCATGGGCGGATCCGCCTATGAGTGTCCGCACACCAAACAATTTTCGCCAAGGCGTCGCTCGGACCCCAACAAGTGGGGTCGATTTTCCCACTCAGGATCCCCCCCCGTTGTGCCCGCCGCAACGACAACACGTGGGGGCCAGTCGTGGAAAGAATATAACACATACCCAACATTTTCCCACTTGTTGTTTTCTTTCCACGGGGGCCACAGGAGAGCTTAGTCATTGGGCCAATTCTTCAACACCCATTGTTTCTCTACACCAAGAGAACTTCTGAGTGCTCACAGACTTCGTCAATGCATCCGCAACATTCTTCAAAGTGTCCACCTTTACCAGCAACACCCTTTTAGCCTCAACCATATCTCTAACAAAGTGATATTGAACATCAATGTGCTTTGTCTTTGAATGATAAGCAGGGCTCTTAGCCAAGAAAATTGCACTTTGGCTATCACATTCTATCCTTATAGCTTGCCGTACCAACCCCATACTTGAACACAATCTCTGCAACCAAACTGCTTCCTTGCTTGCATGAGTGGCTACTATGTATTCTGCCTCTGTAGTTGAAAGAGCCACTACAGACTGTCTTTTACTCATCCAACTGACTGCGCCTCCAAATAGGCTAAATACATACCCACTTGTAGATCTTCTTTGGTCCAGATCTCCAGCCCAGTCTGCATCAACAAAACCATGAATGTCCAACATTCTTTCCAATCCTGGTCTTCCCTGGTAGCACAAGCCATAATCACTAGTGCCACGTAAATATCTGAAAACCCGCTTCACTGTTGTCCAATGCTTCTTCCCTGGGTTTGACATAAACCTGCTCAATACTCCCACTGCATGTGCAATGTCTGGTCTAGTACAGACCATTGCATACATTAGGCTACCCACTGCACTTGCATATGGAACACGGGACATATACTCCTCTTCTTCTTGTGTCTTGGGACACTGTTTAGCAGACAACTTTACACCTATAGGAATAGGAACATTCACCGGTTTACTATCCTGCATATTGAACCTCTGCAATATAGTCTCGACATACTTCCTCTGGTTTAACCAGAGCTTCCTCTTTGCCTGATCTCTCTTAATTTCCATGCCCAAAATATAGTTTGCAGCACCAAGATCCTTCATGTCGAATTTGGAGAACAGTTTGGTCTTCAAATCTTGGATAATTTCTTTATCATTTCCAATCAACAACATATCATCCACATACAAGACCAAATAAATAACACGGTCACTAATTAATTTAAAATAAACACAGTGATCCTCCTTGCTTCTGGTGAAGCCAATTCCTCGTATATAGGTATCAAATTTCTGATACCACAACCTTGGTGACTGTTTTAACCCATACAGAGACTTATTCAACCTGGATACCAGTTCTTTCTTACCCTTCACCATAAAGCCTTCAGGTTGCTTCATGTAGATCTCTCCTTCTAGATCCCCATGAAGAAATGTTGTCTTCACATCCATCTATTCTATCTCAAAATCAAATGCAGCAGCAACAGATAAAAGTAATCTAATAGAAGTAACTTTGGCAACAGGAGAAAAAATATCACCAAAATCAATTCCCGGCACCTGGGAATAACCTTTTGCTATCAACCGAGCTTTGTATTTCTCCACCTTGCCTTCTACATTCATCTTCTTCTTAAACACCCATTTTCTCCCGATGGGCTTCCTTCCAGCCAGCAACTCCACCAAATCCCATGCCTCATTTTTGTGCAAGGATGCCATTTCATCAACCATGGCCTCCTTCCGCAGTTTTCCATCCTCTGACCCATCGCCTCCCCGATAGTTTTGGGATCATCACTGCCTATAGTTAAGGAAAAAAAACCTCGAACAAAAACCGTATGGACTATACCTTTCTCGGTTGCCTTCTTTTCCCGAGTCGATCTTCTCACACCGAGTTTGTGGCTCTTCCTCTTTGAGTCTTCTTCTCATAGAGAGAGTCCGATTCATCCTCCTTTAGCTCAAACTCTATATTCTCTCGTGTTCCTTTGGTATGATTTCATGTTTAACAACATCTTTCACCTCTTTAAACACCACATCTCGACCGCACACAACCTTTCCTTGTTTCTGGGTTCCAAAAGCTTGTAACCTTTTAAACCATCCTTATACCCAATAAAGATGCACTTTTTAGATTTATTATCCAACTTGGTCCTTTTATCCTTTGGAACATGTACATATGCATCACATCCAAATACCCTCAGATGTGAAAGAGAGGGTTTCTTACCAGTCCATACCTCATGTGGAGTCTTATCCTCCAACGCCGATGAAGGTGATTTGTTAATCAAATAACATGCAGTCTCCACTGCCTTTGCCCAGAATTCTTGTCCTAACCTAGTACACTGAGCATGCTTCTTGTCGGCACGTCGTCTGTTCATTCTTTCTCGCAACTCCATTTTGCCGAGGTGTATGGAGTAGTCTTCGCCGTGCTATACCACACTTCTTACAACTCTTGTACCTTTTTCGCAACTCCTCGCCATTATCTCGTCCTCTGCTTTTATCTTCTTCTCCCCGTCCGGTTTTCCACTCGCAGCCTTAAATTTTTAAATCACAAAGAATTTAGATTTCTTTTCCTGTAGAAATATATCCATGTGTATTCCTTGAGAAGTCATCTATGAATGAAACATAGTACTACGTACTTTTCCCAAGATGGAACCGACATAGAAAATTCACACGTGCACAAGTTCTAATATCTTGTTCGCCCTCTTATCACCGTAAGGAAAACTCACCCGATTCTGCTTCCCATATACACAATTTTGACAGAAATCAAAATCCAGAGAGAAATTAGACATACCTTCTACCATACCATTTCTATGCAGTATCTGAAGGCCCTTCTCTCCAATATGTCCAAGCCTTTGATGCCATAACATGGTCTTTTATCCAGAGACAGCTAGGCTTTCCACTCCACTTTCAGGAACCACAGAACTGTTACACCCATCAATAACAGCGCTACCTTGTAGCTTGTACAGAGTTCCAGTCCGAACTCCCTGCATTAATACCAGTGCTCCCCGAACCATCTTGCAGGCATCTTTCTCGAACAATGTTTTTACACCTGCATCATCCATCTTGCTTACAGAAATCAGATTTCTGGCCAATGCAGGAATATGCAGAACACCAGGAAGTGTTCTAATCCTTCCACCTTGCAGCTTCAGCTTGACCTTTCCACGTCCGATGATTCTGGCCCTCCTATCACCCCCTAGGAAGACATCACCACCATCATATTTCTCATACTCGCAGAACCACTCCCTATGGGGAGTGAAGTGGAGGATGCACCGAGTCAATAAACCATGACTCATGATCTACATGTGTATTCGAAGAAGAAGCAAAATACACATCCCCACCTTCATCCGAGGTTTTTTTTGCCTTTGCAGAAGGAGCATCATCAGATCCCTTTCCTTTCTCAGGAGCTTTAGATCTGCAGTCCTTTTTGTAGTGCCCTTCCTTTCCGCATTTCTAGCATACCTTTACAAACTTTCCAGGAGATTTAGATCTCCCTCTAGATTTTGATCTCCCACTCGAAACCTTATTCTTGTTTCTGTTTTGGGACCTTCCTCGTACAGATAAGGCATCTCCATTCTGGCCCTCCATATTTCTCCATCTCATTTCCTCCGACAACAAGGCTGAGACAATGTCATAAAAATTCAAGGTAGTTGTATTGCTACCTATTGCAATAACCAGACTGTCCCACGAGTCTGGTAGAGAACACAACAAACTGATGCACTTATCTTCATCTGATATTTTAATATCAACAGATGACAATTGACTTACCACAGTATTGAAGGCGTTCAGATGCTCTGTCACCGAGTCTCCATCCTTCATCCTCAGGTTATACAGCTTTTTCCGCAGGAACAACTTATTCACCAGAGACTTAGATTGGTACAAAGTCCCTAGCTTGTCCCACAAGGTCTTCGCAGTAGCTTCCCCAGATACATTCAACAATACTGAATCTGAGACACACAACCATATTGTGCTCTTAGCCTTCCGATCCAGCTTCTTCCAGTCTTCATCTGACATTCCCGTTGGCTTAGTACCCGGATCTACCGCGATCCACTGATCTTTATCCACCAGCAGATCCTCCATCTTGAGTTTCCACAACTCAAAACTCTGACCATTAAACTTCTCGATCTCTATCTTCCCGCTGCTCGCCATCTTCTTTCACCACAAGAATCGATCCCGCAGATCTCCCACTGCACAGGGTCTACCACAGGCCCGAGCAAAAAACCCTCAACAACAAAGGCGTCCCCTTGAAGCCGAAATAGCTCCGATACCAAATGTAGGTTTTAACCCTGAACATAAATTATCTACACACGAATCTTATAACAGAAAATAAACAATAACAAGAGCATAAAACATAAAACAGATAAACACAGAGATTTTCCCCTGGATCCCAAATTGGGACGACCAGCTTGATTTTTCATTATATTCCTTTTAGTGTTACAACACACATATATACATGCCGAAGCATACATAAACCCCAATCCATTAACCCTGGATTAGAACATAACCGTAGTTCCCTTGACCGGATCTACAAAATACCAGGGGCCGAAAACCATCGTACCCCAAAACCATGTGCAAACTCATGCACAAAACATGGGTGGGTCCGCCTATGAGTGGGTCCGCACAACAAAACAATTTTCGTCGGGCACCGCCCGGACCCCAACAAAGGGGGTTGCCTCCCCCCTTGTGACCCCCCTCTGCTGCTCTCGCAATGTACAACACATGGGGCTAGTCGTGGAAAGAATATAACACATACCCAACACACAGCATGTCGCCTCCACAAGTATGGTTGGCCCAATAATACATCAGCTACATCAAGAGGAGAAACATCACACAATACCTCATCCGTGAATGGCTTGATATTGTACGGAAGGCGGCACCTCTGGCAGATGCAGAGATCTCTCCTTGGGTGGAGCCACCCGATGGTATACAGCTGCGGGTGTTCTATGGTCAGTAGGCCGAGCCACTTCACGCCCTCTGCTGAAATGAGGTTCTTTTGGCTTCCACTATCGACAAGAAATTGCAGCAGAGAACCCTTCACCCACATATGCGAATGGAAGAGGCGCTCCCCCTCCTCTGGATCTTGGTAGTGGCAACAATGACACTGGGATCTGCATCAATGATTTGCTTCCATTTGTCATTTCCTTTGTCTGGTTCTAACTCAGGATCAAAAAATGCATCTAATTCGAGTGCCTTTAGTTCAGCCACCAATAACTGTTTTGCCCGACACTCGTTTGTGCTGTGAGTGGGGCTGTTATGAAATTCACACCACTTCCTTGTGTCCTTCTTTGGATTTGTGGTGTTGTTCTGAGTCGCACTGCTTTGGCCTTGCCCCTTGAACACTGTTACCGATGAAATAGGTAACCTGACCTCAAAACGGGAACTCTAGCCCAAAAATATTAAAAAAACATGAAAAAACACCCCGAAAACAAAAAAAGTGTATTCCAGAACGCACTTGGTTTTTTTTTAAGGTCAAATTTCAACATTTTATAAAATTATGCTAAAAATAAAATTGTTTCTTGAAAAAAGGATTGAAAAAACTCCTCAAAACAAAACTAGTTGATGGCCGGAATAACAAAAAAAAATTGTGTCATATTTTTGACATTTTTTAAAAATAGAAATAACATTTTTTAATTTTTAAAATTCAAACATTAAAAAACCTAAAATTTAAGAAAAAATAAATTTAAAAAATAAAAACATTTTAAAGCTTAAAAATTAAAAATATATAGGAATAAAAAAATAAAAATAAAAACAAAATAAAATTTTTAATTCAAACTTTCAAAATATACAGAAATAAAAAAATAAAATAAAAACAAAATAAAAATATTAAAAAAAAAAAAAAAAAACAAGTTAAAAAAAGAAAGAAATTATAAAAGGAAAATATAGAAATTAAATTTAAAAAAGAAAAAGAAAATGTTTATTAAATTTAAAAAAAAAAAATTAAAGAAATATTTTAAAAAGTGATTCCATACAGGTGAATTGGTTTTTATCAAAGTGGAGGAATAAACTGTTATGATTTTTTTAATCCAACGTTTCAGACTTCATAAGTGAGTCCATCATCAACGATAAACGCTCAGAGATCTTTGAAAATTTTGAATATTTTCGCTAAATGGATCCATGGCAAATCAAAACTAAATGATTTCTTAAATCACATTAATAACATATCAAATCATATTAAATTCACCATTGAAATGGAAAAAGATAATCAATTACCCTTTCTAGATATCCTTTTAACAAAAAAAATGGAAAACTTAGCACCAAAGTCTATAGGAAGAAAACCCACATAGAAAGATACTTACATGCAGACTCTCATCACCATCCTAAGCAAAAAATTGGCATCATTAAAACCTTAACAACTAGGGCGTCTAGAATTTCAGACTCTCACCATCTAAGACAAGAAATAAACCACCTCTACCATGTATTTCAACATAATGGATACAACAAAAATGTCATTAATAAAACTATTAACCAAACCCTAAATAAAAACAACGAAAAAAGATCTTTTGACGTCCCCAAAATTTCTTTACCCTACATAAAAGGAACAACTGACAAAATTTCCAAAATCCTCAACAAACATAACATTAGAATTTCTTTCACTCCTCCTAATACCATTAGAAATATTGTAGATTCAGCCAAGGACCCCATAAACCCTAGATTACAAAAAGGCGTCTACATCATACCATGCTCTTGTGGAAAAGAATATATTGGTGAAACTGGTAGATCCCTTAACATTAGAATTAAGGAGCACACTGCTGACATATCTAGGAACAGAATTGAAAAATCTGCATTAGCATAACATGCCTCCTTATCCTCACATTACATACGAATGGAAGACGCTAAACTCATATCCAAAGAAGACCACTATCTAAAAAGGAAAATCAAAGAAGCCATTGAAATAGAGAAAAGAAAGAATAACATGAATCGCGACGATGGTCTTAACATTAGCAACACTTGGAAACCCCTAATCCATCACACCTCTCGTGACATCAATCCTAACAATAATGAATCCAAAAAATGATAATGTAAATTAATAATAATAATAACAATAATTAAATAAAAAAATAAATAACAATAATAATAATAATAATAACAACATCAACTATAATAATTTAATGAATTAGTTATTAAACAAATTTAATTTATTAAATAATAATAATAATAATAATAATAATAATAATAATAAAATTTAAAAAATAATAATAATAAAATAAATAAATAAATAAAGTAAAATAAAATAAAATTACTACGCCTCTAACCTTTCAGTTCTCAACATAACATAATAAAAAAAAAAAAAATTAATAATAATAATAATAATAATAATAATAAAATAAAATAAAATAGAAAATAAAATAAAAAATTAATTAATTAATTAATTAAATTAATTAAATTAAATTAAAATTAAAATTAAAATTAAATAAATAAATAAATAATAATAATAAAATAATAAATAATAAATAAATAATAAACTAAATTAAATTAAATAATATTAAAACAATAATAATAAAAATAAAAAATAATAAAAATTAAAAATTTTAAATAAATAAATAATCAAGAGTTTTAAATGATATGTTAAAAAAAATAAATTAAAAATTATAATTAAAATTAAAATATATATGTACATATATAAATAAATAAATAAATAAAATTAATCTAAATAAATAAAATTATTAACCTTTCTTACAAACCGACATCATTATTAAAAATAAATTTTCCTCTAAAATCACTATATATATCATTACTCCCTTGCCCTAAATTCTCAAAATTTTCAAAGATCTCTGAGCGTTTATCCCTGATGATGGACTCACTTATGAAGTCCGAAACGTTGGATTAAATAAATCATAACTTGAGGTTATTCCTCCATTTTGAAAAAAATATTTTAAATTTTAATAAATTTAAAACTTAAAAAAAAAAATTAAAAAAAAAAAAATACATTATTTAAATTAAAAGTAAAAAAAATGAAAAATTAATTAAAAATAAAAAATGAAAAATAAAATACAATAAAAATATTAAATTTTAAAAAATATATATTAAAAAAACAAATAAATTTTAAAAAATAAATTAAATTTAAATTATAAAAAATAAAATATATATATATGAACTTAAATTAAAAATATATGTATTAGATTTCATTAAATTAAAAAAAAAAAGTTAATATTGAAATAACAAATTAAATTTAAAAAAGAAAAATATTAAATTTTAATAAATAAATGAATAAACAAATAAATTTTGAAATAAAAAATAAATTTTAAATATAAAGAAAAAAAAAACATTGTTAAAATAAAAAGTTAAAAAACTTTAAAAATCAATTAAAAATGAAAAATTGAAAAATAAATTAAAAAAAATAGATTAAATAAAAAATAAAATGAAAAACAAATTAATTTGAAAATATTAAGTTTAATTTAAAAAAAAAATCTAATTTAAAATACACAATTTTAATTGAAATAAAAATAAATATAAAAAATTTATGTAATTAAAAAAAATAATAATAAATAAATAAATAATTAAAAAAAAAAAAAAAAAAAATTCAAATAAATAAATAAAAAAACACAAAATTTATTAAATTTTTAAAAATTAAATGAAAAAACTAAACATAAAATTTAATAATTAAAAAAAAATGAAAAAATTTAAAAGAAAAATCAATTAAATAAAATTATTAACAAAATTTAGACCAAAAAAATAAAAATAAATAAAATTTAAAAAAAATAAAAAAACAAAAAAATTAAAACAAATTAAATTTAAAATATAAAAATTAAATTAAAAAAAAATATTTTAAATTTTTTGAATTAAAAAAAAAAAAAAATCAAATTAAAAAAAAAATTATTAAAAATAATTTTTTTTTTTTTTTTTTTTTGATCGTGGTGGCGTCGCCCGATCGGCCTCCGCCCGGGTGGCGGCGGGGGCGGCCCCAGGCGGGCGGGGGAGTTGCATGAAGCACCCGCCCGCCCCGACGGCCTCCGCCCCGCTACGGGCGGGGCGGGTCCGGGTGGGAAGCGCCCTCCGTCGCGGGGGGGGGGGGGGGGATTCCGAGGTGGCCTCCCGGCGCGGGGAAGCGATCTCGCCCGGGTGGTGGCGGGCGGTCGGCGGGTGGGCGGGGCTACATGCGGCCTCCTTGCTCGCGAGCGGCCCGGCCTCCCGCCGGCCCGGCCTCGTCTTTCTTTTCTTCCGCCATGGGAGGTCGTTGGGGTTTGCGAGGCTAATCTTGCAAGGGTTCAACCAGATCGAGCCCTAACTCCTTATACCCTGACCGCGTTGGGGACATGCAAAGAAAAACAAAGAAAGAGCAGACCCGCTCTGATACCACTGATCCGGATTTTATGTAGGAACGCAACAGAATACAGAAATAACCATGAACATAGAGATGTAGCGGAAATAATGCTTCATTTCATTAATATCAAATAACAGAAATATGCTTACAGGCATAATGGAAATAAAATAGCTAGGGTGCTAGTAGCGAATCTCGGAGAAGAGATGTGATGGCTACAGACCTCTGAACTGATTTACAATGAGGCGCGAGGGCCTATTTATTATTGAGAAACAATGGAGAACCCTAAACATCCCAAAAACCTAACCCTAGGAGATGAAGCGCCAAAACTATGGGCCCCGTTTGGGTAAATTGGTGTTTCAACTTCCCAGGGACGTAACTTTGGCATACTATTTCCGTTTGACGCACATGATACATCATTAGAAAGCTCTATCCGAGGACTACAGCTTTCGAGACAAATTTGATGATCAAATTCGTTGGTGCTTTGATACCCAAAAAACGTCGTTTAGGGCCTCAAAACGGCTCCGGAAGTTCAGGACCCGAAAAACTGCTAAAAATAGTAAGTTATGCCGAAACTGAAAAACTGAAAGAGACAATGGTGGGGGGCCAAGTGGAATAGGTGGGAGGCCACCAATATCCACCTGGATCATTTCCTAATACAGCTATGATTTTCTCTGCTCA
>CM076571.1:769965135-770035615 GCA_034641835.2 Pinus albicaulis | reverse complement strand
ATTTCCCTTAATTAAATTGGACAATAAAATGTAATCTTATCTCATAATCACTTGTAATAGTTAAATGAGTGTGATAAACTCAGTTAGCTTATGAATTTCGAGTTGAGGGTGGTTGGTGAGGCATGCAGAGTGATTCTATTAGTTATGGAGTTTGAGTTACAGTTAATGCATTAGTTTAATGCATGAGAAATCATTTAACTCAATTTATTGAGTTAAAATCAGTTGAACTAGTCATAATTGTTTGTTGCACTAGTGAGATATCAAGTGAATTAAATTAGATTAAATTCACATGCAGTGATATGTAATGCAACTGATGATTTACTATTAATAGCTGCATGCATGTCAGTTCCAATGGAGACCCAGTTGAGACAAAGGTTAAAGGGATGTTAACTATCAGTTGTATCATTAGCAGGCTTCCCACATGCAGTAAAACTAACATAGGATTGCCCATGAGAATCACGCAGTTTTGGAAGGCTGAATTTCCTAAAGAATAGGGATTGTAGTCCACATGAATTGTGCAAGAAAGGTAGGCTGAGCAGAGGCTAAAAATTGGCTAAGTGTTGGTCGATTTTTTCTGGATCAATGTGAGACAGTTGTGAGAGTGCAAGAGACTCTTGTGAGAAGAGTGCATTGTAATTGTTTCATGATTCCTTGGTGAATATACAATAGAAGATAGAGGGGTTTTGAGTAGCAAGCTTTCCCCGAGAAAATATCTATGTTGTGGTTTGATTTTCTTCTTTCTTTACTTGTTGTGATTGGCGATCATGTTTATTTTCCACAATTGATTTGTAGAATTATTCAGTATCTTGATTTAGTACATTACTTGATCAGATTGAATCCATTGATATACATATTCTTTGTATAATTTCTACAGTATATTGTTTTTGATGCATGGAGAGAGTATGTTGCTACTTCAACCTCATAAGAATACGCTTTTCCTATGATGTTTTCATTCTAATGCTTCTACTACTTTGGATTTTGATCTAATTGTATGAGGAGAGAGTGTGTTTATCTTAATATTTTGAGGTAAAGGATTTGAGGAGTTTTTGACAGTGCCTTATTGCAAACTATTATGTTGTTAATTTTTTTGCTTAGATTAGCTCATCTATTGTTAGTGATGCTTTTGTTTCTTGTTGATTTGTTTTTTGAGGCTAGAGTTGATGCTAGAAGAGTATGTTGCTTATTGTTGAGCCTCATTGATGACTTATTGTTTACTAGTGATGGGGATGTATATGTTGTTCTCACTATGGCATGCTATTTGTGTTGTTGTTATTAATTGTTATGTTGTAGATGTCTATGCGGAGTATCGTGGTTGCTAGTGGTTATCTTCTTCTCTTGTCATGATTTTGCTACAAAGAGCTTATTGTTGGTGTTGTTGAGAGCTACACATATGTTTATTCCAATATTCTTGTTTATAGCTAAGGTGTTAAGAGTAGTCATGTGCTATCATATGCCATGTATAATACTCCTATTTTTGCTTCTACATAGAGCACATATTATTTCTCATGGGTTCCATGTATTTACCACATATCATTGTATTGATCATGTATAGAGAATAGCACACTTGTGTGCATTTGTAAAAGCCATGTATCATGATTGTCTCATATTTTGGTGCATTGTTCATGGAGATACATATATATTCTATTATGTATTGTAAAAGTTTTCAAATTCAACGATGTATGGGCTACTGGGTGTCAAAGTCATGTATTGTCTTGTATATCATTGATATAACTAGCCTTGTTGCATTAGGTGAAGGATGTGAACATTGGTTCCATAGAGTCATTAGTTGATGATAGGCATGCTTATAGCAGATTCATACATCAATCATATGTGCTTATTACAACAATGTAATTTCTCCAAGGAGCCTTGTACTGTACTTAAATTTATTGTATATCAGTTTTCAAAGTCGATTGGAGTCCTAGTCTATGAGGGGTAGTCTCTTTCCTTTGGAAAGGAGGATTACTGCAAAAAAGAAGAAGTATTGGTACGTAAAAAAAGAGAGGTTAGTTGTAGCCCCATTACATGCTTAAGTGGAGCATTTTCAGCATGAGAGGATGCATGGTGTTGGAGAGAGTCATGTTTGGTAGATGAGTTCATTGGTTCATGTGCTTATCTTACAGGAGAGGTATCCATTCTTATTAGAAGATCAATTTGTATAAGCTTTGCAATCAACATGGTGTTATAAATTTTAAGGGGAGTACTTATTTTAGCCCCCACATTGTTGGCATTTTTATTTAGTATTGGAATTTTTATTTTTATCGGTATTGTCCCTTTCCATTGATGTCAAAGTGGGAGAGAGTATTGAACTCAACTTCAAAGGTCACGATCAAGAGAGAAGTTTAGGTTGACATCAATGTGAAAGGGGGAGTGTTTTGGCATTATAGTGTTTCCATTGATGTAGGCCATTCATCAGCTTTATAATCATTATTTATATGCCTTGTACTAGTAAAATGTATGGTTCTCATTTTTTGGCACAATGTCTCATGGTTGCATAATAAAGTTTTAAAGTTGAGATGAAAATTGGGTGCGAGAATATTACAAACTTCAAGTGTTATGTTATCTTCTCTGGGAAATAGTATTCCACAAAGAAAAATGTTTCCATCTTTATTCGAATACCTATGTCATCCAAGAGAATATCTTCTCTAGGAAGCCCATATTTTCCTATCAAAGATTGTTGTAGGTGGATTCCCCAAAATGTACATGCACTCAATTAATTCTATGGGTCATTAAGATGGCTCTTGCACTTGGTAATTTGTCAAAAAGTCCAAGGAAGTCATTTGGAATATGGGTAAGGTTGATAAGATCCCTTACTCAATGCGGATCATGGAGGATCACAGCAAGGAGGAGAAATATGAAAATATTGGACCAATCAAAAGCATATGAATATAGTTTATTAGTTCTCCATTACTCTTATGGAAATATTGTTTTGATCATTTCAACAAATTATCTATAGGAGAAGGATTTGAGGAGTTGAGGTTGGTTGTATTATTCGTTGAGCAAGTGTGTGCCGAGGAGAAGAGTGTGAAAGTTGTTTGGGACATTATGAATAAAATATGAAGCATTTTGCAAAAGTTGCAAACGGTAATAGAAGCATGTTTCAACCAACATCTTCTGCAGAGAGTGAGGAGATGGAGTGAAGAATTATGGGAGATAATTTAGTGCATGGTTATTACTAGTGTATTTATCATATTATTATTTGTATGCAATATTTTTATTTGGAAAAAAATTTTATATTGTAAAGAGGACTGATGTGTTATTATTGAGCTATGTAATTCTCCTTGGAGTCCAATTTGAAAATGAATGAAAGCGTGGCTCTGAGAATTAAGGAGGTTGGGGCCTACATTCATTAGTGGCTGAACAAGAAAGGGGAAGTTTCTCCTTGTTGGCGGTGGCTAGAAAAATAGTATATTTGGAGTGGTATCTTCATCAAGTGGTGGTTGTATGAGAATTTTCTGTAGTGGTAGATTCTAGCAGTTGGTGCCCTGCAAAGTTGTGTGAGTAAATACTTCCTAGTTGATGGTGGTCAACAATACTAGTAAAGAGGTAGTATCTCCTAGCTAGTGGTGGCCAATTGGACTATGTAAAAGATTATATTGATAAAATAATAAGAGAACAAGAAGCGTCACATCAGCAGCGAGTGGTTTTTGTCCCTTTAGGGTTTCCCCCAGAAATACTTGTGTCTCCTTGTGCATGTTTGTCTTGATGTTTATCATGGCTCTTATGTGTTGATTTTATGATACATTTATCTACTAATTTTATGATGTGTACAGTCGTTTAGTGATTTGGAAAAAAAAGGTGAAATTTTTATAAGTGTCATCACTAATGATTCACCCTCCCCCCTCTCAGTAGTGATTTGCATTTCCAACATTTGTTTGTTAATGAAATTTTAATATTCAATACTAGTTTGAAGATAAACTTTGTAAATCTCAAACAGAATTATTTTTATAATTAATTGGTAGGAGCATGTTGGTTAATATTTAGAAGTAAAAACATATACACTTGCGATAGAGAAGTTGAAATTGGATTTTATTTCATACTTATTTTACATTTATTCCCATTCCTATATTAGCAAGTGGCTTTCTAGGAGGGGCTTAATATATGGGTTTTTACCTCAAGCCAAATGCCATTGGGAAAAAAAATATGGAAATGGATTTTTGGTAAGGTTAAGGAGAAATTACATGTTTGCTACAACTCCTGATTATGATGACGGGGTAGATTCATACTAGTAAAGTATGTGTTGGAGGTCATACTTTTCTATTGGATGTCTACATATTACTATGGTTTGGTTCTAGGGAGAATAAAGGAAATGCATTAATAAAATTGCAAGGGTCTATGGCCTCACGCTATTATCAAAATTGTATTTCTTCCCTCTCAATAGAAATGTAGATTAGACCTTCAATTAAAATATGGCATAATTCATCAGTAATATGGAAGACAATGAATATATCATTTCTATTAGTAGGTAAATGGATTATTTAAAGGATATTAAAATGGAGTGAGATTGAATATTGTAATTTATCTTTTGACTAGATGTCAAGAAGGCTATAAATTATCTGGGGATTTAATTGAGATTCTACATAGAAAGGAAATTTTCTTTTAGAATTAGGTGGCTCATAAGAAATTAACAACAATTTGGAGACAAGAATGGAAGCAACCTTAGCTCCTAGGGATGGTAGGGAGATACTAATATGTTTATAAAAGGAATGAAATGAATGTTAGGAAAGTAAATTAAACACATACGGATAGATGGCACAATAATATGGTGAAAACCCAACTTCCATTAATAAACAAAATATCAAAATATTATAAAAACGCAATTTAGAAAGCATGGTGGTAGCTATATTTTAAGAGAGAGAAAAAAAAAATCTATAGGTCCAAAACCTTAACCTTAGAATATGAAGTGCCAAAAGGTTTGTGAGCCCTGGGATGGTTGGGACATCAACATCCCAGAGGTGAAAATTTTGCATACAATCTCTATTTGGGGCATACAATAACTCACTGGTAAGAACTATTTGAACATTACAACTTCAACTAGGGACACAATATGTGATAATATCCCAAGGCCCCTTGAATTCCTAGAAAAAATGTTTAATGCCTCGCAGTGGTCCTGGAAGTTTGGGACCCATAAAAACCATATAAAAACTACCAAGAAGATACATAATTATTGAGTCAATGGAACATGTGGGTAGCCACTAAAATCCACCTAGATGATTTCTCCCCCCTTAGGAAGCATGGTATCCATTGCATAAAGTTCCCTCATAAGATGGGGAAAATTCTACTAAATTTGTCTCTTGGTGAGCTACTTGTCTTGGCAAAGAAGTCTCCATGCTTTAACAACCCAATCTAGTTGTATGTATTACTAGTGGGTATCCTTTATCTTAGTGTCCCTGATCTATTCCACCATAGCTTATTCATTGTAGGCATGATTCAATTTTGTGAGGGCCAATTGCTTGGATACATTCAAGGTGTCCAACAAAGGTGGAAAATATGGTCAAATTAGCTCCACATTAAATATTGAGTGCAAGCGAAGGAAAGGGAGAATACTTAATTAAAAATCATTTTCACCCACTACCTTTATGATTGTGTAAGGCCCATATCAAAGTGGTATGAGCTTCTTATGTGGACCTGTGAGGTGCTATTTCTATAAATGAAACCACACCTTATCACCAAATTGAAACTTATTTGTAACCCGATGTTGTTCATGTCACAACATATACTTGGCATTGGATTGTTATAGGATATCATGATCTTGTTGTTGGAGGTGTTTGATCCATTAAAAAAAAATTGGTTACTCTTTCTCCCTCAACCTGATCCATAAACTGTCATGAATATTCCACTGGACAGTTCGTCGCAATAGATCTAATAATAATATATTAAAATACTAAAATTTTACACTAATACAATTTTATTAAAATTTTAGATTTGTAGATTAAACTGTAATTAGTGCATCCATGTGAATGGAAATTATGCATAAAAGTAGAGAATGAAAAAATAAACTCACACACAAATAAGACACAAGATATTCTCTCTGGAAAACCCTTTTGGGAGAAAACCCATCTAGAAGGTGAGGTTGCTTTGCTCTCTTTCTCTGTTTGGAAATATGGTTGCTGGTACAAAGACGTAATGCTTGTGGCCCATGGGATGCTACAGTGCACAGATCCTCTCTATGTGATATAACTCTTATCTCTCCTGACTAGATTTTCTAAGATACGAAACAAAATACTATCGAAAGAATGGAATGCCTCTTCCTCCTAGTGGCCCGATTATAACACAACCTAATAGCCTACTTGTCATTAATTTTGACTACATCAACTCTTAAAAATATAGACTATTCTAGAGTCTTTTACATAATAATTGCATGTCTAGCCCCTTTTCCATGAATAATGGGGGCTAACATGGCTACCTTTTGAACTATAGGTGTGAAAACGGGAAGGCCAACTTCTTAGTGGCATAAATTTTGCATATGGACTTCGAGTGATGCGCTTCTTGCAGTGTTGGAAATATCTCTGTGTAGAAAAACATGAAGTGGTTTTGCACTAAAGAGACAAATTTTTACCCCCAAAAAACATCATTTGATGCCTCAAAACACTCCTTGAAAGTTTCAGACCTTGCTTTTCCAAACTGGGTCCTTCCTAATAAAAACGGTCTTGTGAGCTGATTCCTCCACTTTTTTCACTCCAAATGCATCGATATGGATGAAAAACAATATAATGATCCAATATGGATCACACATCCCCATTTTGTGAGGCTTTTGGTCCCCAAAATATTTTACTAAATGAGGTGAGGAAATTTTTCCTCCACCTTCTCTCTGGTGTACCATTTAGCTTTGCCTGGAAGTTATTCCTTCAACCCAGTCTGCCAAAGTTCATGCTTCCCTTGTCTTGTAGTTCTAGATCTCTTTTGCAAAAATGTATATTCTATCGACTTTGCCTAATCATCTAGTGCCAAATACTCCACAAAATTTAGGACATGTTCCTCTTCCTGATATAGCATGTAAGACTCATAGAGTTTCAAATGTTATGCATTCACAACTGAGTAAATGCGCATATATGGTAGTAAAGTGAGTCAATATGAATTATCACCCACCTTTTCTATTATCTCAAGGGGACCATACCTCAGTGCCTTTATTTTCTTACTAGGCCCCTATAGCCTCTCCTTGTTCAACTATAACCATACTCTATCTCCAACCTTGAATAACTTCTCTCTTTTTTATTGATCATGTATGGCCTTATACTTCTCCTATGACTTCTGCAGTGTTTATTGTACCTGTAAATGGATCTGCCTAATCTTCTCTATAAAATTTGTAGTCCTCAACACATCTCTTATAATATCTTCCCTCACTCCTCCTTGCTTCCCATATGTAATATCCAAAGGTGAAGGCAAAAAATATCCAAAATAAGTTTCAAATGATGACTTTCCTGTATAAGTGTGGATTTCTTTATTGTAAGAATGTTTTATATATACCATAATTTTATCCTAGGCCTTCAAATGTTTTTTGTTGTATCCCATCTGAAGCTGCACGAAAATCTTGCTTACTACTGTTGTCTTCCCATCTATTTGTGGATGGAATGTTGTATGTATCTTCAACTTTGTGTCCATCTTCTCCTACGATGTAGTCTAGAATGCACTGAGAAATGTTGTATCCCTATCTAAAATGATGCTCCTTGGTATCCCAAAGTGCACCTAGACCTATCAAAAGAACAATTTTGTTGCTTCTTGATTGTTGATCATGGTATTTTTACAGGGCATCAGAAAACACATCTTGTTGAGCCTGTAAACTACCATGAAAAATTTGTTATGTCGCTTCCTGGTTGTTAGTAAACCTCCCACAAAGTCCATGGAAATGTTTTCCCAAGGATAAGTAGGTACAGGTAAGGAATGATATAGACCTTGCTTCCTCTTACTAGGCTTGGTGGTACAACAAAACATGCATCATATAATGAACCTAGCTACATGTTCTTTAATATTGGGCCAATACACATACCTCTGCAAGTTAGCCACTGTCTTCCCTACACCAAATTTCCTTACAACCTTGGAAGTGTGAGCCTCTCTAATGAGCTGAAATCGCTCACCTCTATGAAAAAATAACTTATCCAGCATGTAGTGTAGCCCATCCTAGAGATTGTAGTCAATTATGTTGTCGCCATTGTGAACATGACTCTAAATCTACAACTGTTGATACAACTCCTTGAATTCCTCATCCTCTGAATATGCCTCTTTGTCTGGATCATGGGTAAATGGTTCCATGTGCATAAGTGTCACCAAAGCTGTAATATTTTATGTGGGAGGCCTTGAAATCATTTCAGGAAACTTGTTTTTTCTTCCCTTCTTATACTTGATCACCAAATGAAACGATTGTAAAAATCCCATCCACCTATATTGCCTAGTCTACTGTAGATTAATTTGGGCATGAAATTACTGTAACAACTGGTGATATATGTGTATTACTATCTCCTTCCCAGATAATGCTTCCACTTCTTCACAGCTTGCACCATGGCATAGAGCTCCTTGTCGTAGGTAGGGAAATTAAGGACTAGCCTGTGAAATACTTCAGAATGGTAGCATACAGGCCTCCCTCCCTGCTTCAAGACAATTCCCATAGCATACCCACTCACAAATTTCTCCACTTCAAAGGGTCGTTGTAATTTTGGTAATGCCATAAGTGGTGCTTGAATGATCTTCTTATTTCGCTCCTCGAAAGCCTTTTGTTGACCTTTTCCCCACTGGAAACTCTTGCCACTTGTTGTTATTGCATGGAGTGGTGTTGCTACCGCTAAAAATGAGGCTATGAATTTCCTCAGGTACTATTCTGCCCCAATGAAACTCCTAACCTCAAAAACATTAGTAGGCACCGACGATTTCATGATGGCATCCACCTTGGAAGGATCTATCTTCAACTCTCCTCTAGTGAGCACATACCCCAGATACACCAAATATTGTTGCGTAAACTCACACTTCTTAAGATTTGATAGAAGTTGGTGCTTCTTCAATGTTTCCAACACCTGTGTTAAATGTGAAATATGATCCTCCCAAGTAGCACTATATACTATTATATCATCCAAATAAACAATAACAAAATGAATATATAAAAGGGCACAATATATCATTCATTAATATCATAAACATATCTGCTGCATTACATAGGCTAAATGGCATGAGTAGCCACTCATACAAACTGTACCTAGTTTTGAAGGTCATCTTCCATGTATCTTCTTCTTTGACTCAAACCTGGTGATATCCAGACTTCAAATCTAACATGGTAAAGTATTTTTCATGTTGCAACTAATCCAAAAAATCATCTATCCTGGGTAGTGGGTATCTGTTCTTAAGCATGATTTTGTTCAACGCCATGTAATCTATACACATCCTCCATGTCTCATCCTTCTTCCGAACAATGATGATGGGTGACCCATATGGTGATGTACTTAATCAAATGATACCATGATCCAGTTGTTTCTGCAACTATTTCTTCACCTCAATTTCTTCTATAATAGATTTTCTATACAACCCAATATTTGGAAATGGGGAGTCTAGAAATAGTTGGATCTCATGCTCCACTTCTCTCTTAGGTGGTAATCATTTAGGCTCTCAGAACACATCCTTATATGCCTATAACAACTCCTTCAATTTTTATTTATATTTCTCAGTACACCCCTCCAGGTTGCCTTGCATCTTATTAACTCCTCTGTAGACTATATATATATATATATATATATATATACTTCTTGCTGGAAATGATCAATTTCTTAGCTTGGTTGGCACTTATGAGTGAAATTTTTGACTTTCCTTTGTCTACATTGATGATGAACGATTTTCCATCCCTGATGATCCGGTATTGGTTGGCTCTCCTCATGAATATTTCATCACGCATGTACATGTATGGACTCCCAAAAATGACTTTTCATACATCAAGGGGAACCACATCTAGATCTACTTCATCAATCAAATCAACAATGACGGCAAATCTAATTTTCCACTGTTTATTCACCTTCAGCTCTGCATCCTTAGTTACCCATCCCAGTGCATATGGGTTTGGATGATCACAAACTTCCAACTACAAATTCTTGACTAGCTCTGTTGCGATGATATTTTCCTACAATCCCGAGTCAAACAAAGCATCAATATTTGTATTCTTGACATGTGTCTTTATATGGAATAGTCTGGTCATTTCTTTCTCTTCCTGTTGCTGAAGGATACTCATATTCACCTCCTTCTGCATTGATGTGCAGTTGATCTTCTCACCCAAGTCTAAGTTTCTTTCAACTTGATTTCTCAAATCAGTGATCTAGGTGGATATTGGTGGCCACCGACCTATTCCACCTATACATCTAGTCAGTTTCACCAATTTTCTTGTTTATAGCAGCATTTATTATTTTTAGTAATTTTTCGAGTCCTAAACTTCTGGAACAATTTTGAACCCCTAAATAATATTTTTTGAGTTCCGCAGGAGGGTCAGGTCATAGGTAGCAACCTGTAGCGAATCCTATAGTACTCGAAAATATATTTCCGACAAGGTATTGTACATGTAAAACATAGATAATATGACCAAGTTATGACCCTCGGAAGTTGGCTGCCCAACTAACCCCAACGGGGCCCACAAACTCTTGGCATTCCATCTTCTGGGGTTAGGGTTTTCCCTTGTTTTTCAATAATAAAAATTCCCTTGAACCTCATTGTAACACAGTTCATAGGCATGTAGTTTCCACATCTCTTCTCATAGATAAGGTACCATCGCTTGAGCTAGTTTATTTCCATTTTGTATGTAAGCATATTTCAGTTATTTGATATTAATTAAATGAAGTTTTATTTCTGCTGCACTTCTATGTTGATGTTTATGTTTGTATTCTATTTCGTTCCTACATAAGTTTAGATCAGTGGTATCATATCGGTCTTCTCTTTCTTGATTTTTCTTTGTATGTACCCAACGATTTTAGGGTATAAGGAGTTAGGGCTCAATCTAGTTGAACCTTTACAAGATTAGCCTCGCAAACCCCGACGACCTCCCATGGAAGACGAAAAGAAAGATGAGGGAGGAGGAGATCCTTTAAAAATGTTGCTTGAGGAGTCCCTCAAGATATAGAGGAACTCAATGATGGATATTTTTGCTCAGATCCTTCGATGACTACCCACAGGTGACACATCTTCTTTCGGTAGCCACTTTGGAGGCCACTCCTTTTAAGGTTAAATTTAACTTTTACATTCCCATAATTGAAGGCCAGATAAACACAGACGTTGAAGATAGATGGTTAAATTTGTTGGAAGGAAATTTTTCAGTTCATGACTTTTCCAACCGATAAAATATTACTTTTTCACTCCTGAAAGTCGCCCCCCATGTCAAGGATTGGTGGGAAACATACTGTGAGAAAAATGACAAGGGGGAATCCTCACTGTTTTCAGCTTCATCCACTCAGAATTATTTCTAGACTCCATCAAGGAAAAATATTACCCTATCTGTAGTTATGAATATGAATACATAAATTGGACCACGCTGCGGGAGGGCAGGGACCAAGATGCGTCGGAGTTCACAAATGGTTTTCATGCCATTCGCAGTAAGCTAGGTATCAAGGATTCCAAGATAAATTTGGTACTCAAGTACCACGGTTTTTTGCATAAGTACATCCAAGATGAAATGGAGTTCCCAGACATCTCCTCACTCAGTGTCACCTATCGATATGTTGTCAAGATTGAGTAGACATTTAAAAATAAGAAGTGAGACTTTGGATCTGTGAGTCCAAAGCAAGGGAAAGGCACCCCCAAACAACATAAAAAGGACAAAACCAAGGCGAGGTGACCCAGGACAACTCATCAAAGAAACAAGAAAATAAAAACACCATGAAGACAAATAAGGACACGGGAAAGTGGTGTGAGTTCCAAAAGAACTCCAGGCACAACACAAGTGAGTGTCGAGCTAAGCAGTCACCGGTTGCCAAGATGAAGGCTTCTTAATCATATGCATGTTCCAAATATGAGTCAGAACCTGACAAGGGGAATGAAAAATGGAAGCATACTATTGATGCAGAGCCCAGTACCAATGTTGCCACCACCAAGATCTAGAAGGATGAGAAAGAATATCTAGAGGAGGGGGAGCAGGGAAAATTTTAAGGATGGAAAATTATCTTCAAGTTTAGAATATTGGAGAATCTTAAATAGTCCCCAATATGAAAACTATAAATTTTTTATTGATTTATTTGTAAAATTATTCAAATTTATAATGATTTTATATATACTCTCTATATAATGTTGGTGATTTTTAAGGTAAAATAATTTTATATTGTAAAATTTGGGCGAATCTTTTTTATAAAAAAATGTAAATTGGTGAATCTTTTTTTTGGAAAAATCATGGAAAATTAACCCACTTGCGAATATTAGCCCCTAAAATTTTCCATGAGGGGGGGCGCCTCTTCCACTCACATATGTGGGTGAAGGGTTCTCCATTGCAGTTCATTGTCGAAAACAACATCCAAAATAACCTTATTTTAGAAAATTTCATGAATAGGATAGGCCTACTGATAGCACACCCATAGTCGTACACCATCGAGTGGCTTCACCAAGGATGAGATCTCTGCGTCAGCCAGCAATGTCGCCTCCCCTACAGCATCAAGCCCTTCACACATGAGGTATTGTGTGATGTTTCTCCTCTTGAATTTTGTGATGTACTATTATTCCAACCATAGTTGTGGAAGCTACATGCTATGTATAAATATAGTCCTCTCACTATTATTATTACGTTGGAAATAACTTGTAAAGGATACCGTAGGTAGCACCACCTACCACCACCTCTCTAATCACTGTGAATAAATGTAGTACGATCATTTCCCAGACCAAGAAATTTATTTTCCTTATGATTTTTCCTAAGGGCCAGAATAATATTGTGGCCACAGCCCCTAGACAGGGCTCCTCCACATGACAACAACAGATGGACAAGGACGTGGAGGAGTACATGGACATCTTCGCCTCACCCATAGGGGTACCTCTACACTGTCAGGTCAAGCACTCCATCGATCTAACCTCGAGCGTGTCGCTACCCAATGGATTGATTTATCGAAACTTTGTTATGAAGAGCGAAGAAATTAAGAGGTGGATTCAGGATCTGCTGCAGAAAGGGCACATAAGGCCAAGTTCACCGCCTTGTGGGAGCCCGATCTTGTTGGTATAGAAGAAGGATGGAACCCAAAGACTCTGTATTGAATATCGAGTGTTGAACAAGATCATTGTCCGGAATAGGTATTTGAACCCATAGATTGGTGACCTCGTGGAGCAGCTCAAGGGGGCCAAATATTTCAGCAAGATTGACTTGAAGTCTAGTTATCACCAGGTACCAATTGAACCCTCCGATGTGTGGAAGACTACCTTCAAATCCAAGGAGGGCCTTTTTGAATGGTTAGTCATGCCTTTCGGGTTGACGAATTCCCACGCAATCTTCATGAGGTTGATGGAAGACATCTTGTGACCCTTCACCAACTCATTTGTGGTGGTGTATTTGGATGGCATTCTAATCTTCATCTAGATTTGGCAAGAGCACATTCGATAGGTCCTCCAAAAACTGCAGCAACACAAGTTGTGTGCCAATTAGGAGAAATGCAATTTTGGCTTGACCTGGGTTCAATATCTGGGGTACATCATTGATGAGTGGGGTGTGCATATGGACCCAACCAAGATACATGTCATTCGGGATTGGCTAGCCCCAACCACTCTAACAGAGCTCTGCATCTTTCTGGGTCTTGCCAACTTCTACCACAATTCGTGTTGGGTTTCTTCATATCACTTGGACTTTGATTCAAGTCACCAAGGGAGGAGAGAAAGCAAAGTTATTTTGGTATGAATCCCAACAGAAGTTGTCCAATGAGTTGAAACATCGACTCTTCTTTGCACTAGTGCTCACATTACCAGACCTACAACAACCATTTAAGATTGAGACAGATGCCTCTGACTATGCTATTAGTGCAGTTCTTACTCAGCAAGGGCATCCAGTGGCATATCACACTGAGACACTTCTAGACACAGTTTGAAAGTTTACCACCTATGACAAAGATATGAATTCCATTATGCAGGCCCTCTGAAAATGGAAGCATTACATTCTAGGGAAGGAAATGGTCATCCATACAAACCACCAACCCCTGCAGTTCATACAGACACAAGGGAAGTTGCAGAATGATCACCATCAAAAATGGTCCACATACCTGCAACAATTCCATTTGAACATTAAGTAAAAGAAGGGAAAAACCAACAATTTTGCGGACTTCCTCAACCGACCGCTAATTGTGGCATTGACCACTGTGCTCGACTCTTGTGGGCACGAAACTTCAGGGTGGATACATATTTACAAGTGATCCAGAATTCGGAAACACATACCAGACACTCCTCGAAGGCAAGCAAGTTTTGAATTTTCACCTCCATGATGCATTGTTATTCCACCTGAGACAACTTTTTTTTCCTTCAAGTGAGTGTGCCGAGATAATTTTGGAAGCGCACTACAATTGGGTCACTTGACATTTCAGGGTGGAGAAAATAGTGGTAGTACTACAAAAGTATTTCTACTGGCAAAACCTTCGACGGGATGTTGGGAAGTACATCAGATCCTGCACTACCTATGTCATTTAGAAACCAACCATCAAGAAGCAAGGCCAATACACTCTGCTTCCTACCCCTAGTCAACCTTGGGAATCCATCTCCATGGATTAAATTTTGGGCCTTCCTTCTACCAAGCATGGAAACGACTAGGTTTTTGTGGTCGTTGACAGATTCTCTAAGATGGCCATTCTAGCGGCCTAGAAGAAGAGTATCATAGTAGAAGCCACTCCTAAAATCTTCTTTGAATGAGTGTGGGTACACTTTGGGATCCTAGATTCCATCATCTCAGCTCAGGACAACAGGTTCCTTAGTACATTTTGATCAAGTCTCTAGTTGAGGTTGGATACCAAGCTCACTAAGTCCACGGCGTTCCACCCATAAACTGATGGCTAAACAAAGGTAGACAATAGATTATCATACACATTTTGCACATGTACAACTCAAAGCATCCACACACATGGGATGAAAGCCTCCCCTATGTCCAGCACGGCTACAACCGAGCTCTCCATAGCTCAATTTTAGATAGTTCCATTCCAGGGGGGGTGGGATTCCAGCCACTATGTCCCATTAATGTGGCCATACCATTAGCAATTGCTGAGGTAGATTCATCACATGTCCAGTTTGAAGATGACAGGGAAAAAAAATTCACTAAGCACATTCAACATGTATGCCAGTAGTTCCATGACATATTGGAAAGAGCCAATGTTAAGCACAAACAACAACATGATTAGGATCGAGTGCCACACAAGTTCTAGGTGGGCAACAAAGTTTGGCTACATTTACAAAAGGAGAGCCTCGCTAGACCCCACAACAAGCTTCACCCGCTTCGATATGGGTCTTACACCATCACCAAGGTTATATGGGACAATGCCTTTGAGCTCATAATTCTACCATTCCTTATTCGACACCCAGTGTTCAATGTGGACCACCTTCAGCCATACTTTCCACCATTACTAGACACATCCAACATTGCAGAACAACTCACACCAATAGAGTTAAACCCAAATTACATGGAACAGACCTCAACTTATTAGATCATGGACATGCAGATCAAGAACACCCACCAACAGAGGATCCAGCTATATCTAGTTGTCAAAGCAAGCCAACCCCTTCACTAGGAAAAGTGGTTCACCAGGGACCAAGTTCAATATAAATTTCCTCACCTCATGGAGGCTCTGCACACAATGGGAACCATTGCTTCCTAAGGAGTAAGGAATGATCCAGGTGGATATTGGTGACCACCCACCTATTCCACCCAATTCTCCATTTGTTTTCATTATTTTTCTTATTTATAGCATCATTTACTATTTTTAGCAGTTTTTCGGGTCCTGAACTTCTGGAGCCATTTTGACCCCCTAAACGACATTTTTTTAAGGTATGCAATACAATCATAGACATAGGCAACGAATTATGGAAAATAATGTAGTACTCGAAGAGATATTTCTGACAAGGTATCGTACATGCCAAACGGAGATAATATGACCAAATTACGACCTGGGGAAGTTGGCTTCCCAACTAACCCCAATGGAGTCCACAAACTCTTGGCGTTCCATCTCCTAGGTTAGGGTTTTGGATGTTTATGTTTTTCTCTTGTTTTTCAATAATAGAAAGGCCCTTAAGCCTCATTGTAACATATTTCAGAGGCATGTAGCCACCACATCTCTTCCCAGAGATAATCTACCACCGCTCGAGCTAGTTTATTTCCATTCTATATGTAAGCATATTTCAGTTCTTTGATATTAATGAAATGAAGTTTTATTTATGTTGCACTTTTGTATTTATGTTTATATCTATATTATATTGCATTCTAGAATAAGTCTAGATCAATCAGTGGCCATGAGATTATTCTTCTTATTATCTTTTTTCTTGTTCTTCGGGTTTGACTTTGGATGCATCTTTGAGCACTTCTCCTCTGTATGGCCATCAATGTTACAGTGGTTGCAATGGTTGATGGTATCTCTAAAATAGTACATTGTGGTTTCCATATTTTTATCTTTTCCCCCTTTTTGCTTCTTCTTCCCGTCCTTAGAATCATCATGTTTCTCCTTCTGCTTTGATCCACTTGATTGCGCTCTCTTTAGGACTATGTTTTCCAGGTATTGTGCCTATACACAAGCCTTGTCCACCGACTTGAGCTTGAAAAACATCAATTTATGCCACATATGGTGGTGTAGACTGCCCAAATACTCTAGGAGTATAGTAAGGTTCGATTGAGAGATACCCAACCTTATAGCCATCTATCTAAATTTTGTAGTGTACTCATGCATTCCTTGGCCCAGAATTTTCCTAAAGTAATTCCATCGGATCCACTGGTCCTCCATGCACCCAATGGGATAAAACTATGACTTAATTGGGGTTTTGAAATCCTCCCAATTAGTCACTGGAGGTTCTCCCTCCAACCTCATGGTTTCTGTGTGGTTGTCCCACCAAGTCAGTGCATGGCCCTCTAATTTCAGCAGTGCGAATTAGATCATTTTCCCTTCCTCGATCTGATGAAAACTAAAATAAACTTCTAGTTGCTACAACCAGTGATTCATATTTAGAGCATCGATCTCATCATGGTATAACTTGATATCAAATTTTTCTTTCATTTTAAACAGGTATTGTGATTGTTTCATGACACTCGAACTGGGTTGATCTTTTTTGGGCCCTTTCTTCGACTAGTTCTTTGTTTCTCCTCAATATTCTGATCCCCGTCCTGATTTTTTCTCTGCATTTGAACCCCATATTCTCCAAGTATTCCCAGCTTTCTATTCAAGGCCTCAATGAGGAGGATTACATTGCGGTTTATATATGTGACTTGTTGTTCTAGCCACGTAAACCTCACCTCTATAGGATAACGAGGTTTGTTTACAGATTCGTTGCCCATGATTAGGGCTTTAAATTGTTAGCTCTAATGACATAGATCCTTGTAATATTCACAAAATACCCAATGAAACATACTCTTATACAAAATTATTTATAAACTCCCATGTATAGTCCACTGGATAGTTTTGTCACAATAGATCTGATAATAATATATTGAAATATTGAAATTTTACACTAATACAATTTTATTAAAATTATATATTTATAGATTTAACTATAATTAATGCATGCATGTGAATGGAAATTATGCATAAAATTAGATAATGGAAAAATAAGCTCACACACACACATAAGACACAAGATGTTCTCTCTCATAAACTCTTTCGAGACAAAACCCATTTGGAAGGTGAGGCTTCTTCGCTCTCTTTCTATGTCCGGAAATATGGTTGTAGGTACAAAGAAGTAATGCTTGTGGCCTGCAGTCTATTGCAGTGCATATATCCTCTATGTGTGCTCTACCTCCTATCTCTCCTAGCTATATTTTCTCAACTATGGAACAAAATTCTCTTGAAAGAATGGAATGCCTCTTCCTCCCAGTGGCCCGGTTATAACACAACCTGGTAGCCTACTAGTGATTAATTTTAACTACATCAACTCTTAACTAGAGTTACAATATAGATTCTTATAGTTTCTCTTACATCATAATCACGTGGCTAAATCCTTTTCCATGAATATAGGGGTTAACGCAGCATCCTCCCAAATTATAAGTGCAAAAAAAACAAGGTCAACTTTTGAGTGGCATAACGTTTGCATACAGACTTTGATTGAAGTGATTCTTGCTTCATTAGAAAGATATTTGTATGTAGAAAAACATGAAATGGTGGTGCACTAAAGCGCCAAATTTTTACCCCCAAAAAAATTCATTTTATGTCTCAAACGCTCTCAGAAGGTTTCAAACCCCTTTTAGCCAAACTGGGTCCCGCTGGTAAAAACGGCCTCGTGAGTTAATTCCTCCACTTTTTCAACTCCAAATGCATCAATATAGATTAAAAAATATATATTGTTCCAATATGAATCACAAATTAAGCATGGTGGAAGATTTTTTTGGTGAAGATGCAATGGGGACAACTACATCAATTAAGGCCAATGTCTGGAGCCCCAAGCACACTTGAAAAATAATGTGGCCAATAGAGATGTGGAGAGCTCTATTATAGTTATGCTAAATATATGGAACTCTTTTATCTCATGTACGTAGATTCTTGGATTTTTACATGATAATTGTTACACAACATTTTGTCATTGTCCCTGCAATCCCCATCCCGAACATTGGAGGTTCATTTATGTGACCAAAATAAAGTGGCATTACTTGAAAATACCATCATTGCATCCCTTTTCATCAGAACAACATTCCTTATGTTGAAAATTTCCTTAACAGACCACCAGAAACACCTGTTTTTGCCTTGGTGCTAGTAGACTGTTATGTCCTCGTGCCAATCGGGAAATTAACACTTGGCCCTGTGCCCATTGGCGCTCTGTCCCAATTAGCTACCTGCACCAACCTGTTTATGGAATTTTTTTTAAAATAGAGGCGAATTTTTCATCATAAAAAACTTCGTGGGCGAGTCATCTGGAGTGGTTCGACTGAATAACCACAGCCTTCCTCCTTTGGCCTCTTGTTTCCACCTTTTTGGGAAACCTCGCAAGGGATAAGGCCTCCCTTCCACTATTGTATGGATCCCAACCTCCTCCTCTCCCTCTATAAATACAGCCATCTTCCATTGATGTGCTAGCTGAACTAAACATATTATAGTAGAAACGTTGAAGACATTCCTATGCACTTTGCTAGAAAAGATAGAATGGAAGAGACCTTCATTGAGAGAGCTTAGACTTGTGTCTTCATCTCATCTAAATTCCCTAACGATCCATCAAGACGTGCTTCGACTGAACCCTGTTGAAGGAGGTTGCGACGTCAAGGCTCGGTTGTAACTCTTTCTTCTATTAATACATGTACATGACTATTGTCTAGTTCCCATCTTGCGTTATGTACTTTATTTGATGCAATATTCTTAACCCTCCTTGACTGGTTAGTTGATTATGAATGAGATCATTGTTTCGTATGCTACTCTTGTTTGTTGATCGTCGTGCAGGTATCTGAGCATCGTAGCAGAAGGATTGTGACCCGTCAAAGCAGAGATCAAGAGGCCATTACCACCACAGCCACGACAACGTTGGAATCCAGGTAGGTCGATCTACCCTGTCCTTTTCATTCATTAATTAAGGAACCTACACTTTAGCTTGTCCCTTTGTTACTAGACCCACTCTAGGGCTAGAGGGAACATCTATGTCCGCAAAGAGGATTTACCTTCACAAAAAATTGGCGACCCCACTAGGGATCAGTGTGAGTTTGTTGTTTCGCCCATGTCAAGTCGACTTAGGTCGCTCCCTTGCTTGTTTGTCTTTTCTAACTTCCTTGATTGTTTAGAAACCTCATGTTCAGCTCCAGAGTGTCAAGATTAACCTCTTCTCACTGTTTTTCCCATTCTCCCATAGATATTCGGCTTGGCGCGCTTTTTGTTTGAACAGTCGCTCCAATTGGCGCTGGGTGCTTTTGTTGCAGTAGTGCCAACCCATGTTTGGCACGGATTACTGCCTTACAGTCGCGCCAAACCCTGTAGGGTTTGGTTTGACCTCTATATTGAGTTTTTGGTCAATTGTGCTTGACTCTGGTTTGTTTTTGGTTTGCAATTGTTCTTTTTCGAGTTTTTTTTACTGTTTTAGGCTTGCTCTTCTCAGTTGTTTGTCTATTTTGCTATCAGTGTAGTTTGTAGCCCTAGGTTTCTAGGTGTCTTTCGCTCGCTGAGCCTTCTGGTTGAAGGTCAAGTCTTTTGGTTCTTGTCAATTCAATTCCTTGATCAATTTCCTGAGTATTTCTTGATCCTTTGAGTTTTGGTTTGTTGAACGATTACTTTGTGTTCATTTGACTCTCCATCTCTTTGTTTTTTAGCATAGATTACATTGCTCATTTTGGGTCATTTAGAAGGATTTCTCTTTGTTTGGAAGAGTGCATCATTGGTTTGAGTGCATTTTTGTATTTGTGTTTCTTTCATTGAATCATTCGGTTTAGCTCTTCACATTCACAATCCTCAGAACTAGTGTTTGTTTTGTTTTTTCATGTAATTAGTGCATTGTGTGCTTTATTTTATTAAAAAAATATAAAAAATGCGTTCTTTCATTTGCATGAAAAAGGAAATTTTCTTTTACATAACTAGTGCCTGATAAACTAGGAAATATTTTTTTCATTTTTTGCTTGATTGTATTAGATGCATTAGCGGATTTCTTCCTCTGATTTCATTGATTGCTATTGTTTAAAATATCTCTACCCTTCTCTTAATTAGCGTTCATTGAATGGAAAATGGTGTTC
This sequence comes from Pinus albicaulis, assembly GCA_034641835.2. Lineage (NCBI taxonomy): Eukaryota > Viridiplantae > Streptophyta > Pinopsida > Pinales > Pinaceae > Pinus > Pinus albicaulis. Next base: position 770,014,815 of record CM076571.1, on the reverse strand, counting down.
ATTTGCATATAGTTTTCATTTATGAAATTCGAGATCGAAATTCGGTAGGGCCTTGAAATTGAAACACTAATTCAAGATCAACTTTAAAATCAATTGAAGTAACCTAAGGAAACATTGGAACCTAACGCGAAAATTTTAGTGGTCTCGGCTAGAGACGTGTCCCAACATTTTAAAACCTAGTAGTTGTCGTTCGCCATCTGGTTTTAGACAGCACTAGTACGAACTTGTGCTCCCCATACCGTTGAGTATATAAAGGGAGACCCCATTAGGTTCAAATCCTTTATCCATAGGAAGTCGATTCTACTGCCCTGTAACCGTGATACACCGAACAGAGCATTTGGGGAGACTAACCACACGTACGTCAAGTCCTTGGTCATTTCTCTTTCATTTGATCACTAAGGTGTAAATGGAAGTTCAGGGAAACTTGGTACACCCTGTTTCTTAGATTACTTAAGTAGTCATTTCGATCTTTTCGTGAATTCTTAAAAATAGAAGAGATCATCGAGCACTTTTCCTTTCACACTCGTTTAAAATTGTAAGCGACTAGAGTCATCTTTTGTCTGTTTCTCGACTCTTAAAACACAAAACAACAAAGTTCGGTTTCAATGTCGTAAAATTAATTACCCATGATCACATGCCCGTTAAAAGTTTGTTACTTGGCTTGTTTTTGTTTTTCCTTAGACTTTGATCTTGAAGCCCTCGATCGACTATCTTGTTTTCCTTCCTGTGTTGAAATAATGTCACAGTGGAAAAACCACCAGTTTCGTCATCTTCTTCACTACCTCCTAGTGGTAGTTCCTTTCCTGATGTTTCTTACGAAACCCCTCAATCCACTAGGTCTGTCGAGTTTTCGTAGCCTATTCTCCCAACTGTCTTGCCTCTCGCTACCCGATCTCCCCTTGAAGAGTGAGTTGAGTTCAATTGGCCTCCTCTGGGTGCTTGATCTGGTTTTGGGGACGAGGAATAATTTCCTCCTCTTACTTCGAGATCACCATTTATAGCTATTGCTATACCCCCTAGTCCTCGTCGTCTCTTTGACGATCTTACGACTTCATCAGATATGGATTCTTCGAGTCTTGTTGGCAGTGAAGAAATGCATGTTTCTACAAGGGAATATCAAATTTTCCCAAAATATCTCCCGCATGTTTATGTTCAATCTTCTCCTCAATCGGTGTCACTTCCACCCGGTTATCAGACTTTGAGTCAGATTATTTCTGGTGTTGCGTCCATAGCATTCTCTAATACTTCGACTCCTCCAAGGAGTTTGATCCTTCCATCATTAGGATTGTCACCGTCGACACTTATTTCGTCAGACGTTGTTACATCTTTCCCAGTCCAACCTACCGTTTGTGTGGCTTTTTCTGCACCGGTTGTTACGACTCAATCATTAGGATCTTTTCACACTCGTAGGTCTATCTTTCTTAATCCCACGTGGCCTATAAATCAGTTTCCAAGCACATCACAACCTTGTGCTCCGGAGGCTACACTTGCTGGTGCGGCTATGACTACCCCTATGGTTTCTACCTATACTTTTGATTAGCACATGTTGGACATTCACCGACAATATGCTCCTTCTCTAGATGCTCACTCTCCTGAGACTACGTCTGTTTCTAGTATGATTTTGACTGTCCCTATGATTCTTGGCGGCCTTACTTTTGATGAGTATTTTTTGGTTGTTCAAAAACAAAACTCTCAGGGTTCTTAGCAGCCACAAGCTCCTGTCAATCCTCCCCATCATTATGATGCTATCGGTAACCATGTCTATTTTCTTCCTGTCAATCCCAATCACGCTGTCTATTTGCCTCCAGCAAATCCTTATCAGATCATCACTCATCAAGGACCTTTTTTACAGGGACAACCCTTAAAGGGACAAACTTCAGCCAAGTAGGGACAACCCTTTGGTCCTCAGGGACAACCTTACGGTCCGCAAGGTCAACCTTCGATCCAACAAGGACAACCTTATGGTCCGCAAGGTTAGCCTCAACCAGGAATGTCGTATGTTTATGGGGGGCAAATGTATTCGCCACAGGGAAAACCTATTGTACAACAGCAACAGTTGTACATTCAGTATGGCCAAAAAATTTTGCAACCAAGACAACTCTATGGTCCTGCTCTGGTTGAACCTAGTTATTAGGGGCAATCTAGTCCATATCAACCATTGGGTCAACCTCTCCCACAAGGGCAACCCGGTGGCCCTCAATATCTAGGCCAACCTACTCTGCAGGGGCAGCCTGCCCAACACCAGCAGTCGATTCAAGCTGCTCAACCAGCTCAGCAATCGGTTCAACCTGTTCGACGCCAGATCATTGTTCACATTCTGTGGATTGTACCTATTGTACCTTGAGAGCCATTGTCATTATTGGTGGTTTCTCTCATTCATGTTAACAACTTTCTTCATTGGCTGGTAATCAGGTTACTTTCTTGCATGTTTGACTTCAGCTCACATATTCGCATGTTTGAATTTGTACTTGTTCAAGTCGAGATGGAGCGCAAGACCCTGGGTTTTGTCTGATAAGATCCAGGCTATGGGATATTATGGTTTATCATCACTTTATTACATGAATATTTTGATTGGATGGTTGCGACCATACCTGAGTCTATTTTTTGATCCTTACTGTTGGATGGCTGCGTCCATAACTCAGATCTCAGATTATATATGTACTCTATTATGGATGGTTGTGCCCATGCCACATGTTCATGTATCATAGGTATCAGTTTTATTTGTAATTTTAGGTCTTTTGATAACAGTGTTTGGTTTGAATGTGGTCTTGTAAAGCATTTCACCCCTTCCTCTCTCTCGGACCTCATGCTTTAGGGGGCATCTATTACACAGCATTTTGTCATTGTCCCTGCAATCCTCATCCCAAAAATTAGAGGTTCATTTTTGTGATCAAAATAAAGTGTCATGCCTTGCAAATACCATAATTGCATCCATTTCCATGAGCACAACATTCCTTTTGTTGACAATTTCCTGAACAGACCACCAGAAACACTTGTTTTTACCTTGGCGCTAGTAGACTGTTATGTCCTCATGCTGATCGGGAAATTAGCAGTCGGCCCCATGCCCATTGGCACTCTGTCCCAGTTAGCTACCCACACCAACCTATTTATGGAATGTTTTTTAAAAATAGAGGCAAATTTTCCATCCTAACAAACTTCGTGGGCGAGTCATTTGGAGTGGTTCGACTGAATAACCATGACCTTCCTCCTTTGGCCTCTTGTTTCCACCTTTTGGGGAAACCTCCCAAGGGATAAGACCTCCTTTCCACTATTGTAGGGATCCCAACCTCCTCCTGTCCCTCTATAAATACAACCATGTTCCATTGATGTGCTAGTTGAACTGAACATATTATAGCAGAAACGCTGAAGGCATTCCTATGCACTTTGCTAGAAAAGATAGAACGGAAGAGACCCTCATTGAGAGAGATTAGACTTGTGTCTTCATCCCGTCTGAATTCCCTGATGATCCATCGAGATGCGCTTCGACTGAACCCTGTTGAAGGAGGCTGCGACCTCAAGGCTTGGTTGTAACTCTTTATTCTATTAATACATATACATGACTATTGTTTGGTTCCCATCTTGCGTTATGTACGTTATTTGAGAAAATATGCTTAACCCTCCTTGACTGGTTAGTTTATTATGAGTGAGATCATTGTTTCGTATGCTGCTCTTATTTGCTAATCTTTGTGCAGGTATCCGAGCATCGTTGCAGAAGGATTGTGACCCGTCAAAGCAGAGATCAAGAGGCCATCACCACCATAACCACGACAGTTTTGGACTCCATGTAGGTCGATCTACCCTGTCCTTTTCATTTATTAATTAAAGAACCTACACTTTAGCTTGTCCCTTTGTTACTAGACCCACTATAGTGCTAGAGGGATCATCTCTGTCCATAGAGAGGATTTACCTTCATAACAATAATATATCCATAATCATCTTGTTGACCATTTATTTTTTTCCATTTGTTTGGGGATGAAAAGTGGTTGATTTGGTCAACTTGGTATCCATCAAAGACCATAGGTTGGACCAAAGGGTGCTAAGGAACATTTTATCCCTATATGAAATAATGGTATGAGATGACCAAAAATGAATGTAAACATAGTCAAATAATAGTTTAATGGTGGCTTCAACTATGATACTCTTCTTGCATGGTTCCAATATGGTCATATTAAAATACTAGTTAATAACCACAAACACACAATCATTACCATGCTTGCTGGATGGAAAACCTAACATGTAATCCATGGCAACTGATTACCAAGGCTTTTCCAAGGTAGGTATAGGAGTGTATAAACCTTATTAATTTTTTGTTTAGAAATGGCATAGTTAGTGCATGATCTAATATATCAAATGAGATCCTTTCGAAGCTTTGGCCAGTATAAATACTTATGAAGTACTATTATTATCATTTCCATACCATATTTCCCTACCAAAAAATTGTAATGTGCCTCCTAAATCAGCTTCACATGATCACTTGAAGGAACAAAAAGGTGGCCTAGGTAGCACAAGGGTGCATCCTAGAGGAAAAAGTCTATAATTTGATTACTTGAAATCAATGTCTGATAGGCGGCAGTGATGTTAGAGTTATTGTTGTATAATTTTAGCCACCTATAGGTCTTGTGCCCATATTATTCAATAGTTACAATTATCACCACAACTAGGGATGATTATGGCCATTCGAAACATGATTTGTGATTCCCTTATTGTATTTATGTTCAAGTGGAATTATTGCAATTATGTGGAAAAATTTTTATGGTAGTAATTCTTTAACTTTCCTTGTTTTTGCATGAAGTTTAGAGGTCTATGATTAGTATGTATGATCATTTCCTTAGCCAAAATAAAAAATTTCCACTATCATCATGCTTACACGATGGAGTGCTTCTTGTTGTCATAGGTGGTGTATCTCTAGAAAATATTAGAGATTGTTTCACTATGATAGGAAACCAAATGTTCTTTTTGAGTGAGGACTACACCACACTACAAGGAGAATACCTTCTAGCAGAGGTTATAACAGAGGTTTTTATTGTTAAAAATTTTTAGAAATTGTCAAAAAAACCTCTGCTACAACATCCCTTTGCAATAGTGGATGTTTTAGTGGAGCTAGTAACGAAACTTCATCACAACTAAAAAATTCTAGCTGGATGGAGGTTTTAGTAAATATTTTTTAGCAGCGTGCTTAATGGAAAAAAAATATCAGTGCACTACCATTATAAAATCACCAGTGTTTTAAATTTAAATAAAATCATCGAGAATGGAAACAAACTTTTGGAGCACTAGTGTATCATATTTATAAAAGCACCGGTGCTTTAATAATAAATATTTACCGGTTTGGAAAATCTATGATACCATGCACTAGGGCATTGAATGAAAACAACAATGGTGCCTAAAAATTATACCACCCTAGAGCTTATGTCTTCAACAAATGCCCCAAGTCGTACTTTTCAGGAACGACGCTTGGGAAGGCAAAAAAATCTTGCAAACCTGGTAAATTTTTTTGAATTTGCGGCACTAGTGCTTATGAGTTGTACAAAATCATCAATTCACTATTAATATAAAAGAATCAGTGACGTTAATTTTAATAATGCACCGGTTCATTGGTTCTATGAAAGCATCAATGCCTTAATAATTACAATGAATTGGGACGTACAATCTATGATACCAAGCACCGGGATATTAAATGTAAAAAATATCGGTGCTAATGTTTTTCCAAACACCTCGATGTTGTAATTTTCAGAAAAGGCAACAGTCCATGCAAAAATAATATTGTTGTATCAGTGCTTTTAGGTAATATAACACACTGGTGCATATTTATTTTACAGATGCACTAGTATTTTGTATGGGATACCGTTTTTTATTATTATAAATATCATTGCTGCAAAATTCATATTCAGACCAGTGTGCATTAATGTACGATGTCTTGGTATCCATTTTCTCTTTTTTAGAAACATCGACCTATGATAGTCAAATTATTGTGATTTTTTAAATATGTTATTCATCAAAAAATAGACATATATCTTATACAAATGAACTAAATTTTGATTAGTGCATTTGTACATGAGGTTTGGATTAATTTTTTATGTCATCATATTTCACATCTCTCCATTATAATATTTAATCATCCATATATTTAATAAGTGGTGTAACATTTGACGGTGACATTGGAGAACACAATAGAATAAATTAAAATGTATTTTATTATATATGAATAAGATGTTCATTGTCCTACAAAATGGGTAGTTATTGGTAACCCCTTGTATTTCAATTGGGACACAATGCCCATTACATTAAACAAAATCTCTAATTTTAACACACAATTATTTCAAAAAATACAGCATCTTTCATTGATATCCAAATAGATTATTATTCTTCACTGAAACCATTGTCAGTGCTCTAGCTACTTCCGTGACTTAGGTTATCTAGATGAATATTTTGTTGATTGCATTGATTTTTTTGTCTTCTTCAAGTTTCCTCTACAAACATAAAAATAAAGTGTAATGAGTGTATCTACATTGGTAAGAATAATGAAAATTGAAATAAATAATATGTTGAAATTGCAACAAGATGATGGAGCTTAGTGAAATGAAGTCGCCTTCACTAAGTGGGCCCGCAGGCTATTTTTGGCACAAAGTCTATTTTTAGACTATGTCTATTTTTAGACATATGGATCATGGTCTATGAGTTGCAGGATGCTATTTATGGATGATTGGTTTGTTAAAATAGATGGACCCTTATTTTTAGATATTAAGTGTTTCTATTTTTAGACCTGGCTTAGCTGGGAAGAATGGTCAATAAATATTATTAACCCTTAATAATATTTAGACTATAAACATTATCTTATCCTCTTGGAGCACTTCAGTTTGATGTTTGGATGTGGCACATGCATCTAACAGAAGGAAATACGCTTTTCCTAAGGGTTACTTGAGCTATTGCATGGTTGACTTCAGTTAGAACTCATGTGGTAGAGTTTGGTGGAGTTGATGAGACAGTTGGTGGAGTTGTGTTCTGTTTAACTTAGTTGAACTAGTTGCATTTAGTGTAACTGAAAAATACACTAGTGATGAGTGGTGTGAATTAATTATTAATTAATTCACTAATTATTAACTCATAAATCAACTAAAGAATACATCAGTTAACTGCAAGGTACGAAATGGGGTCATGAGACCAGCATAGAGGTGGTGAAAAGTGAGTCTATTATCGCTTGTGACTATCGGTCGTAAAATACGATTTGCAGACACACATTGATGCAGATTGCCAATGAGGTTGTGCAAATGGAGTCAGGTGGACTTAACTTGATCTCATCAATAATCAACTTGGACACAAGAGAGATGTTGCAGTATGTACTTCTGTGATGAGATTCTGAAACTCGTGACTTGTCTATCTTCATAATTATTAAAACACTTCGAGAAACCCATTTGAGAGCTATGAGAGCTTTGTGCTATGTATTGTTACATGTTCTCTATCATTATAATATACAGATAGTTGGGGGTTTTCAGCTATTTCTTTCCCCATTACATCCTGTGTTGATATGTGTGCTTGATTATGTTTTAATGAGCGCATGCGACTGCTTTCTATTTCTGCATATTGATGATCAATTGTAGAAGAGGTTATGTATTATGCATGAAGCTTAAATAGTGTGTAATCAGGATAATCTTGGTGAATAATTCAGCAAATTATTCAAATTTCTACATAATATACATCAATGTAAATCGAAATGCAATGTACCATAGCAAGAAGTGAGTCTTGAATTATACACATTATTTCAAAACCAAATCACATTCCTTCTTTCAAAAATTCTTTTGTTGGCATAGTTCCATATTTTGTTTCCTGCAAGTTTTATACCCCATAATAAATCGTAGATTTAATATAAAGGATATTTTGTTTCTATTAATTATAAACTCATAGAAGTAAAAAAGCATAGATACTTACAAATTCCACAATTAATTTTTGATATGCCAATATATACTCACAACCCATATTTCACCCAATGTCAATCAATTCTTCTGATGATTCTTCTTTGTATGTTAGCACCTATTTCAAGACATTCGAGGATGGTTGCTATAAAACAACTTAAAAAATACAAAAATGAAATACTAAGTTTTTAGAAGGAGATATTAACAATTACTCACAAACTTTGATATCAACACTTTTCTTCCTTGTTGTCCCATTTTATGTGTTGAATGGTTTCCGTTTTATTTTCTTTTATGCGAGAAAATACTTAAAAATTAATATTTAATGTTAAATTATTTGTTTGTATGTACTTAATAGAAAAAAATCAATGATTACATGCATTTGAAGCACGTTGTTATTGAGATGCCTCCTTCTGTGATACAATTATGCCCATTTCTTTGGCCATATCCTTGTACGCTTTTTTGGACATTCTTACTAGCATGTTTCGGATATCATCTTATTGATCCCTTGAGATTTTCATAGTTTTTTGAAAAAAGTGATAAATTATTTTTATATTGATATTTGAAAACTAAATATAACAAAATTGATATTAATAAATGAATGCTTTGTAGTAATATATACATATAATTCTAGAAACACATTTTAATTAGGAGTATTATTTTTCAATTATTTTTGTTGTTGTATATTTTTACTATTTCAAATATGACATGTCTCATTAACCATTGCTCTGGAAACACTTCCTATAGTTTTAATATAACTTGGTTCTTGGAATCATTAGATTGATTTATGTATTGTAAGTGGAAAGTGCGTCTATACGTTCGTTCCACTATATCACTCATAGTTTTGTAAAAAAATGCCCCCCTTTCATTAACCTCTAGAACCACTCGAGATGAGCTAAGGAGAAATCCATTGTCATTTACATGTTCTACAATTTTTTGTTTTAGAACGACATTCATTTCCTTCATTGTTGGTCACTGTAGAACATTACACATATGTGAATTAATACATTGTTTGAAACATGTTATCTAATATTCTTAAGTATATTATTAATGAACATTCAAAAGAAAAAAACTTATATTGAATAGTATTTTTTCATTCAACTAATTCATCCTTCTACATTTTTTCCATAAGGATTTTGTGCTCTTCTACACTTATATCAGAAATAATCTTATCGAGCTTACTCACTTTGTGGTGCATGAAACACACTAACCATTACATATTAGTTGAACTTACATATAGTTCAAACATATTAATTTTGTAAAGAAATTACAAAGAACTTGTCTTTTCTGTTTTTTGGATATGATATCATTGTGTCGATCAATATTTTTGTTACTTGAACACTTCTAATTTTTATTTTATCAATATAAAACCTTCATCATTCAATACAGAATCCATTAAATATATTTAATAAATAAATCACATAATTTTCAACCAAAAAGAGCTCTGGAAACCAGTGCACTTATGTGAATAAATGTGCCAGTGTGTTTAATTTACTCAATGCCCCTGGCATTAATTATTGAGCATCGACAATGATTTTTTTTAATTACTTTAAACTATGATGGTGCAATAGATAACTATAAAGGCATCAACATCATAGTAAATAAGGAAAACATAAAATATTAAACACAAGTGGTTTTAATTAACGGTGCTAAATTTTCATAGGAGCGTTGGTGCATTTACCTTAGTAAATGCAACAAGGGTTTAATTATTGAGCACCGATAGTGAAAAACAATTTTTTTAATTAATTTAAATTATGATGGTGCAATAGGTAGTGATAAAGTAAACGCCATCATATTAAACAACGAAAACATAAAAATAAATAAACACAAGGTTTTTTAATTAACGATGATATTTGTCATAGGTGCACTGATGCCTTATATAAGACATGGTGCACCGATAAACATAATTCGTTGTTTAAAAACTAGACAGGTTCGTTAGGGATTGGATCTGATTCAACAACTAGTCCCCGCGCTTTACATGCTAAACACCTTATATATAATAACACGAACCCATTAAATCTGAAATGCCTAAAATGAAAAGCCCTAATTGTGAAGTGGTAGAGGGAGTTAAACCCTAAGGTAAAATTTTGCAGTCACATAAGCAAGAAGAAGTAAGGTTTTAAGGTAAGTATTGAATCTTTTTGTTTTTTCTTGAATTTTAATTAAATCTAAATAGGAACGAAGATTGTAAACATTTTTATTAGTAAAATCAATAGTAAGATTTTTACTATGAAGAGTTTTTTTATTTTTTCCTGAATTTTAATTAAATCTAATGAAAATTGTAGAAAAAAATATTATTAAAATCAAAAGTAAAATTTAACTTTTTTACTGTGTGGGGTTTTGAGCGAATCACCATACCTTTCAAATTCTAATCTTCTGAATAGTTTTGTTGTTCCAAAGTATTATGCTACTCTACAATGCTCCTAGTATGTCTCCCTTGCAAAACTCTCTTTTAATTAAATCTAATAGAAATTGTAAAAAAATGTTTTAGTAAAATCAACAGTAAAATTTAAAAAATTTACTATGGAGGATTTTGAGTGAATCACCATACCTTCAAATTATAATCGTATGAATAATTATATTGTTCCAAAGTCTTTTTCTAGTCCATAGTGCTCCCAGTATGTCTCTCTTGCAAATCTCACCCTTCAAATTTTGAAAAAAATAATGAAATAGTGAATAGCTTCTTACTATTTAAAATACTTTACGAAATTAGATTTCGAAAAATCAATTACCGCTCATTTTTCATTTTGAAAAAAATAAAAGCACACTTTTTTTCACTTTTTGTGAACATCGGTGCATTTCATAGTAAAATGCATCGGTTCATTTATGGGAAACACACATTGTTTAAGATAAATTAGCGGTGCACTAAATTTTTTTAACACAATATGATAGAATTCTTTTTTCTATTTTCAAAATCCTGGAAACTAGTGCGGTTATTATATTAACACATTGACATAGTTATTACTTCAATGCATATGTGTGATTGGTTTTAGAAGAGCACTGATATATAGAATCCTTTTTTTTTAATCTCAGAAACTGGTGCAATTATTATTTTAATGCATTGGTGTGAATATTACTTAAACACATTGGTGCGATTATTTTTAGAAGAGCATCGATATGATAGGATTCTTTTTTATTTTTTAAATCCCAAAAACTGATGTGGTTACCATTTTAACGCATTGGTGTTGTTATTATTTAAACGCATTGGTGCAGTTATTTTTAAAAGTGCACCAATATGGTTTAAAAGTTACCTGATTTTTATTTTCACATAAAATGGCATATTCATCAAAAAATATCCTTTAGAATGCATCCACATGAGTTATAGTAGTTCATAGCATACATTTCCACTTAAAGTAGCTTTATTTGAAAAATGGTTTGAAAGCTATATTGAAATTCAGATTATGGTTATATGGTTCGCAAAATTAATTTTAGGTATGTACACAAAAAATTATTGATGATTTTGCGTGAATGCGGGGAGAAATTATCATAATATCAAATGGTCAATTCTTCAAATTACAACTTGTTCCATATTGCTAAAATTCCTTCGCGGAGTTCTCCCTTTCCATCTCCTGTAAGTTCAGATTTTATTTATATTTTGATTATCTAATTGAATTTATTTTATTTTTTCCATGCCAATTTGATTAAAAATGTATCCAAATTTGTAGGATCCTAATTCAAAATCGAGTTCAAATGCATAAATATTCTATCATTTCAAAAACGTTGGAATCTCTTATTAAGAGAAGCATACCACAATAATTTGGTAGATGAAAATGGAGAGTCTCTTCACCCTACCAATTGGAACATGGCATCTTCCAGTCGTAATCCTAGGTCAACATTGGTAATAATTATTTGGTATAATTTAATTTCAACAAACCAATTGCATTGTGATTACTAATTTCATTGATGTACTAATGTTCAATATTTTTTGAAATTAGGATTCTAGTGATGATGAGTGACCCACCTACCATCTTCTGGAGCACCCCACTAGAATGTCAAATCGAGAGAATGTTCCATTAAGAGAAAAATCAGAGAGGAAACATATAAAGAATGGTTGAAGTAACCACCTATTCAATTCCCACTACATCCAGATTCACCAATTATGAATGACTACAACAATAAGAGTTCTTCATCACAAGTTGGAAATGGAGGAAATCAAATAGAGGTTAGTATAGATGATCACTTATAGGATAGGACTGCCATGGAGGAAATGTTTTTAGATGCATTCAACCACCCCTCTCTTTGACTCTAGCGACCAGTCAAAATCTACACAATTGCACACAATGATGTTACTGTACAACTTGGAAGCAAAGTTTGGCATGTCGAATGCATGTTTCTTGGAAATATTGAGGTAATTGACCATGATCATTTCCCTTATATTTTGAGAAATATTGTCACATAATCAACGTTAAAAATGGTTGATTTTATGAATGTTAAATATTGACATTGTACATTTATATTTCCCAGCAACTGCAAGTTTTTCAAAGATAAGGCTCTTTCGAGTGATAATGCCTTTCCCGATAGCTACAAAAAGGAAAAGTAGTTATTTAAAATGTTGGGTCTTGAGTGCATATCATATCATGCATGTCCAAATAATTGTATTATATATAGAGGAAAATACGTAGATAAAGAGATATGTCTAAAATGTGGGCATGATAGGTACCATAAATCAAGAAAAAAAGGGCAAACCATATGGTCCTCCTCATTATATATTGAGGCACATACTTATAATCCCAAGGATTTAAAATCTCTTTCGTTGCAAAGAATCAGATATGTTGCAGGGATGGCATGCCTCACACAAAAGTGAGTTGGGATTTATGTGAATCCCAACAGATTCCATAGGCATGAAACATATAGAGGATACATGGCCTAAAAAATTCAAGGATGAAGTACAAGTCTACAACTCAGCATAGCCATGGATGGTGTCAACCCATATTCCCTCCAAAACACCAACTATTATGTTTGGCATGTAGCAGTGATCAATAAAAATACCCCACCTGCCCCCCCCCACCTCCAGTTGTACATGAAGAATGAACATCTTATGTTGGCTCTCGTAGTCCCTCGTAGAAGACAAGTGAAGAATATGGATGCCTACTTATAACCATTGCTAGATGAATTGAGGGAATTATGGGAAGGGATACTTGTATATGGTGTATCGAGACCCATCATAGTAGAGAGGAGTTTTGCATTGTATGGCATATGTTCTTACACCACACATTATTATCTAGGCTTAAGAGTTTGCGCTAGTAAATTCCATGTTTATTGATTTTTTTATATACATGACAATATTTTTTCACATATTAATTTAATTTGTTGCAATTGTTTTGATCCTCGTGATTGCTAACATACCTTGTATTATAAAAAAAATTTACAGGGCTTGTAACAAAAGGTATCACGGATTTAAATTATGTGGACCTTCTCTAAAGGCTAAGTGGTCCAACCAACTATGAAATTCAGCGTATGACTGCTCCATGGTATTCCTCCCAAAATAACACACTTACAAAAGAGCAAAATCCACTTTCAATGGTAATTCAAAGATAACCCAAAGGCCTAAAATAATGAAACCAGTCGCAATGGCTTAGAGCATATGAGAGAGAGGAGAAGGGGATGAAAGAAATGTTTGATTCAAATGGGGAGTTTATGTTCGATGATCCAAAATTCTTCGACACCTATGTTGAGAAAATTCTCGTTGGGATGAAAAGGAAAATATTCTTTTATGAGATCCCATATTGAGAGCATTTTAATATTTCCCACTTACTGTATCCTATGCATATATTAAAAAATGTTTCATATTATTTATCGAGGAAAATATCATCGAATGAAAATTACATATTGGTTGTTAGGAAAGATATTATTTCTTCAGAAAATAAAAAGAAACATTTTCCAAGACAAGAAAGTAGAGGAGTGGCTAGTCCCTCTTGGTCTTTAAAAGAAGGTGATGTCCCATGGATTTTAAATAAATATGATATTTCTTTGACAAAGGAATTTATAATAGTTGTGAGGGTTCCTTCTTTATATGGGTCTTCATTACGACGATGTTTCACTGTGGAAGAACATTTTTTTGGGGTTGAAATCGTATGACGATTTCAACCTTCTAAGAGTGTGTATGTCAAAAAAATGATTTCGTTATTCTTATTATCTTTATGCAATGTGATAACACATAATTAATTTTTGTATGTGTTTACATGTGGCAGTCTCATTATCATTTTCTCATGCATGGGTGTGTGAACAATGACTTCCCCCAATACCTACGACATGCCATATCTAAAATATCTGCATTTGTACATTGGATCACATCAAAGGAGATTCATATGGCTATCATTCCATGGTGGCGTTAAGAGATAGTTGATATTGTTTGTATGTTTGAGAAGGAACTGTTGACAAGTTTCACGGACTTGCAGGTTCATATTATAATTTATCTAATAGATGAGATTGAATTAGATGGGGTTGCTTCTTATAGTTGTATGTTATTCTTAGAGAGGTACATGAAGAAATTGAAAGGTTTTTTTCGAAAAAGGAAAAAACCCCGAGGGGTATATGGCAGAGTGGTACATATCGTACGAGTATTTATATTATGCTAGTGAGTACATCAATTAGATCGAAAACACAAAAGAGAGTGGGATTTCTCCAAATGAATGGAAAAAGGTGCCTGATAAAGAGAAAGTGACTTATCATTTGTCAAATTTATACACAAAAAATATTCACATTAAACTTCATAATGCATATTTTGATCTCATACGTACCATATATGTTGTTTTGATTTCATTAGTGAATTCAAAAATCAAAGCCATCAACAAAATCATTCTTTACAATTTGGAAGCAACACAACAATGGGTCGCATTGTATGAACAGAAGAGGAGGAAATGGGATAGTTATAGGAAAGAATTCAGATGGTTGAATGGTAGAAGTGTGCCTTATCTTGAACCTTTAAAATAAAATATTCCAATGATATGCTGCAATAGTGGGGTTGTTGATCGAGTCAGAGAGAATTATGGTGCATCTGGTCATTATGCACGTGTTGAAGAGGATATGCGAAACATAGGGATTGGGTGCAGCAATTCGGTAATAATATATTTTTTTACATTTATTTTAAATTCATAAGGAACATTTGAATTGTAACATCTATGTTCTATACTTTAATTATTTCAAGGTTATTATATACATGACACTGTGAATTTTTCACTTTTTTATAGGTGAATTTGTTCCCATCTATGTAGGCATATGGACATCATTTTCGCACGTAGGATGCCAATGATGGATGCATGGCATAAGTATATGGAGTGGAAGTTGAGTTCGACCAATCTAGTCGTGCTAGCCACCATGATAAAACCTGATACATGGGACATTGGATTACATCATAAGTATACAAGAGATCATCAAAGTGGACTTCTCTTCATTCCAATTTTTTATTTTTAGGTGCAAGTGGTGGGAAACCTTTGATCATAATAATGTAAAGTAATATCGTGATATTGGGTTGATATCTATCAACTATAGAGAGATCTGGCATGAAGCTAGGGAGCCTTATGTTTTCCCCAAACACTGCAACTAGGTGTTTTTTTACCCAAAAGTGTTAGATAGGGATTGGTGGTTCATATTAAGACAACCCTATATCAAAACATATTTTTGAAAACAATAATGTTATCATGCCAAGCAAGGAAGATACTCAAGGTGATGAGAACAGAGAGTGGTATGTACTTATGTTATTTCATCATTTATACTATTGTTGTATGTTTTAGTTTTCTTTATTTCACTAATCGTATTGTTTTTTATTTGTAATTTTTACATTTTATATAATTGGTAAGATTCACAAATGTTTTTACACAGTTTTTTCCATTAGAAACATTTTTACACTTAAAACTAAGTATTTCCAATTGTGTAATTTATAATTTAAAAATTAAAATTTCAACATATTTGTTTAATTCTAATTTATGATAGACTTCTTCTATAGGGTTTGGCTAGACATCTGGATGAATCAAAATATTGTAATTCTAAGCATGAGTTATCAATTTTTTACTCTCTTTTTTTTGTACTTTAGTGACCCCAACATATATTCCTAATATACAACATTTTCTACTCTATGTAATATAAAAGTCCATTTTGAATCCTAAAGGTGAGCACTCAATTAAGAATGGTTATTTATAACTATATTTTTTTAAGATATCAATCTAAATATACTCATTATCTCCTTCCTCAAATGAAATTGTGAATATCAATCTAAAATACTCACAAAATGCTAGAAAATGGAGAAGGAAAAACATTTTTGTGTTATATATGTGTACTAAAAGGCTTACTACAGCCATCATCAAAGTTTTTCAATATGGTAAAATAACCTCCCTTATTTTCACTATGCAACATATCTCCATAAATATAAATAATTCCACTATGCAACATATCTCCATAAATATAAATATTTAAAACATGGTGTACAATATCTATGATAATAAGGATTCAAGGCGACTATCCTTCTCAATTATAAAAATGAGAAGAATATCCTAAAAATGAGAAAATAGGGAATTTGGAAACAAAATTGAAGATTTATTCTATAAAGGTTCACAAGAGCACTCCATGATTTCGATAGAATAAGTTGATTCTTCCCTACTTTTCATAAATATTTGAGATGAATGAATTAAAGAGAAGGAATGTATAATTAGATGTTAGATATTTATTGGTTTATTAATCATTTGAGATGTTTTTTCTTCGTGTTTATATCAAAATCAATATAAATCATGTAGTGGTAAATCTATGAGGACTTTAACAATGGAAAATTTGTGTATTTCTATGTAAGATTAAATTTTTGTCTATGTAAGATTAAATTCTTGACATGAGAGGTAAAATTATGTTTACTATATTTAAATTCCAATTCAGATTGCAACATTGTGTAAACTAAAATGGGGTCTTATGTGCATGTGTAAAATGTTGATTACATGTTTTTATGGACCATCAGAATAACAAATGGGCTTAAATGGATGCATGAGAGGTTTTAATTTTTTCTTCATGGATAATGGAAGATTTTTTACTTTTATTTTCAATGGTAATTATAAATAAAAGTTGAATTAATAAATATCTATGGCTAAGAACTAAATGATAAATAGTGTGATGGTGATTAAGAGGCATTTGTTTAAATTTCTAATAGATGTGGTGATGCATTTTTCTTTCCTATTTAGATTAGGTAAAATAAGTATCTATTTTTATGTATTTATAAGTAAATTATTTAAAGTAGACATGTCTTTATCATTATAAACATGTTGTATTTGTTGAAGAATGTAACTAGGTTTGGTCTTCATCATTATTGTATTTGTCAAAAGAATTTTCTATTGTTAAATGACTTATTAAAGCATGGGTTTCATGCTTGGGTCATATTTAGATTAAGGTCTCAATTGTGTACTTCTAGGTTAGTCATTACATATTTAAATTGACCCATCTTGGGCTTTTAAATCATGTAATATTAGGATGGTCAAAATGGCTCCTCCATCAAGTCATCTTCTTCAAGGTCATTATCCTCGGTCTTCAACAAAATCTACTTCAAACATCAGTGCTCAAGTAAAATGACACAAACCATCAAAGCAAACTCCTCAAGTCAGCCTCAAACCATCTTCAAGTCGGCTCAAAATAGGACACTCCTATTCACAATTATCATGTCGGCCCATTTATGGAAAAACTACTATATACACCTAGTTGTGGCTTCACATTTCCTCACTCATATTTGGATCATCTTCTGCAATTCAGATAAATTCAGGAGGTCGAGAAATTACAGGGGTCACAAGTTCGGATCACATTACATGTTCATTGAAAATTTCAGTGGTACAAAGGCTCGGTGCTAGTTCAAGTGCAAACTTCAGTGGTACAATAGTTCGGAAGTATGATGTTATGATCAGTATCATCTATATGCATGGTGATATGATCTCTATGCTCGATAGTATAATTTTGTTCCTATCCTTGATGCTATAATGTTGTGTAATACATGGATTTAGTACCATCTCAACAACACATGAACTCGGTGCTATAAGATCACATCTTTATTCGGTGCCATCTCAGTCATGAATTTCGATGCTACTATGACGATTCGGTCTGATCTATTATGATGATGTTCAGTGCTATGCTGCCATGAAGGTTAATTTTAAGTGCAAGTAAGTGACATCTCATTGTCTTATAGATCTCAGTGCTAACATTGTGAAGGGATGAATTGATGGAGGAACTCTATAGTATAAGAGTCTTGTTCATTTCATCTTGAAACTATTAAAGGAAGAATTTGGTCGGGTTTTCCCCAAGTGGGATTTTTCCTTGGCATGTTCCTACATATTGTGTCATCTTTTATTTGTTGTTGGAATTAGTCTTGATGATAAGAAAATATAAAACGAAGGAACACATAATAAGAACAAGAAACATCACAAGATGATATCATGATAAGAGAAAGTAAGTCACTTCCATTTCTGGTAAAAGGTCTCAATGTTATAGCAGAAATACAAAGTTTTATACGATAGCTAGATATTGTATATAAGCCATGGTTTGGTGATGTGAGGGAGTTGTCATTAAGAAAAGTATTACCGTGTCTTTCTAATGCTGCAATAAGGAACTCCAAGGATGTAACATGCTTTGGAACTAGTTAATCATAGCTCGTGAATGGAACATGGTACAACTGCCTATGAAAATTTATCAAGAAAATCAAGTAAGTATTACAACAAGCTATTATTCAAAGGTATGTAAATTCACGGCACGTATGCTCATAGATTTTTTTGAGGAATGGCTCATATAATTCTTGTTGATATCTAGTTCAGGAAATAGAAGTATACTCTCTAGATAACATATTAGAACATCAAATTTCCCTCTCTAGGATCTACGAGTAATCTAGGATTTCATGCAAAAATTTCTTGATTCCATCCTCCATGGTTACATAAGAGATCTAAACTTAAAAATGAATTCATATTCTTGGTATAACTATTTTGCTTGAAAGAATTTATTGCAGACCATGACTTACTCTTCTAGGAAAGAACTTGCTAAAACATCAAGGAGTATGGAGGAAGGCATCACAAAAGGTTTGTCAAGAAACAAAGGTATCTCTAAATTGTAAAGTTTTTTTATTCTCTTGCTCAAATCCAATCTACACTACTAACACTTGTCATGTTTAGCTCTCTAGAATCTCACAAGATTATTATTTAGGGTGATTCATCATCTGATGAATATACCCACCTTACATATATCTAACTATTGGCATGAAAAGAACACTGAAATTTTCTCTATAAAACCCTAACTTAAGTGTATGTTTATGTGTGAAACCCTAAACCTGTTTAGGGTCATTAATGAAGAAATTGTTGTACTAATTGATATATTTCTAATGTCGTGTTTGAGATTTTGATATGATCATGGAGGCTCTAACTTATTAGGATTAAAATGATGTTGTTTGAAATCTCAAACCTTAGAATATTTGATATAATAAGAGTTTACTCTGACAATGTAGGTCTACAAGTGAAATACCTATTATGAAAAATCCTAGAATGAAGCCCTATGTATATATTTCGTTGATTAAATCATAGCTTAGTCTAGGTCAATGTATTTTTGATATATCAAATATTATCTAACTACATGATGTTCTTAAAATGGTGATATCCTAGATATGTGTGTTAACCTAATTTCTAATGGTGCTAAGAGACTAGGGTTTGGAATCAAGCCTTAGTCAAATTTGGAAAGTTCTAGGATGGTGATTGAAAAGTCTAGGGTTTATAATTAAATCCCAGTAATGATTAAATTCTCTAGTATGTGTAT
Source organism: Pinus albicaulis (assembly GCA_034641835.2). NCBI lineage: Eukaryota > Viridiplantae > Streptophyta > Pinopsida > Pinales > Pinaceae > Pinus > Pinus albicaulis. The sequence goes on along the minus strand of CM076571.1, from coordinate 769,995,151 downwards.
TCATCTAAATCTATATAATGTGTGCTAAGAATTTATAGATGGAAAATCTAGGGTTTACTTCAAACCCTATTAGAAGCTCTTCATGATATGTTTTGATAATTGATTAAAAATCTAGGCTCTGCAACTAACCCTAGTGAAAGTTGATCATGATAATGTCTAAGTTATGATTAATCTTGATTAACTCTTCTAAATGAAATCTAGGATTGGTATGAATCCCTAGTGGAAAGTCTAACATGATCATTTTAAAGGTTGTTAGACATCTTGTAGATCTATATTGGTTCTAGGGTTTTCTATATGTTGTAGTAAGGTATGTTATACCTTAGAAGAAAAATTGAAACCCTAGATATGAGTGAAGGACATTATGAAGTAGTCTAGGGTTTATGATAAAAGTCCCTAGCAAAATGTTGAAGAGTATATGTCTCTTGTTTGGGTATCTAATATGTATAAAGTTGAAAATGCTTTTGTGATTATGATATGGCTAACTTTATGCTTCTATAGGTTTATTTTTTGTCTAAAGTTGTGCAGGTACATCATAAATATGAGAAGTTAATAAGTATAATGAGAAGGATGGAAGCCATGAAATATTCTCCAACAACTAAAGGAAGAAGTTAAACTCCCTAGATTAAGAGGGAGCTTGGATAAAAGAAGAAATGGTTATGGTTCTCTACTTCATGTGTCATGCACTAGACCAGGACTAACAATCATAAGACTTAGTGAAGACCGTGACTAAGAATCATAGTCATGATTGGAGAATTCTTTGGTACTGCTATAAGAAGGAAAGCAGGATATGATTGAATAATATGTTGCTACATGAAAAGTAGGAAAGGAAAGTTTATGAGCAATATTATTTCAAAGATTCAATTGATAGTCCTACTAAAATTAGTTGAAGAGCAACATCGAAAGCCCATAGGTTTGTTTTGATTATATACTTGAATATGTATTGTTGATTGGGTTTGTGTTTGTACAGGTAAATCTCTCGAAGGTTTTGATAGCACGTTGGTTACCAATAAGTTTTATTGGGATATATTGGTAGTCCTTGATCTATTGTATCAAGGTGTGTTGAGGCTTTGTGAGTGATCATTGCCTGAAAAGACATCAGGCATACACTTTTTGTTGATGTCTAGTAGGGAGGGTTACATCGAGTGGATGCGCACCTAGTTCCCTGGATTGATGGTTAGTAAGTAAGCCTGATGATACCTATATTGGTTGAAAGCTTTAGTCCATCTTATTCCCACTCGGATAGATTGTCCTTATCAGGAATCTAGTCCATGGCATTGTGGTGCCTAAATTGTAGAGTGACCTGATGGATAGATTCCCTTGGTCAAGAATCTATTCCATGTCATTGCAGTGCCTAAACTTCTTCATAGATAAAGTGAGATATTTGATGTACGTTTTTTTATGGATACCTCCCTAGTTTAGAGGGAGTGTTGAAGAATGTAACTAGGTTTGGTGTTCATCATTATTATATTTTTCAAAAGAATTTGTTATTTTTGAATTACTTATTAAAGCATGGGTTTCATGCTTGGGTCATATTAAGATTAAGGTCCCAATTGTGAACTTCCAGGTTTTTCATTAAAAATTTAAATTGATCCATCTTGGGATTTTAAATCATGTAATATTAGGATGGTCAAAATGGTTCCTCCATCAAGTCATCTTCTTCAAGATCATCATCCTTATTCTTCAACAAAATATACTTCAAAGATCAGTGCTCAAGTAAAATGACATAAGCCATCAAAGCAGCCTCCTCAAGTTGGCCTCAAACCATCCTCAAGTCAGCTCAAAATAGGACACGCCTATTCATAATGCTCATGTAGGCTCATTTATGGACAAAATACTATATATACCCAGTTGTGGCTTCCCATTTCCTCACTCAAATTCGAATCATCTTCTATAGTTCGGATAAATTCAAGAGGTAGAGAAATTATAGGGTCCACAAGTTCATATCACATTACAGGTTCATTGAAAATTTCAGTGGTACAGCGGCTTGGTGCTAGTTCAGGTGAAATTTCACAATGGAATAGTGGCTTAGTGCTAGTTCAGGTGAAAACTACAACAGTACAGTAGTTCAGAAGTATGATGCTATGATCAGTATCCTCTATATGTATAGAGATATGATCTCTATGCTCGATAGTATAATGTTTTTCCTATCCTTGGAGCTACAATGTTGTGTAAGACATGGATTCAGTACCATCTCAACAACACATCAACTCGATGCTATAAGAACACATCTCTATTCGGTAACATCTCAGTGATGAAGTTCAATGCTAGTATGATGATTCGGTATGATCGATACTATGATAATATTTGGTGTTATGCTTCCATGAGGATGAATTTTAAGTGCAAGCAAGGGAGATAGTATTATACATATCAGTGCTAACACTGTGAAGGGATGACTTAATGGAGGAATTATATAATCTATGAGGCTTGGTCATCTCATCTTGAAACTATTAAAGGAATAATTTGGCTAGGTTTTCCCCAAAGAGTGTGGTTTTTCCCTGACATGTTTCTACATCTTGTGTCCTCTTCTATTTGTTGTTTGGAATTAGTCTTAATGATTAGAAAATATAGTTTTGTGCATGGTTTTGGGCATGATGGTTTTCTGCTCTTGGTATTTTGTAGATCTTGTCATGGGAACTACGGCTATGTTATAATCCAAGGTTAATGGATTGGGATTTATGAATGCTTCAGCATGTATATATATGTTTTGTAACACCAAAATGAATATAATGAAAAATAAAGTTGGTAGTCCCAGTTTTGGATCCAGGGGAAAATCTCTGTGTATATTTTTTTATGTTTTATACTCTCACTATTGTTTATTTTCTGTTTTTGAGAATTCGTTTGCAGATAATTCTTGTACAGGGTTAAAACCTACATTTGGTAACAGAGTTTTTTCGGTTGCAAGGGGACGCCTTTTCTGTAGAGGGGGTTTTTTCTCGGACCTGTGGTAGACCCTGTTCAATGGGAGACCTACGAGATCTATTCTTGCAGTGAAAGAATATGGCAAGTAGTGGAAAGATAGAGATCGAGAAATTTAATGGTCATATTTTGAGTTTTGGAAGCTCAATATGGAGGATTTGTTGGTGGATAACAATCAGTAGATAGTGGTAGATCCGAGTACTAAACCAACAGTAATGTCAAATGAAGACTGCGCGAAGAGCACAATATGGTTATGCATCTCAGATTCAATATTGTTGAATGTATCTGGGGAATCTACGACGAAAACATTGTGGGTCAAGTTAGGGACTTTGTACCAATCTAAGTCTCTGGTGAATAAATTTTTCCTATGGAAAAATTTGTATAACACGAGAATGAAGGATGGAGACTCGGTGAAATAGCATCTGAACACCTTCAATACTATGGTAAGTCAATTGTCATCTGTTGATATTAAAATCTCAGATGAAGATAAGTGCATCAATTTGTTGTGTTATCTACCAAATTCGTGGGATAGTTTGGTTATTGCAATAGGTAGAAATACATCTACCTTGAATTTTGATGAAATTGTCTTAGCCTTGTTTTCGAAGGAAATGAGACGAAAAAGTATGGAGGGCCAGTGATCCGGATTTATGTAGGAAGGCAATAAAATACAAAAATAGACATAAACATAGAGATGCAATGGAAATAAAACTTCATTTCATTACTATCAAATAATAGAAATATGCTTACAAACATAACAAAAATAAACGAGCTAGGGCATTGGTAGCTTATCTTTGAGAAGATATGTGGCGGCTATAGGCCTTTGAACTGTGTCACAATGAGGCTTGAAGGCCTATTTATTGTTGAGAAACAATGTAAAACCCTAAACATCCAAAAACATAACCCTAAGAGATGAAGCGCCAAAACTATGGGCCTGTTTGGGTAAATTGGTACATCAAATTCTCGGGGACGCAACTTTGGCATATATATATATATATATATATATATATATATACATGTATATATATATATATATATATATATATATGTATATATATATATATATATATATATATATATACGTATATATATATATATATATGTATATATATATATATATATATATATGTATATATATATGTATATATATATATATATATATATATATATATATATATATGTACATATATATATATATATATATATACATATATGTATATATATATATATATATATATGTACATATATATATATATATATATATATACATATATATATACATGTGTATATATATATATATATATATATATATATATGTATATGTACATATATATATATATATGTATATGTACATATATATATATACATGTATATATACATATATATATACATGTATATATACAATAAAAATGTAAAAAAAAACAAAATTAACTCGTAAAAATAAAAAATTTAAACAAAAATAAATAAACAAAAATATTCGAAAATTATATCAAAAGAAATGACAAAATTTGAAAAAAAACACATAATTTAAAGAAAAGAACAAAAATTAACCAAAAAAAAAACATCAAAAACATTTTTTTCTAAGTTATTTAAATAAAAAAATTTTAAATAGAAAATTTAAAAATAATTTAAATTACAAAATTAAAATTTAGATAAAAAAAATAAAATTAAATAAAAAAGAAAAGAAAAAATTAAATTTTAAATTTTAAATTAAAAATAATAATAATAATAATAAGAAAAAAATACAAATTTTAAAATTAACAAAAAAAAATTAAAAATTAAAAATTAAAAAAAATTAAAAAAAAAACCACGTGCAAAAAACTAAAAAACAGATATCCATAAATTTACTGTTTTTTTTTTAAATAAAACAATTTATAAATTTTAAAAATGAAAAACTAAATAAACTAAAAAATTAAAAATAAAAAATAAAAAAAATTAAATTAAATTAAAATTTAATAAATAAATTTTAAATTTTAAAAAATAATTAATTTTAAATATTAAATTTAAAAAAAAAAAAAACAAAACAAAAACAAAAACAAAAAATTAAACAAATTAAAAATAAAAAAAAATGAAAAAAAAAAACTTAAATGTTTTGAATTTTATAAATAAAAAATAAAATAAAATAAAATAAAAATAAAAATAAAAATCAAATTAAAAAATAATAATAATAATAATAATAATTAGAAAAAGTTTAAAAATTATTATTTAAAAAAAAATAAAAAAAAATAAAAAAAATAAAAAATTTATCGTGGTGGCGTTGCCAATCGGCCTTCTGTCCAGGTGGCGGCGAAGGCCGGCTGCTTGGCGAGCGGGGAGGTTGCATGTCGCCCCCCGCTTGCCCAGCGGCCGACCTCCGCCGCCACCTGGGCGGATCAGCGCGGGAGGCCGATCTCCGGAATCTCCGCCCCCCCCCGTGGCGGAGTGGGGCCGATTCCCGGACCCGCCCTCCTTCTCGCGGGAGGGCCATCTCCCACCCTCCGAGAATTGGCCTCCTACCTGTGTAAGGGTAGGGCCGCCGGGTCAGCTTAAGGGGGCTGCATGCAGCCTCCCCGCCTGCCCAGCGGCCAGCCTCCATCGCCACCTGGGTGGGAGGCCGATTGGCGGCGCCACCACGATCAAAAAATTCTTTCTTTTTTCTTTTTTCTTTTTTTTAATAATTTTTTTTTTTAAATTCAAAAAATTTAAAATTATTTTTTTTAATTTAATTTTTATATTTGAAATTTAATTTGTTTTATTTATTTATTTTTTTCATTTTTTTTGTTTTTTATATTTTTTTTTCTAAATTTTGTTAATAATTTTTATTAAATTTTGTATTTTTTTTTTACTTAATTGATTTTTTTTTTAATTTCATATATATTTTTTTTTATTATTAAATTTTAGGTTTAGTATTTTCATTTAATTTTCTAAAATTTAATAAATTTTGTATTTTTTTTTTAATTTATTTGAATTAAATTCTTTTCTTTTTTTTTCTTTTTTTTAATTACATAAAATTTTTATATTTTTTTTATTTCAATTAAAATTGTGTATTTAAATTCGATTTTTTTTTTTTTAACTAAACTTAATATTTTCAAATTAATTTGTTTTTTATTTTATTTATTTTTAATTTATTTTTTTCAATTTTTCATTTTTAATTGATTTTTAAAGTTTTTTAACTTTTTATTTTAACAATGTTTTTTCTTTTTCTTTATATTTAAATTTTTTTTTATTTCAAAATTTATTTGTTTATTCATTTATTTATTAAAATTTAATATTTTTTTTTTAAATTTAAATTGTTATTTTAATATTAACTCTTTTTTTTAATTTAATAAAATCTAATATATATATATTTTATTTAAGTTCATATATATATATATATATATATATATATATAATTTAAATTTAATTTATTTTTTAAAATTTATTTGTTTTTTTAATATATATTTTTTTAAATTTAATATTTTTATTTTATTTTATTTTTCATTTTTTATTTTTAATTAACTTTTCATTTTTTTACTCTTTTTTTTTTATTTAAAAGTTTTAAATTTATTAAAATTTAATATATTTCTTTAAATTTAATTTATTTATTTTTTATTTTTATTTTTTTTAATTTAATAAAAATTTTCTTTTTCTTTTTTAAATTTAATTTCTATATTTTATTTTTTATAATTTCTTTCTTTTTTTAACCTTTTTTTTTAATTTAATATTTTTATTTTGTTTTTATTTTTATTTTTTTATTTCTATATATTTTGAAATTTTAATCTCCTTTTTCTTTTTTCTTTTTTCTTTTTTTTCTTAAATTTTAGGTTTTTTTTAATGTTTGAATTAAAATTTTTATTTTGTTTTTTTTATTCCTATATATTTTTAAATTTTAAGCTTTAAAATGTTTTTATTTTTTAAATTTATTTTTTTCTTAAATTTTAGGTTTTTTTTAATGTTTGAATTTTAAAAATTAAAAAATGTTATTTCTATTTTTAAAAATGTCAAAAATATAACACAATTTTTTTTTTGTTATTCCAGCATCAACTGGTTTTGTTTTGAGGGTGTTTTTTCAATCCTTTTTTCAAGAAACAATTTTATTTTTAGCATAATTTTATAAAATGTTGAAATTTGACCTTAAAAAAAAACCAAGTGCGTTCTGGAATACACTTTTTTTGTTTTCGGGGTGTTTTTTCATGTTTTTTTAAATATTTTTGGGTTGTTCTCGTTTGTGGTCAAAGTTACCTATTTCATCGCAGAATAAAGAAACCAAGGGGCAAAGGGGCTGCCAGCTATGACTCAGCCGAACCTGCTCCCATGCCAAAGAAGGACACACAGAAGTGGTGGGGACTCTCATAACAGCCTCTACCTGGCGCACAAACGAGTGTTTCCGCAGCCGCTATTGTACGAACCAAAGGGCACTCGACCAGATCATTTTCGGATCCCGAGTTAGAACCACACAAGAAATGACAAATGGAAGCAAATCATTGATGCAAACATCCTGTCAGTTGTTGCCACTACCAAGATCCGGAAGGAGGGGGGAGCGCCTCTTCCATTCGCATATGTGGGTGAAGGGTTCTTCGCTGCAATTTCTCATTGATAGCGGAAGCCAAAAGAACCTCATTTCAGCAGAGGCCATGAAGAGGCTCGACTTATCGACCATAGCACACCCGCAACCGTATACCATCGAGTGGCTCCACCCAGGGAGAGATCTATGCATCCGCCAGAAGTGCCGCCTTCCGTACAATATCAAGCCATTCACAGATGAGGTATTGTTTGATGTTTCTCCTATTGATGTAGCTAATGTATTATTGGGCCAACCATACTTGTGGAGGCGACATGCTGTGTATGAGTCATGTGTTATATTCTTTCCACGACCAGCCCCGCACCGTATGCTGGCGCTGTGCGCAAAGAGGGGGGTCACAAGGGGGGAGGCACTTCCCACGGGGGGTCGGCGCGCCCCGGCGAAATTGTCGGGTGTGCGGACCCACTCATAGGTAGACCCACCCATGTTTTGTGCATGAGTTTGCACATGGTTTTGGGGTATGATGGTTTTTGGCCCCCGGTATTTTGTAGATCCGGTCAAGGGAACTACGGTTATGTTCTAATCCAGGGTTAGTGGAATGGGGTTTATGTATGCTTCGGCATGTATATATATGTGTTGTAACACTAAAAGGAATATAATGAAAAATCAAGCTGGTCGTCCTGATTTGGGATCCAGGGGAAAATATCTGTGTTTATTTGTTTTATGTTTTATGCTCTCGTTATTGTTTATTTTCTGTTATAAGATTCGTGTGTAGATAATTTCTGTTCAGGGTTAAAACCTACTTTTGCACTTTGCAGCTGTTTTAACTTCAAGGGGACGCCTTTGGCCGCCGAGGGCTTTTGTCGTCCAGGCAGACCCCCGTTTTGGGCGGGGAGATCTGCGGGATTGATTCTTGCAGTGAAAGAATATGGCGAGCAGTGGAAATATAAAGATCGAGAAATTTAATGGTCAAAGTTTTGGGTTGTGGAATCTCAAGATGGAGGATCTGCTGGTGGATAAAGATAAATGGATCATGGTAGATCCAGGTACTAAACCAATGACAATGTTAGATGAAGACTCAAAGAAGTTGGATCGGAAGGCAAAGAGCACAATATAGTTTTGTATCTCAAATTCGATATTGTTGAATGTATCTAGGGAAGTTACGGTGAAAGATTAAGAATTCGTGGGAAAAACTTGGGACTTTGTACCGACCCAAGTCTCCGGTGAATGCTGTTCCCGCGGAAAAGCCGCATAACCCGAGGATGAAGGATGGAGACTCGTTGACGTACATCCGAACGCCTTCAATACCGTGGTAAGTTAGTTGTCATCCCGTTGATATTAAAATATTAGATTGAAGATAAGTGCATCGCCTTATCAGAGCCTCTACTGCATTCGTGACAAATTGTTATTGCAATAGGTAGCAATACAACTACCTTGAATTTTGATGACATTGTCTCAGCCTTGCTGTCGGAGGAAATGAGATGGAGAAATATGGAGGGTCAGAATGGAGATGCGTTATCTGTACGAGGAAGGTCCCAAAACATAAACAAGAATAAGGTTTTGAGTGGGAGATCCAAATCTATAGGGAGATCTAAATCTCTTGGAAAGTTTGTAAAGGTATGCTAGAAATGTGGAAAGGAAGGACACTACAAAAAGGACTGCAAATCTAAAGCTCCTAAGAAAGGAAAGGGATCTGATGATGCTCCTTCTACAAAGGCAAAAACCACCTCGGATGAAGGTCGGGATGTGTGTTTGGATTCTTCTTAAAATACAAATGTAGATCATGAGTCATGGTTGATTGACTCAAGTGCATCCTTTCACTTCACTCCCCATGGGGAGTGGTTCTGCGAGTATGAGAAATATGATGGTGGTGATGTCTTCCTATGGGATGATAGGAAGGTGATAATCGTCGAACGTGGAAACTTCAAGCTAAATATGCAAGGTGGAAGGATTAGAACACTTCCTGGTGTTCTGCATATTCTTGCATTGGCTAGGAGTCTAATTTCTATAAGCAATATGGATGATGCAGGTGTAAAAACACTGTTCGAGAAAGAGGCCCTAAAGATGGTTCAGAGCACCGGTATTAATGCGGGGAGTTTGGATCGGAACTTTGTGGACTCTGGCCAAGCTACAAGGTAGCACCGTTATTGATGGGTGTAATAGTTATGTGGTTCCCCGAAAGTGGAGCAAGTAAAGCCTAGTTGTCTCCGGAGATCCGGATAAAAGACCATGCTATGGCATCAAAGGCTTGGACATATTGGAGAGAAGGCCTCTTGACACTACATAGAAATGGTATAGTAGAAAGTATGTCTATTTCTCCCTATTTCGATTTCGTGAACATTATGTATATGGGAAGGAGAATCGGGTGAGTTTCTTCTGGTGCTGCTAAGAGGGCGAACAAGATATTAGAACTTGTGCACAGTGATGTGTTTGGACCTGTGTCGATTCCATCACTGGGTAAGTTTGTGTACTATGTTTCATTCATAGATGACTTCTCAAGGAATACATGGATATATTTCTCGAGGAAGAAATCTGAAGTCTTTGATAGATTTAAAGAATTTAAGGCTCTCGTGGAAAACCAGACAGAGAAGAAGATAAAGGTTCTGAGGACTAGATAATGGTGGGGAGTTCTGCAAGAAGGAATTTGAAGAGTTTTGTAAGAAGTGTGGTATATCATGACAGAAGACTACTCCATACACACCTCAGAAAAATAGAGTTGCAGAAAGAATGAACAGAACACTGATGGAAAAGGCAAGAAGCATGCTCAATGGTACTGGGTTAGGACAATAATTCTTGGTAGAGGTAATGGAGACTGCATGTTACTTGGTTAACAGATCACCTTCATCAGTGTTGGATGATAAGACTCCAAATGAGGTATGGACTCGTAAGAAACCCTCTCTTTCACATCTAAGGGTATTTGGATGTGATGCATATGTACATGTTCCAAAGGAGAAAAGGACCGAGTTGGATAATAAATCTGAAAGGTGCATCTTTATTGGCTATAAGGATTAAGCTTAAAAGGTTACAAGATTTGGAACTCGGAAACAAGGAAGAAAGTAAAATGGTGATGTGGTGTTTAGAGAGGTGAAAGATGTTTTTAAACATGAAATCATACCAAAGGAACCTCGTAGAAGATATAGTTTGAGCTAAAGGAGGATGAATCGTACTCTGCTAAATTTAAGAAGACTCGTAAGAGGAAGAGTCACAACCCAAATTGTGAGAAGATCAACTCGGGAAAGAAGGCAACCAAAGGTATAGTCCATCTGTTGGTCTGTGTTTTGCCTTAACTATAACTCATGATGGTTCCAGAATCGGGCTGGGGAGTGGGCAAGAGGATTCCGAGGATGGAAAACTCTGGAAGGAGGCCATGGTTGATGAAATGGAATCCTTGCACAAAAATGAGGCATGGGATCTGGTGGAGTTGCCGGCTGGAAGGAATCCCATTGGGAGAAAATGGGTGTTTAAGAAGAATATGAATGTAGAAGGCAAGGTGGAGAAATACAAAGCTTGGTTGGTAGAAAAAGGTTATTCCCAGGTGCCGGGAATTGATTTTGGTGATATTTTTTCTCCTGTTTCCAAAGTTACTTCTATTAGATTAATTTTATCTATTGTTGTTGCATTTGATTTTGAGATAGAACAGATGGATGTGAAGACAACATTTCTTCATGGGGATCTAGAAGAGGAGATACACATGAAGTAACCTAGAGGCTTTATGGTGAAGGGTAAGAAAGAAATGGTATGCAGGTTGAAGAAGTCTCTATATGGGTTAAAACAGTCACCAAGGATGTGGTATCAAAAATTCAATACCTATATATAGGGACTTGGCTTCACCAGAAGCAAGGAGGATCACCGTGTTTATTTTAAATTCATTGGTGACTGTGTTATTTATTTGGTCTTGTATGTGGATGACATGTTGTTGATTGGAAATTACAAAGAAATTATCCAAGATTTGAAGACCTAGCTATTCTCCAAATTTGACATGAAGGATCTTGGTGCTGCAAACTATATTTTGGGCATGGAAATTAAGAGAGATCAGGCAAAGAGGAAGCTCTGGTTAAACCAGAGGAAGTATGTCGAGACTATATTGCAGAGGTTCAATATGCAGGATAGTAAACTGGTGAATGTTTCTATTCATGTAGGTGTAAAGCTATTTGTTGAACAGTGTCCCGAGACACAAGAAGAAGAGGAGGATATGTCCCGTGTTCCATATGCAAGTGCAGTGGGTAGCCTGATGTATGCAATGGTCGGACCTAGACTGCATATCGCACATGCAAAGTGAGTATTTGAGTGTGTTTATGTCAAACCTGTGGAAGAAGTACTGACAAAGAATAGCTGTGCTTTCAGATATTTATGTGGCACTAGTGATTATGGCTTGTGCTACCAGGGAAGACCAGGATTGGAAATAATGTTGGACATTCGTGATTTTGTTCATGCAGACTGGGTTGGAGATCTGGACCAAAGAAGATCTACAAGTGGGTATGTATTTATCCTATTTGGAGGCGCAGTCAGTTAGATGAGTAAAAGACAGTCTGTAGTGGCTCTTTCAACTACAGAGGCATAATACATAGCAGCCACGCATGTAAGCAAGGAAGCAATTTGGTTGCAGAGATTGTGTTCAAGTATGGGGTTGGTACAGCAAGCTATAAGGATAGACTTTGATAGCCAAAGTGAAATTTTCTTGGCTAAGAACCCTGCTTACCATTCAAAGACAAAGCACATTGATGTTCAATATCACTTTGTTAGAGATATGGTTGAGGCTAAAAGGGTGTTGGCCGCAAAGGTGGACACTGAAGAATGTTGCAGATGCATTGACGAAGTCTGTGAGCACTCAGAAGTTCTCTTGGTGTAGAGAAACAATGGGTGTTGAAGAATTGGCCAAATGACTAAGCTCTCCTGTGGCCCCCCGTGGAAAGAAAATAACAAGTGGGAGTGTTGGGTATGTGTTATATTCTTTCCACGACTAGCCCCACGCACTGTACGTTGCGCTGGGCATAGCAGGGGGGTCACAGGGGGGGCGGAAGCCCCCCTTGTCGGGTCTAGGGCAGCGCCCCAGCGAATTTTTTTTTGGTATGCAGTCCCACTCATATGCGGACCCACCCATGTTTTGTGCATGAGTTTGCACATGGTTTTGGGGTACGATGGTTTTCGACTCCTGGTATTTTGTAGATCCGGTCAAGGGAACTACAGTTATGTTCTAATCCAGGGTTAATGGATTGGGGTTTATGTATGCTTCGGCATGTATATATATGTGTTGTAACACTAAAAGGATTATAATGAAAAATCAAGCTGGTTGTCCCGATTTGGGATCCAGGGGAAAATCTCTATGTTTATCTGTTTTATGTTTTATGCTCTCGCTATTGTTTATTTTCTGTTATAAGATTCGTGTGTAGATAATTTATGTTCATGGTTAAAACCTACACTGTGTATGAGTCTAGGCCTCGTGCTGTTGTTATTACTTTGGGAAACAACTTGTACATGATACAGGAGGTAGTACCGCCTCCTGTCATCTCTTTGAATACTACAAAACAACACAGTAAGATTGTTTCCCAAACCAGGAAATTTATTTTCCTTACAACTCGCTCATAGGGAAAGAAGAATATTGTGGCCATAACCTTGAAACAAGGCTCCCCTACACGGCTGCAGTAGATGGACAAAGTCAAGGAGGAATACGAGGAAATCTTCTCCTCACTCATAGAGGTTCCTCTACACCGTCAAGACAAGCACTCCATTGATCTGACCCCCAACGCACCACTTCTTGATGTTGCCATACCTCATGCGACTACACAGACAGAATCCACACATGTACTATCTAAGGCTAATAAAGAAACAAAATTTACTAAACGCATCCAACATGTTCGCCCGCAGGTCCATGACATCTTCGACAAATCTAATAACCAGTTCAACAGAAGTTGCCTCATCTCCTGGAAGATCTCAACGCAATGGGGACCATTGCTTCCTAAGGAGGGAGGAATGATCCAGGTGGATATCGGTGGCCACCCACCTATTCCATTTGGACCTGCACCATCAATTCTTGCATCTTTTCACATTCAGCACAACTTACTATTTTTAGCAAGTTTTCAGGTCCTGCACTCCCGGAGCCGTTTTGGGACCTTAATGATCTAGGTGGATATTGGTGGCCACCCACTTATTCCATTTGAACCCCCACCATCAGTTCTTTCAATTTTTAAGTTGCAGCACAACTTACTATTTTTAGCAGTTTTTCGGGTCTTGAACTTCCGGAGCCATTTTGAGGCTCTAAACAACGTTTTTTGGGCGTCACACCTCCAGCCAAATGATTCCATCTGAATTTGATTTTTGCGACAGTAGTTGTAGTCCTTGGATAGATATTTTTAACGATATATCATGCGCGTCAAACGGAGATAGTATGCCAAAGTTACGACCCTGGGAAGTTGAAACACCAATGTACCCAAACGGGGCCCATAGTTTTGGCTCTTCATCTCCTAGGGTTAGGTTTTTGGACGTTTAGAGTTCTCCATTATTTTTTCAATAATAAATAGGCCCTCGAGCCTCATTATAACACAATTCAGAGGTCTGTAGCTACCACATCTCTTCTCAGAGATTCGCTACCAGCACCCTAGGTATTTTATTTCCATTATGTCTGTAAGAATATTTCTGTTATTTGATATTAATGAAATGAAGCATTATTTCTGCTACATTGTTGGGTGTGGAGCCTGATTATCTTAGTTATTTTGCATATTAGCGTTGGACCCATGTACCTTAAAGGGGCGGCAACGCCACCTGAAATTAGACGCTGCCTTGGGGGTCCAGGGGGGGGCGGCTACGACTTTATGGAGCCCCCCCCCTGGCGGGGGGTTTGGGGGGCAGCGCCCCCGAAGCTAAAAACATATGTAAAATTGCCTTGTAAAAGTATAGTAATTTCCAGTCAATCTGGGTCGTTCATTAGGCAGATGATCTGACGGTAGAAGTTATGTTTAGTTTAGGGTTTTTTCCCCTATAAGGCAACCCCTCACTTGTATGAGGGTATTGTATTGTGGCTGTGTATTGTATGTGTATTCTCAGAGCGAGAAACAGATAGGGAGACTATGAGAGAGAACAGAGGATATTATAGCGGATCTGTTGTAGGTTGTGTCTCTTCATTTTGTTGGATAATAGAAAGGAAGGATTGGTTGTTCGGGGTGGATGTAGCCCAAACTGGGTGAACCACGTATATCTGTGTCTCTCTCATTTTATGCATTTTGTGTGCTTGTGTTTTCCACGTATTTTATATGTTTCATTGCTCTGTAATATTTAATTTTCTAAAAACTGGTATCAGAGCTGAAGGTCTATTTGGCTGATAAACTCGCAGGAAAGAAGGGTTCCTGGTTCGAGTGGGAGCAATGGTGGAAGATGGTAAATTTAGGGTCGAGAAATTTAATGGCCAAAACTTCCCGCTGTGGAAGATGCAGATAGAAGATTCTCAATATCATAAATATTTGTACCTACCATTGAGTGGAAAAACAAAGAATCCAACGACTATGACAGACGCAGAATGGGATATTCTTGATAGAAATTCACTTGGAACAATACGGTTGTGCCTCGCGGTGTCGATAGCCTTCAATATTTTGAAGGAAACAACAATAGAGGGTTTGATTAAGGCGTTGGAAAAACTATATGAAAAACCCTCGGCCTCAAACAAGGTATTTCTTATGAAACATTTATTTAATATGAAGATGTCGGAAGGTGGATCTGTTTCAGACCATTTAAATGATTTTAATACAGTTACTAGTCAATTAAGTTCTGTAGGGGTAAACTTTGATGATGAAGTTAGAGCTTTGTTATTTTTGTGCTCATTTCCAAAAAGTTGGAATGGTTTAGTTATGGCCATTAGTAACTCTATCTCTAGATCTAGTACTTTAAATTTTGATGATGTTGTTGGTGTTATCCTTAGCGAGGAAATGCGACGGAAAAGCTCCGGTGAGATATTGGGTAATGCTTTGAGTGTAGAGTCTAGGGGAAGAAGAATGGAAAGAGGAAAGAGCTCGGGATATCGCAGTAAATCAAGGAAAGGCATATCCAAGTCTAGATCGTGGATAGTGTGCTGGAAATGCGGAAAGAAAGGACACCTAAAGAAAGACTGTAGATCTCAGAAGGGAAAAGAAGGAGACACGCAACAAGAAAACAATCATGAAGAAAATGTGATAGGTGATGTGTTACAAGATGCTTTGGTTCTTTCTTCCGAAAATGTTACTGATTCTTGGGTTGTAAATTCATGCGCCTCATTCCATGACACACCTGATAAGAAATATTTTCATGACTATGTTCAAGGAGATTTTGGACAAGTTCATTTGGGTGATGATAATCCCTGTAAAATTGTTGGAATGGGTAAGGTTCTTGTAAAACAACAAAATTAAAACCAATGGCTATTAAATAAGACTATGTTCAAGGAGATTTGGGACAAGTCTGTTTGGGTGATGATAAACCGTGTAAAATTTTTGGAATGGGTAAGGTTCTTGTAAAACAATAGAATGGAAACCAATGGCTATTAAATGAGGTAAGGCATGTTCCAGATCTGAAGAAAAATATGATTTCAACAGGGAAGTTAGGCAGTGAAGGTTGTGTGACAACTTTCACAGATAAAACTTGGAAGGTTACCAAAGGAGCTCTGGTAATAGAAAAAGGTGAAAAGTTTGGTACATTATATTTATGCAATGGTATTTCTAACTCTGTTAATGCTTTAAATTCCAAAGGATCAGATGCACCATTATGGAATCATAGGCTCGGACACATGAGTGAGAAGGGGATGAAGATTCTTCACTCAAGAAATTTGTTTCTGGTTTGAAGAATGTTGATTTGGATTTATGTGAGAATTGAATTTATTGAAAACAGAAGAGAGTTAGATTTCTCAGAGTTGGGAAAGAAAAGAAGAGAAAAAAATTAGAGCTTGTGCATACAGATGTATGGGGACTTTCTCAGGTATCATCTCTTGGTGGCTCTTGTTATTATGTTACTTTTATTGATGATGCAACTAGAAAAACTTGGATTTATTATATTCAAAATAAATCTGATGTATTTGATACTTTCAAGAAATGGAAATCTTTGGTTGAGATTGAGACAGGAAAGAAGTTGAAGTGTCTCAGATCAAACAATGGAGGTGAATATTGCAGCAAAGAGTTTGATAGGTATTGTTCAGAGCATGGAATTCATAGAGAGAAGACAATTCCAAGAACACCACAAGAAAATGGTGTGTCAGAAAGGATGAACAGAACAATCATGGAGCGTGCAAGGTGCATGAGATTGTATGCAATATTGCCTTTACAATTTTGGGTAGATGCTGTAGATACTGCTGTTTATCTAATAAACAGAAGGCATTCAAGCTCCTTGGATGGTGGTATTATAGAGGAAGCATGGACAGGTAAAAAGGTAAACTACTCTTTTTTAAAGCCTTTTGGCTGTGAGGCCTTTGTCCATATTACTAAAGAAAATAGAACAAAGCTTGAGGCAAAATCAAAGAAATGTACCTTTATTGGATATGGTGTTAATGATTTTGGTTATCGCTTATATGATTATGAAAATCAAAAAATCATTAGGAGTAGAGATGTAATATTCAATTAAAAGGTATTGTATAAGAATCAGTTTCAGGAAAAGAAACAGGAAAAAGAAAACAAAGAATACAGAGTTCTTGATGAGATCGCAAAAAAAGTAAAGGTGCCTAAAAATAATAATAATCAAGAGCCACAACGACAGCAACCACTGTTACAGGTCAAAATACCTCCTCGTCAGCTCAGAGGGGAAGACAAATATGGAAGAAGTACAAAGACCTAAATTAAACCTATTTCTGCCAGGGTAATGCATATATAGAACAGAACAAGAGCGTTATAACGCAGGCAAGCAATACATTGGCCGCATTAGTGGCTAGGGCAACGCTCTGTTTACACTGGAGGGACGCGTTACCCGTGTTTTAAGTTTGAATTGGGAAAAGAGCGTGGAGAAAGATTTGAATCTCCGACCTTCCCTCACAAAGGAGTCAGTCCACAAAGGAAACTGCAGAAGCACCAGTTCATTATTGGTCATTTCCATGGAAGACTGAACTCCAAGAGAGGCAAAATCATGGAGATCAAGGAAACATCTAAGCCTTTTCCATTCCAAACTAGTGGAAAGAGAAGGGCAACAATGGCCTTCTCCCTCTCCTATAAGAAGGAGCTGAAGGCTCTTAATCGAAGGTCAAAGGATTGCTCAAGGTTCTTGTATACTTGTGGAATAGAGAATAGTGTGACATTGTGAAGGCCAAGAGTCAAAGAGGCTCCTAGAGAGCTTGTTGACTTGGACTTCTTCACTAGAGAGAGAAGAGAGATTTGGAGACTGAGGAGGGCTTGGTACAACCGATGGTTGTAATCCTCCTTCTTTCAAAATCAATAGAACTGTGTTCGTTTTGTCCATTCAATGCTTAATGTTATTATTGTTGTTTCAATATTTACTTAGTATGATATGAATGGCTCAGATGTGTATAATCTAGATGTTTGTAGTACATTGATTTAATTGACAGGATACTTGTTATATTAGAAATTACACGGGTGCTTTAACTGATTGCAGGTCTCAGATTTGGAGCCGGTGAAGAAGGACTCTTACTTTGCTGCACAGCGCTTTCCAAGGGATTCCAAGACCATCAAAGAGGTAATTCTCTATTTTATTCCTTCAAGTTATTTCAAGATAATATAAACATACTCATGCCATCTTTGTGAACAGCGTAGCTAATCTTACTGTCTGCCTCGGGCACCGGAAAGCCCTGAGAGGGATATACGAAAACCAACCACCCAAGCAGTTTACCCTATAGCAGAATTGGTGAATCCGCTGGGGAGTTTCCCCATATTTTCCGGACTATTTTTCCCTTCATTCCTTCTCTCCTCTGTTCAGTATCCTTCTGACCATTTTTTGATGCCCAGTAGACATACCAAACGCTTGCAGAGTTCAATCCTGTTCCTGTCTGGCCAACTGAAGAGAATTTCCATGGTTAACGCGACCTATGCAGTTTATCCAGTGCGTTATAACGCGGTCTAAGCTTAAATACAGTGCGTTATAACACTGTATTTTCTCACAGACAGAGCGTTACTTAGCCAAAAACCCTGATGTTCACTACTGTCACTGTGTTTTAGCTGTAGAGTTTTTTGGCCACCAGTACCTTTCACCGACTGAATCCCTGTGCTTGTCTGCTAAGTTGGCATTGATTATTTGTTTCTCTTATTTATTTAGTGTGCAAAACATTTACTTTTTAAAAAGAGAATTTTATTTTTTTTGCATTTAGTTGAGTTTACTCTGGAAGTTTAGTTCACAGACTGTTAAAAGAGGTAGATAGAAGTCTGAATCTTAAAAATTGAGCTGTGTTATTTACATGTTGGTGCATGGATGATTGAAAAAGAAACCTCTCCTTGTAGAAACACTCTTCATTGAAGTTAATATTTAGAGCATGTTTTGCATGGTTTCTTGAGTCAGAGTCTCACTATACTTCATACGTCCATTCCCCCTCCGCAAGACTAATAACAAAGTACACTAAAAACAAAGCGATAATAAAATCAATCTAATAACTCTTTTTTTGAGCTCACACAAACAGTAGTTCAGGCTAGGATCTTGGGTTAGGAAAGTGAGAAAACTACCCAAGATCTCAAAACTTGAAAACTAGAGTCATTAACAAGTGAAATCCTGCTGCACTCACATTATTGGGACCGTTCCTTTACTAGAGCTCAGCGCAAGACAACACTTGGGTGCACTAGAAGGTAGCCCGCCTTCGACTGCATCCTGTGGGTGTGTTATATATTGAGGTTCCCTTCGGGGATGTCGAAACTAGATCGGGGATCTAGGTATTCTGCCCATATAGCACATTGTCCTTGACCGTGGACCCCCCTGATGATGTCTGTGATTTGAGGTATCTTTAGTGGCCATACTTTTTAGGGACTTACACAAGGTGACTGGGACGGGCTGTCCTGGTACCTGAAATAGACGGACCCACTCTGTCTTCGGTCTTTAGGAGGGTACTCGTCTTCACGAGAGTGCTTACACCTATCGTCTGAGGTTCGGGCGAAGCTCTAGAGTGACCGTAACTTTACTTTCGACCAACCCTCTCTGTATGCTATTGTGATACTAGATTTCATCACCAGTGAACGGTAGTACTCAGACAGGGCACCCTATTCTGGCTGCTTGCTGATTGATTTTAGAGAGTCTTTTCTTTTTAGTAGCTATGTGGTTACTGTCATTTGAGACTTCATAATACATCACATTTTAAAATTTGTTAAAATTAAACCGGTCACCGTGGCGTCCCCTGACCCACGCCGTCTGTCTCGATGGCAGCAAGGTCTACCTCCTCTCACCCTAGAGGAAAGATTGAACCTTGGTGAACCCGGGCCTTCTACGGAAGAGCAGTCTCCTCTGACTAATCTGGATTATCACATAGACCCTTATCAACCGGAACTCCCGGAGGACCCTTTCACTGAAGGCGTTGTACCTAATTACAATCCTCCACTCACTGATCCGTTAGGACCTGTGATAGTCCAGATTCCACCACGCCCAGATATGTCTGCGGCCACACCAACATCTATTTCACCACCGGCATCCACAGGGACGATGCCAATGGCAACCATCCTTGGTTCGCCACCATCCTCCCCGCCATTGGTCAGTTCTATGCCATTACTGGGTAACCCCAGTAGTCAACATATGCCTACCCCCAACCCTATGGTCAACACAACTGTCAGTAGTTTACCGAACCCTTCGGCATCTACTCCTACCGTGACCACGTTGGGCACCACGATAGCTCCTCCCACGAGCACGACTACTTCGGTGCCCTTTAACAACCCTTTCGGTTGGAACCCTCTGTTGAGTTCAAACCCCCTGGCCACTATACCAGGGGGCAATGTTATCAGTACACAGGTAGCAGGGAATATTTCTCTTCCTATGCAATCCTTAGGACAAATGGGACAACCCATTGTAAACACTATCCCCTTAAGTGGTTCAAACATAGGTGTAGGATCTATACCGTTGCCAAATTATGCAAGTACTAGTATGCCTCCGGGAAACTCTATTGCATCCATTTGGACTAACCAACCCCAACCTCCATCTGGAGTGGGAGGGCACTTTTACGCTGGGGGCAACCAACCATTTGCCCCTCAATACACTATGCCCTATGGACAGCAACCATATGTTCCTACTCCTCCACCTATGGGAGGTTTTTATCAAAGTCCCACTTACCCTTCTGGTAACACATGGATGGGGGGACCCTATGGTCCAAATAGTCAGCCCATACTGCCTTGGTTAGACTCGAGGGAAAATCCACAATTGCCATTCTTGGCAGCTTTGGACATACCCGACATCCATAAGCTGACGAACGACCCCATCAACCACAACTCGCTTTGGCCTCCAATACCGCATAAGATTCCTTCCGATATCCCGAAGTTCGACGGGAAGCATGGGGACGACCTGGCCGCACACATCACTACCTTCCATTTATGGTCCATATCCAATTCCATGGTAGATGATAGTGTCCGACTTCGACTGTTTTCCTGCACCCTTACAGGCAATGCCGCCAAGTGGTACATTGAATTACCACGTGCCGCCATCAATACGTTTGGCGCTTTAGCGATGGAGTTCTTAAAGAACTTCCAACTACCAATTAGAGTGGAAACTGGAACAGAATTGTTAACATCGCTGCGCCAAGACACCGCCACCCACATCTCCGACCATATTCATGAATGGAGACGTAGGAGGAGGCTCGTAAAAGCGCCAATACCGGACCATCTCTTGGCCAATTGGTTCTGCAAGTCTCTTTTACCCCACATCTCTAAAGACATTGGCCTTTCTGGTGCAGTGACAAAAGATCAATGTATTCGTCGTGCCCAACACTTGGATTTAATCTATTCACAATCCGGCACGCTTCACGATCTACTCCCCCATGCCCCTGGTAACCCAAATCCTCCGGCTACTCAGAAAACCGGAGCTCATGCCGATGGTCTCGTTGGCACGATCTCTGGTGTAGCCACCAATCAGTCTCGGGGGAAAACCTCCCAGCCATCCTCGACTGCCACCACCCCCCACCAAACGACTCCTCTCCCTTCCGCTAAGGTAAATTCAGTGCAAACCTCACAAAAGCCTAGCAGAAAAAATAGGAAGAATAAGAAGAAAGCATCGACTTCGGAAGAGCAGTCTAATAATCAGAATAACGCTAATCAGAAAAAATGCTGCTAGAAATGACAAAGGAAAGGATAAACCCATGAAATTTCCTTGTAAAATCTGTGCGGAGGACCACTTGACATACAAATGTCCTCGGTTGCAGGAATGCACCGATTTTATTGCTAACAAGGATTCTGGGAGAACACCTGTTGTTCTTCACAATCCTTTCCCCAATCAACAGCAGCAACATCAACATATGGTTGACAACCCGCCACAACCCCATCAACGAGGCAATGGTGGTTCGTATCCTTCCGACGAAGGACCATCTGCCATTTATGGCATCGAGAGTATTGACCTTCAAACTCACACCAAGATTTATGGAACTCCTACCATAGATGCTCAGGAACCGGGAACTAGTTCCAATCCACTGCCGCCCAACGATTTACATATCGAAAGGCCTACTGTTGAACCTGTAATTCGTCCCCCCAAAGGGACACTTCGACGCACGACTCATAATACCTCTGCACGTGCAGCCCAAAACTACAATATTGTAGAAGATTTGGCGCAGGAACCGTCAGCTATGTCTGCACTTGAAGTATTACAAGCCTGTCCAGCACAAAGGAAAGCCTTGCTTTCGGCCATTGGTGGAATAGATCCCCAGGATTCCATGCTAGCAGTCTTTGATATGGAAAAGGCTAAACCTCGCCTCTCACATCAACTCGCATTCCAGGTGCAGGTTGTGTCGAAAGGGAGACCCATCCATTGCACTATCATAGACGAAGGTGCTTCGACCTGCGTTATGTCACAAGCTTGCTGGCTGAATTTAGGTTCTCCTACTCTAACCCCGCCATCGAATTCCCTCAAATCTTTCGATGGCCACACTTTCCTACCAAAAGGATACCTTGCTAGCTTTCCCATCACTCTGAGTGGGAAAATGGTAAATGTGGACGTTAAAGTCATAAAGCGTCGCGACTATAATCTATTGCTCGGTCGCAGTTGGTCTTATGCTATGACTGCCATCGTGTCTTCGGTCTTCCGACTCATTCTATTTCCATTGGATGGGAAAATAGTCACGGTCGACCAGCTATCCTTCTGCACCCCTGATTATTCCACTTTACCAAGTAGCTCTGTACCCCTAATAGGAGGTGTCCCTAACTCTTACGTTAGTATCAGTACCAGTCTTCTGAAGGCATCTTCCCTACTGGGTTGTTTTCCTCTACCGCCGCCGCAGATCCCAAGCACGGTTGCAATGATATCCACCTCTTCGGATGGCTCTATCGACCCATGGATCATCCCGGCACCTTCAGATATTGATTCCTATGGAGATCAGATGCCGCTTTCGCCGGTTGAGTTGGCTTACCAAGCCATCCAAACCGCATCTAAACCCTCCACTGATATGGTTTCGACCACAGGTACAACCCCCTCTCCTAGAATAGTTCTCTCTAAGGATCTCCTCAATGAAGTCTCGCCTACAGACGAAGCTATTCAAGAGATCATGTCATTAGAAGAACGACCTTGGGGAGAGTTCCACCATCGCGCTTCGACGATTGATTCAGAGGCGATAAAAACTGAAATCCCGTCTTTTGACCAACCTGAGATAGTTCCCTCCTCTTATACGACTGTCCACACTATCGATTCAGAAGGGAACATAAGTAATCTTTCCAAGACGCTACTCATTGATATCTCAGTCAAGACAGGTATCATGGAAAATATTCCGTATTTCTTTTCAAATATCACACCTTTCCAACTTGCTTTCGGCCTGGAGGCAGTACTTCCAATCGAGTGCAAAATCCCATCACTCAAACTTGCCATTGAGCTCCTGCCTGGCACCACCGCCTCAGAAGAGCGCTTGCTCTCGCTTGATCATTTGGACGAAAATCGTCGAGATGCTACATTAGCACTCGAAGGTCACCAGCGCCGAGTTAAAGCTCAATACGACAAATCTGTCAAGCCTCGTTCTTTCCAAAAGGGCGATCTTGTTCTACTTTATGATAAAAAACACGACCTCTTGGGGGCAGGAACACTCCAACCATTGTGTCTCGGTCCTTACATCATTAATAAAGCCCTCTCAAAAGGAGCTTACGAACTACAGGACTGTAATGGAATTCCACTCGAGGAGCCCCGCAACGGGCTCTATCTGAAGAAGTATTTTGCCTAGTTTCGCACTAGGCATATGCTTTGTAATTTTATGTATATAAGTTTTGCCTATTTTTATTTTGATGCTTCTGGATTATTTGTTTGGTTTAAGGTGTTTTTCTCATGTAATCTTTTTCTTTCGCACAGATGTCATCACATTCGTTATCATACGTCGGGTATGCAGACGGTGCTAGTCGTCACACTAGACACATTGCTTCAGTTGCTTGGGTTCTCTATACTCCTGAGTCGAACCTTCTTGGTTCCGGGGGGATCTTCCTAGGTAACGCCACCAACAATGTCGTCGAGTACATGTCAGTGATCCAACTCCTCACGGAAGCGGCATCTCGTGACATCTCCGATTTAGTGGTCAGGTTATATTCCCAACTCATCATTATGCAGTTAAACAATCATTACCGTGTCCGCCACCCTGTGTTGTTACGTTATTTTTTACGAGTGCGAATTTTAGAGCGTCAATTTCAAACAATCACATTTGAGCACGTTCCTAGAGAATTTTATGCATTAGCCGATTCTTTGGCAAATTATGTGTTAGATTGGCATTTGTCACATTTATTGTAAAAGATTTACTCATGAGTACGTATATTTTTATCCCATCAAAAAATGCATAAAAATTTAAAAACACAAAAATCACCAAAAATATATATATATATATACATATGTCATGTCCAGTACACAGTAAACATCAAAAAGAAAAATCTCCCAAAACTTGGGGTGTTTTACAAAATTTGGCTACACTAAGCCATGCTCTGACACTAATACATCTACTCCACCAACTAAGCCTGATGCTCATAATAGCATACAACTGCTCTAGCTATCCTCCTCAGAGGAACCAGGTATCTCTCCGGCACACCCACAGTATGCCGCTGCAGACGAACTGGAACCTCCCGCATAGGAAGCGGCGGTATACCCATACTCAGACCCTCCAGGTTTCTGGAGAGTTCATGTAAAATTTGGGTATCATCGTCGTCGCCGGCTTCTGCATCCTCTACAGGTGCGCCAGCCCCGGGTAGCTGCAATCCTCGCCGTGCATAGCGAGGGGCCCCAGCTGGACGGACAGGTGCCACATCTGTGTCAAGCAAGCAAAAGTTTCATGTCAAAACTAAATTTTCACCCCTTTCTAAACAATATTTTTTTATTTTTTTTTACATAAACATTCAAAAGCTAAAAACAAAAACTTCTTTGAAAAGCACTGATCATTTTTTCTTACCATCGGGCCCCCACTGGGTGCCAGGGGGCAAGACTAACTCGAGATTGCCTGTGAAGTTCATCCCTGCATAGGGATAATCCTCAATCATGATGATCTGAGAGTCCAACCAATCAAAAAATCCCTCATCAAAACAGTGACGGATGGGACCCTCTCCAGTCCGTGGAAGCAAAGTGGCCCACCGAGCCTGCCTCGGCTCGCGTGGACCCAATGGCGCTGTAGGGATCCTGGGCCTCATCAGTGGTATCCGCTCCAATATGAAAGAAACAATCAATGTTCCGTACCCAAACTCTCTTTGTGTACGGGTCTTACATGTAGTAAGCTCTGCTCGGACCCGACGAACCACACCGTCACACCAGTTGAAAACCTGAGGCTGCATACAATCCAAGGCTAGGAGCATCTGAGCCTTGGTCGCCACATGCTGACTCTTGGCACCTGCCAAGTGAACAATCATCCATAGAATAGACCGCAAGAGTCTCAAAGTCACTTGTGCAATAGGTATCCGGTTACTCACAGCCTGGGTGCCACGTATGCAGTGCGCATGGATCAAATCAGTAGTGGAATGAGGGTTAGCTCTAGACCCCATCAAATTGGGCCTCGCCCCACGACATGAAAAGCCGGTCAAAAATTAAACATCATCTTTTTCGATGGCAAGCTCGTTTCCACTAATTCGAAAGACATGATGCCGTTCGTCCCACTGCTGGATCAGCCACCTCAGGAGGTCCTCTTGAACCCTCATCAGTTCTAAATGGGCATACTTAAGCAATCCGCACCTCCGGAGAGCCATTAAACTTGCCGCATCCGTTACCATCTCTCGTTCTTCCCGCTCATGCTCTCTCTCTCGCCAGATACTCATGATTAACAGCTGAACACCTGCAAATGCAACATTTCCAACCGATTAAAATTTTCCTGGACCACTTCAAAAATGGAAAACTTGAATTGTTAGAAAGCATGTTGCGCCTAACGCGGGCACTAATACTTCCCTCATGGGTTATGCATTTAACGCGGCTGTTGTACTCCTGACCCGCGTTAGGTGCAAATATTTTTCTAGGGCCTCAAAATTTCCTAATTTTGAACCAGCAAAAACTAAAAAATTGGCAATTCAATGATAACAAGAGGTTCTAGCTCTTACCTGGATCTCGTGGAATAGAAGACTGTTGCCCGGATTGAACGTAATCGTTAGCTAAAATTTTCACCCCTTTTCCACTCCAGAGCTTCTTCACAGCACTCAAAACAGTGAAAATGAATGTCTTCTGACCTTCTTATAGCAAATTCTGGGGCATGAATCTCTTAAGACAGTCGGAAAAGTCGTGATTCCTCATTGTACACATATCACAACTCTTGAGATTTGGTACTGATGATTCTAATAAGGGATCAGGATTTATGTGCAGACATACTCATGTTTTATCGAGCATTCTTTTTATGGTATTTTTCTTGCTCGTTAATCCGAAAAACCTCGAGTTCTCTTCTTCGGGCTCATTAAACTTATATGAAATTGGCATCGAGCGTTTTTTTTTGGTCTTTTCTTGCTCGTTAATCCAAAAAAACTAGAGTTTTCTTCTTCAGACTCATTAAAACAATGGAGAAGTACTGAGCATTCTTTTTAGGAATCTTTTTCTTGCTCATAAAATCGAAAAAATCCCAAGTCACCTTTGTCAGACTCGTTAAACTATTGAGACAGAGAACAAGGAGCCATTCTTTTCCTCTTTTTCAAAGCTCTTTAAACAGAAAAAGTAAATCGAGTTTTCTCCGCATGACTCGTTAAAATTTCACGGAGGTATCGAGTTTTCTCCGCGTGACTCGTTAAAATTTCACAAAGAATATTGAGTTTACTTCGTCTCCTCGTACTCATAACAAAATGAGGTAGACGTCCATTGAACATAGATTTCTCACTTTTCCGGATTCGATGGACTAACTTACGGAAAATGAACTGTTTCGGGCTTACTATTATCCCTTTGCCGTGCCCGATTATCAAGACATGACAAAGGTACCCCAATGGAGTCGTCTTTTACGACATTTTTCAGACTCTCTAAACATGAAAAATTCACCGAGTTTACTCGTCTGGACTCGTTAAACCTAATCAGACAGGACATGGAGTTGTCTTTTATGACATTTTTCAGACTCTCTAAACATGAAAAATTCACCGAGTTTTCTCATCTGGACTCATTAAATCTAATCAGATGGGGCACAGAGTTGTCTTTCCTGACATTTTTCAGACTCTCTAAACATGAAAAATTCACCGAGTTTACTCGTCTGGACTCGTTAAACTTAATCAGACGGGGAAAATTTGGACAAGATGGATATTACCTCTGTTACATTTTCAAAAAGGTTGATTTGGCAGCAAAATTCTTGAACATGGCACTTCCGAGAAAACTCTTTCGCAGTTAGCTGAACCCTACCATATATGAGTATTAGCCTTCATTTCCCAGTGTCCCTGCACCGGTAAAATCCTAACACACTCTTTGGTGTTCAACACGCTTCAGCTGCCTAGTACCCTGCTAGAGTGCCTTCTATTGTTCAAGCAGATCTCGTTATCTACTGCTCCTGTTATCAACCAAACCGTTCATTATGCCAGAAATTATTTGTCGTCCGACGTTCCCATTTACTCTTCCATATCTCAAATCATAAACAAAATCAGTTGGTTTCCGTTTCGTGTTGACTGATGTAGGACGCCTCAGTGCCTACCTTTCAACAGATCACTTCCTATCGACTTCAACACCTTATCTAGGAAGTTGATCCAGAAACACATCAGTACCCAGATACTTGCAGACATCAGTGGCAGGTAGTCTTGTGTTTGATCAAGAGTCTTCATCATTGGCTCTTGGTTGAATGATTCTACGAGTGTTCGACTTCAACTCCTTTTATTCACACTCTCTAGATTGTACCGGGCATCTTAGGGACCATCATCATTATCGGTGGCCACCTTCGCGTCTGTTAGCAGTTTTCATTATTGATTGGTAATCAGACGATTTCTCACATATTCGACGACAACTCCCTCATTCACATGTTGAGAAATATGCAGTTTAAGTGAATCGGCGGTCAAGACCTTGGGGCAAAAGGCTACACCATTAAAGTTGTGTTCCCTTCCCCAAGCTGCGATATTGTTTATGGAGACAGCTTCTTCAGCCTGATCCTGTTATGACAGACACTTCCACATTGTGACTATTGGTGGATAGATTCTTCATATCTCTATTCTAGAGAAATCATGTTGTTTAAATCTACTGAGCATGGGACATGCCCGACTCTAGGCAAATACTATATTTTCTGACATATGTTGTTGTTTCAGATTTTCCTCAGTCTTTCAATCTCTCTCTATCTCTACAAATTATAAAGTATTTTGGCCATCGTCTTCGTCTTTGACCTCACACTTTAGGGGGCATCTGTTACAGGTCAAAATACCTCCTCATCAGCTCAGAGGGGAAGACAAATATGGAAGAAGTACAAAGACCTAAATTAA
This sequence comes from Pinus albicaulis, assembly GCA_034641835.2. NCBI lineage: Eukaryota > Viridiplantae > Streptophyta > Pinopsida > Pinales > Pinaceae > Pinus > Pinus albicaulis. Next base: position 769,966,831 of record CM076571.1, on the reverse strand, counting down.
ACCTATTTCTGCCAAGGTAACGCATATATAGAACAGAACAAGAGCGTTATAACGCAGGCAAGCAATACATTGGCCGCGTTAGTGGCTAGGGCAACGCTCTGTTTACACTGGAGGGACGCGTTACCCATGTTTTAAGTTTGAATTGGGAAAAGAGCGCGGAGAAAGATTTGAATCTCCGACTTTCCCTCACAAAGGAGTCAGTTCACAAAGGAAACTGCAGAAGCACCAGTTCATTATTGGTCATTGCCATGGGAGACTGAACTCCAAAAGAGGCAAAAGAATGGAGATCAAGGAAACATCTAAGCCTTTTCCATTCCAAACCAGTGGAAAGAGAAGGGCAACAATGGCCTTCTCCCTCTCCTATAAGAAGGAGCTGAAGGCTCTTAATTGAAGGTCGAAGAATTGCTCAAGGTTCTTGTATACTTGTGGAATAGAGAATAGTGTGACATTGTGAAGGCCAAGAGTCAAAGAGGCTCCTAGAGAGCTTGTTGACTTGGACTTCTTCACTAGAGAGAGAAGAGAGATTGGGAGACTGAGGAGGGCTTGGTACAACCGATGGTTGTAATCCTCCTTCTTTCAAAATCAATAGAACTGTGTTCGTTTTGTCCATTCAATGCTTAATTTTATTATTGTTGTTTTAATATTCACTTAGTATGATATGAATGGCTCAGATGTGTATAATCTAGATGTTTGTAGTATATTGATTTAATTGATAGGATACTTGTTATATTAGAAATTACGCGGGTGCTTTGACTGATTGCAGGTCTCAGATTTGGAGCTGGCGAAGAAGGACTCTTACTTTGCTGCACAGCGCTCTCCAAGGGATTCCAAGACCGTCAAAGAGGTAATTCTCTATTGTATTCCTTCAAGTTATTTCAAGCTAATATAAACATACTCATGCCATCTTTGTGAACAACATAGCTAATCTTACTGTCTGCCTCGGGCACCGGAAAGCCCTGAGAGGGATATACGAAAACCAACCACCCAAGCAGTTTACCCTATAGCAACCACCACAACAGCAACAGGCACCTCAAACACCTGAAAGTGGTGTTAGAATATCTACTAGGATAAGTAGTCCCCTTGAATGATACTCTCCTTGATTATATTATTTATTGTTGACTGATTATGGTGAACCTGAGTGTTATGAAGAAGCAATGCAGGTTGAAAGAAGGAAGAAGTGGGAGCTAGCCATGGAAGAAGAGATGGACTCCTTAATGCTTAACCAGACTTGGGACTTAGTGAGGTTGCCTACAGGTAAAACTACATTGCAGAATAAATGGGTTTACAGGCTGAAGGAAGAAGATGGAGGAAAACAGAGGTACGCGGCTAGACTTGTGGTGAAGGGGTTTGCACAGAAGAAAGTTATTGATTTTGAAGAAATATTTTTTCCTATTGTTAAGATGACTTCAATCAGAAATATTTTAAGTCTTGTAGCAGCGGAAGATTTACATCTTGAACAGTTAGATGTAAAGACAACATTTCTCCATGGATATTTGGAGGAAGAGATCTATATGTAGCAACCAGAAGGATATGAGGTCAAAGGGAAAGAAAAATTAGTGTGCAATTTAAAGAAGAGCTTGTATGGCTTAAAACAGGCTCCAAGGCAATGGTATCTAAAATTTGACAAGTTTATGTCTAAACAAGGTTATACTAGATGTCACTTTGATCATTGTGTTTATATGAAAAGGAAAAATGA